>CM062511.1:33841455-33941455 GCA_031479575.1 Coregonus ussuriensis | reverse complement strand
CACCATCACCATCATCATCATCATCACCACCATCATGATCATCATTACCATCATCATCATCACCACCATCATGATCATCATTACCATAATCATCATCACCATCATCATCATCACATGTGGTGTTGCCTACCCTTAGTTGTATTAGTAGTAGGGGGCTTTGTCCGTATTTGTATTTGTTGTATTAGTAGTACATTTACATTTAAGTCATTTAGCAGACGCTCTTATCCTGAGCGACTTACAAATTGGTGCATTCAACTTCGGATAGCCAGTGGGACAACCACATCTTGATCACAGTAAGTACACTTCTTCAAACAAGCAGCTGTGAGCAAAGTCAGTGCAATCAGGGACAACTACATCTCCATCACAATAAGTACATTTCTTTAAACAAGTCAGTGCTAGCAGGTGAAATAAGTCTGGTGTTAGTTTAGACAAAAGACAGTGCAGTGGTAGTAAAGGGGGGGGTAGAAGGATTACTTTATACTATTCCAGGTATTCCTTAAAGAGGTTGAATTTCAAGTGTCTCCGGAAGGTGGTCAGTGACTACGCTGTCCTGGCGTCATGGGGGAGCTTGTTCCACCATTGGGGTGCCAGAGCAGCGAATAGCTTTGACTGGGCTGAGCAGGAACTGTGCTTCCGTAGATGTAGGGGGGCCAGTAGGCCAGAGGTGGATGAACGTAGTGTATGGGGCTGTGTGTAGTTGTCTTAGTAGTGTAGGGCTGTTTGTTTAGATGTATTATTATGGGGCTGTGTGTGTAGTTGTGTTAGTAGTGTAGGGATGTGTGTGTAGTTGTATTAGTAGTATAGGGCTGTGTGTGTAGTTGTGTTAGTAGTATAGGGCTGTGTGTGTAGTTGTATTAGTAGTATGGGGCTGTGTGTAGTTGTCTTAGTAGTGTAGGGCTGTTTGTTTAGATGTATTATTATGGGGCTGTGTGTGTAGTTGTGTTAGTAGTATAGGGCTGTGTGTGTAGTTGTACTAGTGGTATGGGGTTGGGTGTGTAGTTGTGTTAGTAGTATAGGGCTGTGTGTGTGTAGTTGAATTATTTGTGTGGGGATGTTTGTGTAGATGAATTAGCAGTATAAGGCTGTGAGTACAGTTTTATTATGTGTGTAGTTGTGTTAGTAGTATAGGGTTGCGTTTGTAGTTGTGTCAGTTGTATAGGGCTATTTGTGTAATTGTATTAATAGTTTAAGGATGTGTGTGTAGTTGTATTTGTAGTATGGGGATGTTTATGTAGTTGTATTAGTAGTATGGGGCTATATGTGTAGTTATATTAGTACTAAATGGCTTTGTGTGTAGTTTTATTAGTAGTATGGGGATGTTTATGTAGTTGTATTAGTAGTATAGGGCAGTGAGTATAGTTTTATTAGTAGTTTGGGGCTGTATGTGTAGTTGTATTAGTAGTATGGGGCTGTATGTGTAGTTATATTAGTACTATTTGGCTATGTGTGTAGATGTATTAGTAGTATGGGGCTGTGTGTGTAGTTGTGTTAGTAGTTAAGGGCTGTGTGTGTAGTTGTATTAGTAGTATAGGGCTGTGTGTGTAGTTGTATTAGTAGTATGGGGCTGTGTGTGTAGTTGTGTTAGTAGTTTAGGGCTGTGTGTGTAGTTGTATTAGTAGTATAGGGCTGTGTGTGTAGTTGTATTAGTAGTATAGGGCTGTGTGTGTAGTTGTATTAGTAGTATAGGGCTGTGTGTGTAGTTGCATTAGTAGTATGGTGCTGTGTGTGTAGTTGTAATAGTTATATGGTGTTGTGTGTGTAGTTGTATTAGTAGTATGGGGCTGTGTGTGTAGTTGTATTTGTACTATAGGGCTGTGTGTGTAGTTGTATTTGTACTATAGGGCTTTGTGTGTAGTTGTATTAGTTATATGGTGTTGTGTGTGTAGTTGTATTAGTAGTATAGTATGGGGCTGTGTGTGTAGTTGTGTTAGTAGTATAGGGCTGTGTGTGTAGTTGTATTAGTAGTATGGGGCTGTGTGTGTAGTTGTATTAGTAGTATAGGGCTGTGTGTGTAGTTGTATTAGTAGTATGGGGCTGTGTGTGTATTTGTGTTAGTAGTATTGTGATGTGTGTGTAGTTGTGTTAGTAGTATAGGGCTGTGTTTGTAGTTGTATTAGTAGTATAATGCAGTGTGTGTAGTTGTATTAGTAGTATAGGGCTGTGTGTGTAGTTGTATTAGTAGTATAGGGCTGTGTGTGTAGTTGTATTAGTTATATGGTGCTGTGTGTGTAGTTGTATTAGTAGTATGGTGCTGTGTTTGTAGTTGTGTTAGTAGTATAATGCAGTGTGTGTAGTTGTATTAGTAGTATAGGGCTGTGTGTGTAGTTGTGTTAGTTATATGGTGCTGTGTGTGTAGTTGTATTAGTAGTATGGTGCTGTGTTTGTAGTTGTGTTAGTAGTATAGGGCTGTGTGTGTAGTTGTATTAGTAGTATTGGGCTGTGTGTGTAGTTGTATTAGTAGTATAGGATTGTGTGTGTAGTTGTATTAGTAGTATAGGGCTGTGTGTGTAGTTGTATTAGTAGTATGGGGCTGTGTGTGTAGTTGTATTAGTAATATGGGGCTGTGTGTGTAGTGGTATTAGTAGTATAGGGCTGTGTGTGTAGTTGTATTAGTAGTAAAGGATTGTGTGTGTGTAGTTGTATTAGTAGTATAGGGCTGTGTGTGTAGTTGTATTAGTAGTATAGGGCTGTGTGTGTAGTTGTATTAGTTGTAAAGGATTGTGTGTGTAGTTATATTAGTAGTATAGGGCTGTGTGTGTAGTTGTATTAGTTGTAAAGGATTGTGTGTGTAGTTGTATTAGTAGTATAGGGCTGTGTGTGTAGTTGTATTAGTTGTAAAGGATTGTGTGTGTAGTTGTATTAGGTGTATGGGGCTGTGTGTGTAGTTGTATTAGATTAGTGGTATAGGGCTGTGTGTGTAGTTGTATTAGGTGTATGGGGCTGTGTGTGTAGTTGTATTAGTAGTATAGGATTGTGTGTGTAGTTGTATTAGTAGTATGGGGCTGTGTGTGTAGTGGTATTAGTAGTATAGGGCTGTGTGTGTAGTTGTGTTAGTAGTATAGGGCTGTGTGTGTAGTTGTAATAGTAGTATAGGGATGTGTGTGTAGTTGTATTAGTAGTATGGTGCTGTGTGTGTAGTTGTGTTAGTAGTATAGGATTGTTTGTGTAGTTGTATTAAAAATATAGGGATGTTTGTTTAGTTGTATTAGTTGCATAGGGCTTTGTGTGTAGTTGTGTTAGTAGTATAGGGATGTGTGTGTAGTTGTACTAGTGGTATGGGGTTGGGTGTGTAGTTGTGTTAGTAGTATAGGGCTGTGTGTGTGTAGTGGAATAATTTGTGTGGGGATGTTTGTGTAGATGAATTAGCAGTATAAGGCTGTGAGTACAGTTTTATTTATGTGTGTAGTTGTGTTAGTAGTATAGGGTTGCGTTTGTAGTTGTGTCAGTTGTATAGGGCTATTTGTGTAATTGTATTAATAGTTTAAGGATGTGTGTGTAGTTGTATTTGTAGTATGGGGATGTTTATGTAGTTGTATTAGTAGTATAGGGCAGTGAGTATAGTTTTATTAGTAGTATGGGGCTGTATGTGTAGTTGTATTAGTAGTATGGGGCTGTATGTGTAGTTATATTAGTACTATATGGCTTTGTGTGTAGATGTATTAGTAGTATGGGGAAGTTTGTGTAGTTGTATTAGTAGTTTAGGGCAGTGAGTATAGTTGTATTAGTAGTATAGGGCTGTGTGTGTAGTTGTATTAGTAGTATGGGGCTGTGTGTGTATTTGTGTTAGTAGTATTGTGATGTGTGTGTAGTTGTGTTAGTAGTATAGGGCTGTGTTTGTATTGTAGTTGTATTAGTAGTATAATGCAGTGTGTGTAGTTGTATTAGTAGTATAGGGCTGTGTGTGTAGTTGTGTTAGTTATATGGTGCTGTGTGTGTAGTTGTATTAGTAGTATGGTGCTGTGTTTGTAGTTGTGTTAGTAGTATAGGGCTGTGTGTGTAGTTGTATTAGTAGTATTGGGCTGTGTGTGTAGTTGTATTAGTAGTATAGGATTGTGTGTGTAGTTGTATTAGTAGTATAGGGCTGTGTGTGTAGTTGTATTAGTAGTATAGGGCTGTGTGTGTAGTTGTTTTAGTAGTATAGGGCTGTGTGTGTAGTTGTGTTAGTAGTATAGGGCTGTGTGTGTAGTTGTCTTAGTAGTATAGGGATGTGTGTGTAGTTGTATTAGTAGTATGGTGCTGTGTGTGTAGTTGTGTTAGTAGTATAGGGATGTGTGTGTGTAGTTGAATTATTTGTGTGGGGATGTTTGTGTAGATGAATTAGCAGTATAAGGCTGTGAGTACAGTTTTATTATGTGTGTAGTTGTGTTAGTAGTATAGGGTTGCGTTTGTAGTTGTGTCAGTTGTATAGGGCTATTTGTGTAATTGTATTAATAGTTTAAATATGTTTGTGTAGTTGTATTTGTAGTATGGGGATGTTTATGTAGTTGTATTAGTAGTATAGGGCAGTGAGTATAGTTTTATTAGTAGTATGGGGCTGTATGTGTAGTTGTATTAGTAGTATGGGGCTGTATGTCTAGTTATATTAGTACTACATGGCTTTGTGTGTAGATGTATTAGTAGTATGGGGAAGTTTGTGTAGTTGTATTAGTAGTTTAGGGCAGTGAGTATAGTTGTATTAGTAGTATAGGGCTGTGTGTGTAGTTGTATTAGTAGTATGGGGTTGTGTGTGTAGTTGTGTTAGTAGTATAGGGCTGTGTGTGTAGTTGTATTAGTAGTATGGTGCTGTGTGTGTAGTTGTGTTAGTAGTACGGGGCTGTGTGTGTAGTTGTGTTAGTAGTTTAGGGCTGTGTGTGTAGTTGTATTAGTAGTATAGGGCTGTGTGTGTAGTTGTATTAGTAGTATGGGCCTGTGTGTGTAGTTGTGTTAGTAGTTTAGGGCTGTGTGTGTAGTTGTATTAGTAGTATAGGGCTGTGTGTGTAGTTGTATTAGTAGTATGGGGCTGTGTGTGTAGTTGTATTAGTAGTATAGGGCTGTGTGTGTAGTTGTATTAGTAGTATAGGGCTGTGTGTGTAATTGCATTAGTAGTTTGGTGCTGTGTGTGTAGTTGTATTAGTAGTATGGGGCTGTGTGTGTAGTTGTGTTAGTAGTATAGGGCTGTGTGTGTAGTTGTATTAGTAGTATAGGGATGTGTGTGTAGTTGTATTAGTAGTATGGTGCTGTGTGTGTAGTTGTGTTAGTAGTATAGGATTGTTTGTGTAGTTGTATTAAAAATATAGGGATGTTCGTTTAGTTGTATTAGTTACATGGGGCTTTGTGTGTAGTTGAGTTGTATTAGTAGTATAGGGCTGTGTGTGTAGATGTATTAGTAGTATAGGGCTGCGTGTGTAGTTGTATTAGGTGTATGGGGCTGTGTGTGTAGTTGTATTAGTAGTATAGGATTGTGTGTGTAGTTGTATTAGTAGTATGGGGCTGTGTGTGTAGTTGTATTAGTAGTATAGGGCTGTGTGTGTAGTTGTGTTAGTAGTATAGGGATGTGTGTGTAGTTGTACTAGTGGTATGGGGTTGGGTGTGTAGTTGTGTTAGTAGTATAGGGCTGTGTGTGTGTAGTTGAATTATTTGTGTGGGGATGTTTGTGTAGATGAATTAGCAGTATAAGGCTGTGAGTACAGTTTTATTATGTGTGTAGTTGTGTTAGTAGTATAGGGTTGCGTTTGTAGTTGTGTCAGTTGTATAGGGCTATTTGTGTAATTGTATTAATAGTTTAAGGATGTGTGTGTAGTTGTATTTGTAGTATGGGTATGTTTATGTAGTTGTATTAGTATAGTAGTATAGGGCAGTGAGTATAGTTTTATTAGTAGTATGGGGCTGTATGTGTAGTTGTATTAGAAGTATGGGGCTGTATGTGTAGTTATATTAGTACTATATGGCTTTGTGTGTAGATGTATTAGTAGTATGGGGAAGTTTGTGTAGTTGTATTAGTAGTTTAGGGCAGTGAGTATAGTTGTATTAGTAGTATAGGGCTGTGTGTGTAGTTGTATTAGTAGTATGGGGCTGTGTGTGTAGTTGTGTTAGTAGTATAGGGCTGTGTGTGTAGTTGTATTAGTAGTATGGTGCTGTGTGTGTAGTTGTGTTAGTAGTACGGGGCTGTGTGTGTAGTTGTATTTGTACTATAGGGCTGTGTGTGTAGTTGTATTTGTACTATAGGGCTGTGTGTGTAGTTGTATTAGTTATATGGTGTTGTGTGTGTAGTTGTATTAGTAGTATGGGGCTGTGTGTGTAGTTGTATTTGTACTATAGGGATGTGTGTGTAGTTGTATTAGATATATGGTGTTGTGTGTGTAGTTGTATTAGTAGTATAGGGCTGTGTGTGTAGTTGTGTTAGTAGTATGGGGCTGTGTGTGTAGTTGTGTTAGTAGTATAGGGCTGTGTGTGTATTTGTGTTAGTAGTATTGTGATGTGTGTATAGTTGTGTTAGTAGTATAGGGCTGTGTTTGTAGTTGTATTAGTAGTATAATGCAGTGTGTGTAGTTGTATTAGTAGTATAGGGCTGTGTGTGTAGTTGTATTAGTAGTATGGGGCTGTGTGTGTAGTTGTGTTAGTAGTATAGGGCTGTGTGTGTAGTTGTATTAGTAGTATGGTGCTGTGTGTGTAGTTGTGTTAGTAGTACGGGGCTGTGTGTGTAGTTGTTTTAGTAGTTTAGGGCTGTGTGTGTAGTTGTATTAGTAGTATAGGGCTGTGTGTGTAGTTGTATTAGTAGTATGGGGCTGTGTGTGTAGTTGTATTAGTAGTATAGGGCTGTGTGTGTAGTTGTATTAGTAGTATAGGGCTGTGTGTGTAGTTGCATTAGTAGTATGGTGCTGTGTGTGTAGTGGTATTAGTAGTATGGGGCTGTGTGTGTAGTTGTATTTGTACTATAGGGCTGTGTGTGTAGTTGTATTTGTACTATAGGGCTGTGTGTGTAGTTGTAATAGTTATATGTTGTTGTGTGTGTAGTTGTATTAGTAGTATGGGGCTGTGTGTGTAGTTGTGTTAGTAGTATAGGGCTGTGTGTGTAGTTGTATTAGTAGTATAGGGATGTGTGTGTAGTTGTATTAGTAGTATGGTGCTGTGTGTGTAGTTGTGTTAGTAGTATAGGATTGTTTGTGTAGTTGTATTAAAAATATAGGGATGTTCGTTTAGTTGTATTAGTTACATGGGGCTTTGTGTGTAGTTGTATTAGTAGTATAGGGCTGTGTGTGTAGATGTATTAGTAGTATAGGGCTGCGTGTGTAGTTGTATTAGGTGTATGGGGCTGTGTGTGTAGTTGTATTAGTAGTATATAGGATTGTGTGTGTAGTTGTATTAGTAGTATGGGGCTGTGTGTGTAGTTGTATTAGTAGTATAGGGCTGTGTGTGTAGTTGTGTTAGTAGTATAGGGCTGTGTGTGTAGTTGTATTAGTAGTATGGTGCTGTGTGTGTAGTTGTGTTAGTAGTATAGGGATGTGTGTGTAGTTGTACTAGTGGTATGGGGTTGGGTGTGTAGTTGTGTTAGTAGTATAGGGCTGTGTGTGTGTAGTTGAATTATTTGTGTGGGGATGTTTGTGTAGATGAATTAGCAGTATAAGGCTGTGAGTACAGTTTTATTATGTGTGTAGTTGTGTTAGTAGTATAGGGTTGCGTTTGTAGTTGTGTCAGTTGTATAGGGCTATTTGTGTAATTGTATTAATAGTTTAAGGATGTGTGTGTAGTTGTATTTGTAGTATGGGTATGTTTATGTAGTTGTATTAGTAGTATAGGGCAGTGAGTATAGTTTTATTAGTAGTATGGGGCTGTATGTGGTAGTTGTATTAGTAGTATGGGGCTGTATGTGTAGTTATATTACTACTATATGGCTTTGTGTGTAGATGTATTAGTAGTATGGGGAAGTTTGTGTAGTTGTATTAGTAGTTTAGGGCAGTGAGTATAGTTGTATTAGTAGTATAGGGCTGTGTGTGTAGTTGTATTAGTAGTATGGGGCTGTGTGTGTAGTTGTGTTAGTAGTATAGGGCTGTGTGTGTAGTTGTATTAGTAGTATGGTGCTGTGTGTGTAGTTGTGTTAGTAGTACGGGGCTGTGTGTGTAGTTGTATTTGTACTATAGGGCTGTGTGTGTAGTTGTATTTGTACTATAGGGCTGTGTGTGTAGTTGTATTAGTTATATGGTGTTGTGTGTGTAGTTGTATTAGTAGTATGGGGCTGTGTGTGTAGTTGTATTTGTACTATAGGGATGTGTGTGTAGTTGTATTTGTACTATAGGGCTGTGTGTGTAGTTGTATTAGTTATATGGTGTTGTGTGTGTAGTTGTATTAGTAGTATAGGGCTGTGTGTGTAGTTGTATTAGTAGTAAGGGGCTGTGTGTGTAGTTGTGTTAGTAGTATAGGGCTGTGTGTGTATTTGTGTTAGTAGTATTGTGATGTGTGTGTAGTTGTGTTAGTAGTATAGGGCTGTGTTTGTAGTTGTATTAGTAGTATAATGCAGTGTGTGTAGTTGTATTAGTAGTATAGGGCTGTGTGTGTAGTTGTATTAGTAGTATGGGGCTGTGTGTGTAGTTGTGTTAGTAGTATAGGGCTGTGTGTGTAGTTGTATTAGTAGTATGGTGCTGTGTGTGTAGTTGTGTTAGTAGTACGGGGCTGTGTGTGTAGTTGTGTTAGTAGTTTAGGGCTGTGTGTGTAGTTGTATTAGTAGTATAGGGCTGTGTGTGTAGTTGTATTAGTAGTATGGGGCTGTGTGTGTAGTTGTATTAGTAGTATAGGGCTGTGTGTGTAGTTGTATTAGTAGTATAGGGCTGTGTGTGTAGTTGCATTAGTAGTATGGTGCTGTGTGTGTAGTGGTATTAGTAGTATGGGGCTGTGTGTGTAGTTGTATTTGTACTATAGGGCTGTGTGTGTAGTTGTATTTGTACTATAGGGCTGTGTGTGTAGTTGTATTAGTTATATGGTGTTGTGTGTGTAGTTGTATTAGTAGTATGGGGCTGTGTGTGTAGTTGTATTTGTACTATAGGGCTGTGTGTGTAGTTGTATTTGTACTATAGGGCTGTGTGTGTAGTTGTATTAGTTATATGGTGTTGTGTGTGTAGTTGTATTAGTAGTATGGGGCTGTGTGTGTAGTTGTGTTAGTAGTATAGGGCTGTGTGTGTAGTTGTATTAGTAGTATGGTGCTGTGTGTGTAGTTGTGTTAGTAGTACGGGGCTGTGTGTGTAGTTGTGTTAGTAGTTTAGGGCTGTGTGTGTAGTTGTATTAGTAGTATAGGGCTGTGTGTGTAGTTGTATTAGTAGTATGGGGCTGTGTGTGTAGTTGTATTTAGTAGTATAGGGCTGTGTGTGTAGTTGTATTAGTAGTATAGGGCTGTGTGTGTAGTTGCATTAGTAGTATGGTGCTGTGTGTGTAGTGGTATTAGTAGTATGGGGCTGTGTGTGTAGTTGTATTTGTACTATAGGGCTGTGTGTGTAGTTGTATTTGTACTATAGGGCTGTGTGTGTAGTTGTATTAGTTATATGGTGTTGTGTGTGTAGTTGTATTAGTAGTATGGGGCTGTGTGTGTAGTTGTATTTGTACTATAGGGCTGTGTGTGTAGTTGTATTTGTACTATAGGGCTGTGTGTGTAGTTGTATTAGTTATATGGTGTTGTGTGTGTAGTTGTATTAGTAGTATGGGGCTGTGTGTGTAGTTGTGTTAGTAGTATAGGGCTGTGTGTGTATTTGTGTTAGTAGTATTGTGATGTGTGTGTAGTTGTGTTAGTAGTATAGGGCTGTGTTTGTAGTTGTATTAGTAGTATAATGCAGTGTGTGTAGTTGTATTAGTAGTATAGGGCTGTGTGTGTAGTTATATTAGTAGTATAGGGCTGTGTGTGTAGTTGCATTAGTAGTATGGTGCTGTGTGTGTGGTTGTATTAGTAGTATGGGGCTGTGTGTGTAGTTGTATTAGTAGTATGGGGCTGTGTGTGTAGTTGTTTTTGTACTATAGGGCTGTGTTTGTAGTTGTAATAGTTATATGGTGTTGTGTGTGTAGTTGTATTAGTAGTATGGGGCTGTGTGTGTAGTTGTATTTGTACTATAGGGCTGTGTGTGTAGTTGTATTAGTAGTATAGGGCTGTGTGTGTAGTTGTATTAGTTATATGGTGTTGTGTGTGTAGTTGTATTAGTAGTATGGGGCTGTTTGTGTAGTTGTGTTAGTAGTATAGGGCTGTGTGTGTAGTTGTATTAGTTATATGGTGTTGTGTGTGTAGTTGTATTAGTAGTATGGGGCTGTGTGTGTAGTTGTATTAGTAGTATGGGGCTGTGTGTGTAGTTGTGTTAGTAGTATAGGGCTGTGTGTGTAGTTGTATTAGTAGTATGGGGCTGTGTGTGTAGTTGTATTAGTAGTATAGGGCTGTGTGTGTAGTTGTATTAGTAGTATGGGGCTGTGTGTGTATTTGTGTTAGTAGTATTGTGATGTGTGTGTAGTTGTGTTAGTAGTATAGGGCTGTGTTTGTAGTTGTATTAGTAGTATAATGCAGTGTGTGTAGTTGTATTAGTAGTATAGGGCTGTGTGTGTAGTTGTGTTAGTTATATGGTGCTGTGTGTGTAGTTGTATTAGTAGTATGGTGCTGTGTTTGTAGTTGTGTTAGTAGTATAGGGCTGTGTGTGTAGTTGTATTAGTAGTATTGGGCTGTGTGTGTAGTTGTATTAGTAGTATAGGATTGTGTGTGTAGTTGTATTAGTAGTATAGGGCTGTGTGTGTAGTTGTATTAGTAGTAAAGGATTGTGTGTGTAGTTGTATTAGTAGTATAGGGCTGTGTGTGTAGTTGTGTTAGTAGTATAGGGCTGTGTGTGTAGTTGTATTAGTAGTATTGTGATGTGTTTGTAGTTGTATTAGTAGTAAAGAATTGTGTGTGTAGTTGTATTAGTAGTATAGGGCTGTGTGTGTAGTTGTGTTAGTAGTATGGGGCTGTGTGTGTAGTTGTATTAGTAATATGGGGCTGTGTGTGTAGTGGTATTAGTAGTATAGGGCTGTGTGTGTAGTTGTATTAGTAGTAAAGGATTGTGTGTGTGTAGTTGTATTAGTAGTATAGGGCTGTGTGTGTAGTTGTATTAGTAGTATAGGGCTGTGTGTGTAGTTGTATTAGTTGTAAAGGATTGTGTGTGTAGTTCTATTAGTAGTATAGGGCTGTGTGTGTAGTTGTATTAGTTGTAAAGGATTGTGTGTGTAGTTGTATTAGTAGTATAGGGCTGTGTGTGTAGTTGTATTAGTTGTAAAGGATTGTGTGTGTAGTTGTATTAGGTGTATGGGGCTGTGTGTGTAGTTGTATTAGTGGTATAGGGCTGTGTGTGTAGTTGTATTAGGTGTATGGGGCTGTGTGTGTAGTTGTATTAGTAGTGTAGGATTGTGTGTGTAGTTGTATTAGTAGTATGGGGCTGTGTGTGTAGTTGTATTAGTAGTATAGGGCTGTGTGTGTAGTTGTGTTAGTAGTATAGGGCTGTGTGTGTAGTTGTAATAGTAGTATAGGGATGTGTGTGTAGTTGTATTAGTAGTATGGTGCTGTGTGTGTAGTTGTGTTAGTAGTATAGGATTGTTTGTGTAGTTGTATTAAAAATATAGGGATGTTTGTTTAGTTGTATTAGTTGCATGGGGCTTTGTGTGTAGTTGTGTTAGTAGTATAGGGATGTGTGTGTAGTTGTACTAGTGGTATGGGGTTGGGTGTGTAGTTGTGTTAGTAGTATAGGGCTGTGTGTGTGTAGTGGAATAATTTGTGTGGGGATGTTTGTGTAGATGAATTAGCAGTATAAGGCTGTGAGTACAGTTTTATTATGTGTGTAGTTGTGTTAGTAGTATAGGGTTGCGTTTGTAGTTGTGTCAGTTGTATAGGGCTATTTGTGTAATTGTATTAATAGTTTAAGGATGTGTGTGTAGTTGTATTTGTAGTATGGGGATGTTTATGTAGTTGTATTAGTAGTATAGGGCAGTGAGTATAGTTTTATTAGTAGTATGGGGCTGTATGTGTAGTTGTATTAGTAGTATGGGGCTGTATGTGTAGTTATATTAGTACTATATGGCTTTGTGTGTAGATGTATTAGTAGTATGGGGAAGTTTGTGTAGTTGTATTAGTAGTTTAGGGCAGTGAGTATAGTTGTATTAGTAGTATAGGGCTGTGTGTGTAGTTGTATTAGTAGTATGGGGCTGTGTGTGTATTTGTGTTAGTAGTATTGTGATGTGTGTGTAGTTGTGTTAGTAGTATAGGGCTGTGTTTGTAGTTGTATTAGTAGTATAATGCAGTGTGTGTAGTTGTATTAGTAGTATAGGGCTGTGTGTGTAGTTGTTTTAGTTATATGGTGCTGTGTGTGTAGTTGTATTAGTAGTATGGTGCTGTGTTTGTAGTTGTGTTAGTAGTATAGGGCTGTGTGTGTAGTTGTATTAGTAGTATTGGGCTGTGTGTGTAGTTGTATTAGTAGTATAGGATTGTGTGTGTAGTTGTATTAGTAGTATAGGGCTGTGTGTGTAGTTGTATTAGTAGTAAAGGATTGTGTGTGTAGTTGTATTAGTAGTATAGGGCTGTGTGTGTAGTTGTGTTAGTAGTATAGGGCTGTGTGTGTAGTTGTATTAGTAGTATTGTGATGTGTTTGTAGTTGTATTAGTAGTAAAGAATTGTGTGTGTAGTTGTATTAGTAGTATAGGGCTGTGTGTGTAGTTGTGTTAGTAGTATGGGGCTGTGTGTGTAGTTGTATTAGTAATATGGGGCTGTGTGTGTAGTGGTATTAGTAGTATAGGGCTGTGTGTGTAGTTGTATTAGTAGTAAAGGATTGTGTGTGTGTAGTTGTATTAGAGTAGTATAGGGCTGTGTGTGTAGTTGTATTAGTAGTATAGGGCTGTGTGTGTAGTTGTATTAGTTGTAAAGGATTGTGTGTGTAGTTCTATTAGTAGTATAGGGCTGTGTGTGTAGTTGTATTAGTTGTAAAGGATTGTGTGTGTAGTTGTATTAGTAGTATAGGGCTGTGTGTGTAGTTGTATTAGTTGTAAAGGATTGTGTGTGTAGTTGTATTAGGTGTATGGGGCTGTGTGTGTAGTTGTATTAGTGGTATAGGGCTGTGTGTGTAGTTGTATTAGGTGTATGGGGCTGTGTGTGTAGTTGTATTAGTAGTATAGGATTGTGTGTGTAGTTGTATTAGTAGTATGGGGCTGTGTGTGTAGTTGTATTAGTAGTATAGGGCTGTGTGTGTAGTTGTGTTAGTAGTATAGGGCTGTGTGTGTAGTTGTAATAGTAGTATAGGGATGTGTGTGTAGTTGTATTAGTAGTATGGTGCTGTGTGTGTAGTTGTGTTAGTAATAGGATTGTTTGTGTAGTTGTATTAAAAATATAGGGATGTTTGTTTAGTTGTATTAGTTGCATGGGGCTTTGTGTGTAGTTGTGTGAGTAGTATAGGGATGTGTGTGTAGTTGTACTAGTGGTATGGGGTTGGGTGTGTAGTTGTGTTAGTAGTATAGGGCTGTGTGTGTGTAGTGGAATAATTTGTGTGGGGATGTTTGTGTAGATGAATTAGCAGTATAAGGCTGTGAGTACAGTTTTATTATGTGTGTAGTTGTGTTAGTAGTATAGGGTTGCGTTTGTAGTTGTGTCAGTTGTATAGGGCTATTTGTGTAATTGTATTAATAGTTTAAGGATGTGTGTGTAGTTGTATTTGTAGTATGGGGATGTTTATGTAGTTGTATTAGTAGTATAGGGCAGTGAGTATAGTTTTATTAGTAGTATGGGGCTGTATGTGTAGTTGTATTAGTAGTATGGGGCTGTATGTGTAGTTATATTAGTACTATATGGCTTTGTGTGTAGATGTATTAGTAGTATGGGGAAGTTTGTGTAGTTGTATTAGTAGTTTAGGGCAGTGAGTATAGTTGTATTAGTAGTATAGGGCTGTGTGTGTAGTTGTATTAGTAGTATGGGGCTGTGTGTGTAGTTGTGTTAGTAGTTTAGGGCTGTGTGTGTAGTTGTATTAGTAGTATGGTGCTGTGTGTGTAGTTGTGTTAGTAGTACGGGGCTGTGTGTGTAGTTGTGTTAGTAGATTAGGGCTGTGTGTGTAGTTGTATTAGTAGTATAGGGCTGTGTGTGTAGTTGTATTAGTAGTATGGGGCTGTGTGTGTAGTTGTGTTAGTAGTTTAGGGCTGTGTGTGTAGTTGTATTAGTAGTATAGGGCTGTGTGTGTAGTTGTATTAGTAGTATGGGGCTGTGTGTGTAGTTGTATTAGTAGTATAGGGCTGTGTGTGTAGTTGTATTAGTAGTATAGGGCTTTGTGTGTAGTTGCATTAGTAGTATGGTGCTGTGTGTGTAGTTGTTGTATTAGTAGTATGGGGCTGTGTGTGTAGTTGTATTTGTACTATAGGGCTGTGTGTGTAGTTGTATTTGTACTATAGGGCTGTGTGTGTAGTTGTATTAGTTATATGTTGTTGTGTGTGTAGTTGTATTAGTAGTATGGGGCTGTGTGTGTAGTTGTATTTGTACTATAGGGCTGTGTGTGTAGTTGTATTTGTACTATAGGGCTGTGTGTGTAGTTGTATTAGTTATATGGTGTTGTGTGTGTAGTTGTATTAGTAGTATGGGGCTGTGTGTGTAGTTGTATTTGTACTATAGGGGTGTGTGTGTAGTTGTATTTGTACTATAGGGCTGTGTGTGTGGTTGTATTAGTTATATGGTGTTGTGTGTGTAGTTGTATTAGTAGTATAGGGCTGTGTGTGTAGTTGTATTAGTAGTATGGGGCTATGTGTGTAGTTGTGTTAGTAGTATAGGGCTGTGTGTGTATTTGTGTTAGTATTATAGGGCTGTGTGTGTAGTTGTATTAGTTATATGGTGCTGTGTGTGTGTTGTATTAGTAGTATAGGGCTGTGTTTGTAGTTGTGTTAGTAGTATTGGGCTGTGTGTGTAGTTGTATTAGTAGTATAGGATTGTGTGTGTAGTTGTATTAGTAGTATAGGGCTGTGTGTGTAGTTGTATTAGTAGTAAAGGATTGTGTGTGTAGTTGTATTAGTAGTATAGGGCTGTGTGTGTAGTTGTGTTAGTAGTATAGGGCTGTGTGTGTAGTTGTATTAGTAGTATTGTGATGTGTTTGTAGTTGTATTAGTAGTAAAGAATTGTGTGTGTATTTGTATTAGTAGTATAGGGCTGTGTGTGTAGTTGTGTTAGTAGTATGGGGCTGTGTGTGTAGTTGTATTAGTAATATGGGGCTGTGTGTGTAGTTGTATTAGTAGTATAGGGCTGTGTGTGTAGTTGTATTAGTAGTAAAGGATTGTGTGTGTAGTTGTATTAGTAGTATTGGGCTGTGTGTGTAGTTGTATTAGTAGTATAGGGCTGTGTGTGTATGTTGTATTAGTTGTAAAGGATTGTGTGTGTAGTTGTATTAGTAGTATAGGGCTGTGTGTGTAGTTGTATTAGTTGTAAAGGATTGTGTGTGTAGTTGTATTAGTAGTATAGGGCTGCGTGTGTAGTTGTATTAGTAGTATAGGATTGTGTGTGTAGTTGTATTAGTAGTATGGGGCTGTGTGTGTAGTTGTATTAGTAGTATAGGATTGTGTGTGTGTTGTATTAGTAGTATAGGGCTGTGTTTGTAGTTGTGTTAGTAGTATTGGGCTGTGTGTGTAGTTGTATTAGTAGTATAGGATTGTGTGTGTAGTTGTATTAGTAGTAGAGGGCCGTGTGTGTAGTTGTATTAGTAGTAAAGGATTGTGTGTGTAGTTGTATTAGTAGTATAGAGCTGTGTGTGTAGTTGTGTTAGTAGTATAGGGCTGTGTGTGTAGTTGTATTAGTAGTATTGTGATGTGTTTGTAGTGTAGTTGTATTAGTAGTAAAGAATTGTGTGTGTAGTTGTATTAGTAGTATAGGGCTGTGTGTGTAGTTGTGTTAGTAGTATGGGGCTGTGTGTGTAGTTGTATTAGTAATATGGGGCTGTGTGTGTAGTTGTATTAGTAGTATAGGGCTGCGTGTGTAGTTGTATTAGTAGTAAAGGATTGTGTGTGTAGTTGTATTAGTAGTATAGGGCTGTGTGTGTAGTTGTATTAGTAGTATAGGGCTGTGTGTGTAGTTGTATTAGTTGTAAAGGATTGTGTGTGTAGTTGTATTAGTAGTATAGGGCTGTGTGTGTAGTTGTATTAGTTGTAAAGGATTGTGTGTGTAGTTGTATTAGTAGTATAGGGCTGCGTGTGTAGTTGTATTAGTAGTATAGGATTGTGTGTGTAGTTGTATTAGTAGTATGGGGCTGTGTGTGTAGTTGTATTAGTAGTATAGGGCTGTGTGTGTAGTTGTGTTAGTAGTATAGGGCTGTGTGTGTAGTTGTATTAGTAGTATAGGGATGTGTGTGTAGTTGTATTAGTAGTATGGTGCTGTGTGTGTAGTTGTGTTAGTAGTATAGGATTGTTTGTGTAGTTGTATTAAAAATATAGGGCTGTGTGTGTAGTTGTATTAGTAGTATAGGGCTGCGTGTGTAGTTGTATTAGGTGTATGGGGCTGTGTGTGTAGTTGTATTGGTAGTATGGTGCTGTGTGTGTAGTTGTATTAGTAGTATAGGATTGTGTGTGTAGTTGTATTAGTAGTATGGGGCTGTGTGTGTAGTTGTATTAGTAGTATAGGGCTGTGTGTGTAGTTGTATTAGTAGTATAGGGCTGTGTGTGTAGTTGTATTAGTGGTATTGGGCTGCGTGTGTAGTTGTATTAGTAGTATGGGGCTGTGTGTGTAGTTGTGTTAGTAGTATAGGGCTGTGTGTGTAGTTGTATTAGTAGTATAGGGCTGTGTGTGTAGTTGTATTAGGTGTATGGGGCTGTGTGTGTAGTTGTATTAGTAGTATAGGATTGTGTGTGTAGTTGTATTAGTAGTATGGGGCTGTGTGTGTAGTTGTATTAGTAGTATAGGGCTGTGTGTGTAGTTGTATTAGTAGTATAGGGCTGTGTGTGTAGTTGTATTAGTAGTATGGTGCTGTGTGTGTAGTTGTGTTAGTAGTATAGGGCTGTGTGTGTAGTTGTATTAGTAGTATGGTGTTGTGTTAGTAGTATAGGGCTGTGTGTGTAGTTGTATTAGTAGTATAGGGCTGTGTGTGTAGTTGTATTAGTAGTATAGGGCTGTGTGTGGTTGTGTTAGTAGTTTAGGGCTGTGTGTGTAGTTTTGTTAGTAGTATGGGGCTGTGAGTATAGTTTTATTATGTATGTAGTTGTGTTGGTAGTGTAGTTTTGTCACCTGAATAAAGATGTCGTGCTTGTCCTCCGTAGCTCTATCTAGGTTATGATGAGTAAACAATCCCAATTGTTTCAGGATGTTTGATGTGTTAGTTTTGTCGTCGTCAGGTCGTTGCCAAGGCTGGAACATCGGGTCCTGTGCTCCAAGGGAATGGAGGCGTCAGAACCAAAACAATGAGGTCCTTGATCCCATTGCAGTCAGATTTTACTGTTCATGCTATGCATTGAAATGATTTAATAATAATAATAATATGCCATTTAGCAGACGCTTTTATCCAAAGCGACTTACAGTCATGCGTGCATAATTTTTTTTGTGTATGGGTGGTCCCGGGGATCGAACCCACTACCTTAGCGTTACAAGCGCCGTGCTCTACCAGCTGAGCTACAGAGGACCACGGCTGGTGTAATGTGACTGGTTTTTAGCTTGCTTGCATTGATGATTACATTATTCTTGCAGTTTGACATTTGATTGCATTCAGTGCTTATGAGCTGCCAATGCACTCACAGAAGATCTGGGACGTTATTCACAACCCAGTGGCTTTACCCAAAACTGTTCTGTTACATTCCTTCTGTAGTCTATTAAGCATAAGGTGTGATTTCCTACAAACTTCATGCATATGTTCGATAAATCCGATTTATGCACCACACAGAACGCACTGCAACTGCCATGCAGCTTCCATAGGAAATGAATGTACTTCTGGTGTACCAAAACGGAAAAACACTGTCGGTGTGATCCAGTCATTATGCACCAAATTGTATGCATAAACGGCTTGATAGAAATATTGGCAGAAGGTGAATGTTGAACTTTTGTTGAACACATATCATATTTGTTGAACACATGCTGTGTACCATTTTGCACAATGAAGCTGTAGGTGTGATCAAGGTGTTGAATAAACGTGATGTCATGTTGCTTTTTCAGGAGGGGAGTTGGCTACATGCAGCTATTGACATGTTTTACACAAAATACATTATCGACATGTTCGTAGAAACTTTGTTATCAGTATTGCAAACATAATAACAATTTCATGTTCTTCTTAGCTGTTGAGTTACATGCAGTTATTTACTCTCGCCAAGATATCAGCATATATGGCAAAACTATGGCACCGGGCGATGCAAAACGAACTCGCCCATTGTCAGACTCTTTTTACCCGTCTTGAAACATACTCGGCTGCCTAGAACGTTAGGCTACCCGGAGGTGGAACACAAACAAAAAGTCTAGTTAGCGACTGAATGGTATTTATTCATCATCATTGCAAACATTGGCTAAGCTGCACAGGAGGCAGACAGGCAGTCAAGTAGTGTTCTTTTTTCAGGAACTATGATATTGAAGCAACTATAAAGATTACCCTGCATCATCACACAAAACGTGTCCAAAGTGTAAGGACTGCGTCCTGCTTGTGCAACTGCAGTATCTTTTACAACAGACAGATAGGTTGTAGCCTTCAGAATATACATGTTGTTTTTTCCCATGTAGAATTAAGGTCACTAATTAGTAAGGATTTCCCCTCCCTGATTGTCAAGGTCTTAATTTAAAGGAAAGACCAACAACCTGCAGACACTAGGCCCTCCATGGAATGAGTTTGAAACCCCTGTGGTTAAGGTTAGGAGTTAGGTTAAAGCAGTGTTTCCCAAACTCTGTGGATGTTTTGTTTTTTGCCCCAACACTAGACAGCTTTGATCATTTGAATCAAAATATGCACAGAATTTGGGAAACACTGGGTTATAAGGTTAGAGTTACGAGAAGGGTTAGCTAAAAGGGTTACGGTTAGAGTTAGGGGAAGGGTTAGCTAAAAGGGTTACGGTTAGAGTTAGGGGAAGGGTTAGCTAAAAGGGTTAAGGTTAGAGTTAGGGGAAGGGTTAGCTAAAAGGGTTAAGGTTAGAGTTAGGAGAAGGGTTAAGGTTAGAGTTAGGAGAAGGGTTGGACAAAAGGGTTAGCTAAAAGGGTTAAGGTTAGATTTAGGGGAAGGGTTAGCTAAAAGGGTTAAGGTTAGAGTTAGGGGAAGGGTTAGCTAAAAGGGTTAAGGTTAGATTTAGGGGAAGGGTTAGCTAAAAGGGTTAAGGTTATAGTTAGGGGAAGGGTTGGCTAAAAGGGTTGGGTTAAGGTTAGAGTTAGTGGAAGGGTTAGCTAAAAGGGTTAAGGTTAGAGTTAGGGGAAGGGTTAGCTAAAAGGGTTAAGGTTAGAGTTAGGGGAAGGGTTAGCTAAAAGGGTTAAGGTTAGAGATAGGAGAAAGGTTAAGGTTAGAGTTAGGAGAAGGGTTGGATAAAAGGGTTAAGGTTAGAGTTAGGGGAAGGGTTAGCTAAAAGGGTTAGCTAAAAGGGTTAAGGTTAGATTTAGGGGAAGGGTTAGCTAAAAGGGTTAAGGTTAGAGTTAGGGGAAGGGTTAGCTAAAAGGGTTAAGGTTAGAGTTAGGGGAAGGGTTAGCTAAAAGGGTTAAGGTTAGATTTAGGGGAAGGGTTAGCTAAAAGGGTTAAGGTTAGAGTTAGGGGAAGGGTTAGCTAAAAGGGTTAAGGTTAGAGTTAGGGGAAGGGTTAGCTCTGTAGAAAAGTATCTAAAACGTAGTATTTTAACAGCCAACATAGATCCACACAGAATAGTCCCCTGAGTCAGGGCGTGACACAGAGATGCACAAATACGATATAACATTCAAAATGGGTGAATCTTTCCTTTACAAACCATCAAATCTGTGCGCTACCTTTGAACAAATAAAATACTACAACATGGTGAATTCATAAGCAGGAGTAAGCTTGTTTCTCAGAACCTCAGGCAGTAGGCTGAAACAAGCTTGTTTCTCAGAACCTCAGGCAGTAGGCTGAAACAAGCTTGTTTCTCTGAACCTCAGGCAGGAGGCTGAAACAAGCTTGTTTCTCTGAACCTCAGGCAGTAGGCTGAAACAAGCTTGTTTCTCTGAACCTCAGGCAGTAGGCTGAAACAAGCTTGTTTCTCTGAACCTCAGGCAGTAGGCTGAAACAAGCTTGTTTCTCAGATTCTGACCAACAGCAGCAACCTATCCTCCTTATTTATGTTTGAAAACTAATTTGAAGGCCAGAATTGTTGTTGGGGGAAAGCACTAATCATGTTGATGCAGCCGGATATTCTTCTAGAACCAACTTCTGTGACATCACATCAGTAAGTCTTCATTGATAGGGATATGACACCACGGCAGTAAGTCTTCATTAAAATGGATGTGACACCACGGCAGTAAGTCTTCATTCATAGGGATGTGACACCACGGCAGTAAGTCTTCATTCATAGTAATGTGACACCACGGCAGTAAGTCTTCATTCATAGTAATGTGACACCACGGCAGTAAGTCTTCATTCATAGGGATGTGACACCACGGCAGTAAGTCTTCATTAAAATGGATGTGACACCACGGCAGTAAGTCTTCATTCATAGGGATGTGACACCACGGCAGTAAGTCTTCATTCATAGGGATGTGACACCACGGCAGTAAGTCTTCATTCATAGTAATGTGACACCACGGCAGTAAGTCTTATTCATTGGGATGTGACACCACGGCAGTAAGTCTTCATTCATAGTAATGTGACACCACGGCAGTAAGTCTTCATTCATAGTAATGTGACACCACGGCAGTAAGTCTTAATTCATAGTAATGTGACACCACGGCAGTAAGTCTTGCATTCATAGTTAATGTGACCTCCACGGCAGTAAGTCTTCTTCATTGGATGTGAACACCACGGCAGTAAGTCTTCATTCATTGGGATGTGACACCACGGCAGTAAGTCTTCATTCATAGGGATATGACACCACAGCAGTAAGTATTCATTCATAGGGATGTGACGCCACGGCAGTAAACTGCTATATTTCTTCTTTATAAATGTTTTGTCCTTGATTTCAATATGGAAAACCAAGTGTAGTAGTTACTGATTTCTGAATAACAGATGGGCTATGGGATACAGGTGATCATGCTGAATAACAGATGGGTACAGGTGATCATGCTGAATAAACAGATGGGTTACAGGTGATCATGCTGAATAACAGATGGGCTACAGGTGATCATTGCTGAATAACAGATGGGTTACAGGTGATTCATGCTGAATAACAGATGGGCTACAGGTGATTCATGCGAGTGGCTATGGGTTACGGGTGATCATGCTGAATAACAGATGGGCTATGGATTAAAGGTGATCATGCTGAATAACAGATGGGTTACAGGTGATCATACTGAATAACAGATGGGCTATGGGTTACAGGTGATCATGCTGAATAACAGAGTGGCTATGGGTTACAGGTGATCATGTTGAATAACAGATGGGCTACAGGTGATCATGCTGAATAACAGATGGGCTATGGATTACAGGTGATCATGCTGAATAACAGATGGGTTACAGGTGATCATACTGAACAACAGATGGGCTATGGGTTACAGGTTATCATGCTGAATGACAGATGGGCTATGGGTTACAGGTCATCATGCTGAATAACAGATGGGCTATGGGTTACAGATGATCATGCTGAATAGCAGACGGGCTATGGGTTACAGGTGATCATGCTGAATAACAGATGGGCTATGGTTTACAGGTGATCATGCTGAATAACAGATGGGCTATGGGTTACATGTGATCATGCTGAATAACAGATGGGCTATGGGTTACAGGTGATCATGCTGAATAACAGATGGGCTATGGGTTACATGTGATCATGCTGAATAACAGATGGGCTGTGGGTTACGGGTGATCATGCTGAATAACAGATGGGCTAAGGGTTACAGGTGATCATGCTGAATAACAGATGGGCTATGGGTTACATGTGATCATGCTGAATAACAGATGGGCTAAGGGTTACAGGTGATCATGATGAATAACAGATGGGCTATGGGTTACAGGTGCTGAATAACAGATGGGCTATGGGTTACAGGTTATCATGCTGAATAACAGATGGGCTATGGGTTACATGTGATCATGTTGAATAACAGATGGGCTATGGGTTACATGTGATCATGCTGAATAACAGATGGGCTGTGGGTTACGGGTGATCATGCTGAATAACAGATGGGCTAAGGGTTACAGGTGATCATGCTGAATAACAGATGGGCTATGGGTTACATGTGATCATGCTGAATAACAAACAGATGGGCTAAGGGTTACAGTTGATCATGATGAATAACAGATGGGCTAAGGGTTACAGGTGATCATGATGAATAACAGATGGGCTATGGGTTACAGGTGCTGAATAACAGATGGGCTATGGGTTACAGGTTATCATGCTGAATAACAGATGGGCTATGGGTTACATGTGATCATGCTGAATAACAGATGGGCTATGGGTTACATTTTATCATGCTGAATAACAGATGGGCTATGGGTTACAGTTGATCATGCTGAATAACAGATGGGCTATGGGTTACAGGTGATCATGCTGAATAACAGATGGGCTATGGGTTACATGTTATCATGCTGAATAACAGATGGGCTATGGGTTACAGGTGATCATGCTGAATAACAGATGGGCTATGGGTTACAGGTGATCATGATGAATAACAGATGGGCTATGGGTTACAGGTGCTGAATAACAGATGGGCTATGGGTTACAGGTTATCATGCTGAATAACAGATGGGCTATGGGATGGGTTACATGTGATCATGCTGAATAACAGATGGGCTATGGGTTACATGTTATCATGCTGAATAACAGATGGGCTATGGGTTACAGGTGATCATGCTGAATAACAGATGGGCTATGGGTTACAGGTGATCATGCTGAATAAGAGATGGGCTATGGGTTACAGGTGATCATGCTGAATAACAGATGGGCTATGGGTTACATGTTATCATGCTGAATAACAGATGGGCTATGGGTTACAATTGATAATGCTGAATAACAGATGGGCTATGGGTTACAGGTGATCATGCTGAATAACAGATGGGCTATGGGTTACAGGTTATCATGCTGAATAACAGATGGGCTATGGGTTATCATATTGAATAACAGATGGGCTATGGGTTACAGGTGATCATGCTGAATAACAGATGGGCTATGGGTTACAGGTGATCATGCTGAATAACAGATGGGCTATGGGTTACAGGTGATCATACTGAATAACAGATGGGCTATGGGTTACAGGTGGTGCTGAATAACAGATGGGCTATGGGTTACAGGTGATCATGCTGAATAATAGATGGGCTATGGGTTACAGGTGATCATGCTGAATAACAGATGGGCTATGGGTTACAGGTGATCATGCTGAATAACAGATGGGCTATGGGTTACAGGTGATCATATTGAATAACAGATGGGCTACAGGTGAAGGGTACACAAATAGACGGGTTATGAAAACTTAAATTCAGTTAAAGCAGGGGTTTGCAGGGGTTATGGCACTTACATTTAGTTAAATTTAAATGTAGTTAAAGTAGGGGTTTGGTGGTGGCTTTCTGAACTATTAGAGTTAGACCAACAGTTTAAAGTAATACAGAAATTGTTGGTATTTCAGTTGAGTTTCGGATATATTGACCAAATTATCAGGAAAGTTTTGGGCATATTTCCCACTCAAAATGCACCAGAAACAGCTATTTCACAACTTTTTATTTTAA
This sequence comes from Coregonus ussuriensis, assembly GCA_031479575.1. NCBI lineage: Eukaryota > Metazoa > Chordata > Actinopteri > Salmoniformes > Salmonidae > Coregonus > Coregonus ussuriensis. The sequence continues at coordinate 33,917,705 of CM062511.1, read as the reverse complement.
AAGAACCCCCCAATATGCAACACAAAGTTATGCCCTTGCTTGTAAGAAGTCAAAACAGAAAGCAGTAACTTAATTTGCCACCTGCTACAGAATCACACAGTGTTCAGAGACTGCAATAATAATCAGGGTCCTCTGTCCTTGTACCTCCCGTCTGGCGTCAATCACTATCAACAGATATGAGTTTAATCCATAACATTCAGCTTCTAGTCTAGTGACCATCAACCCAAGTGTCACAAACAGAACAGTGGAAATCATGTGTTTTACAGAAAGGAAAATATATAAATATGCTAAACATTGTGTGAATCTCTAAACTGATTATGAACTTTATTCATCTTAAATATTCCCATTACAAAGTCAATTCAGGAAGTGAACTTCAATTCCAATTCAATTTAAAGAACGATACAGAGAGATAGAGAAAAAGAGAGGGAGGGGTCTGACTGGACGGATCCTTAAATAGGAGAGTTGGGAGAGGTAGAACTCAACTCACAGGCAGGACAGAGAGAGAGAGAGAGAGAGAGAGAGACCCAGTGAAGTGAAGACCTTTGAAGATCTCTGAAGAAGTGAAGCTACAACTGAAGATTTCAGAAGGTGAGATTTCAACATCTGTTCATCTAATACTGTACCTGAGTGCATCCCAAATGGCACCCTTTTCCCTTTGTAGCGCACTACTTTTGACAAGGGCCCATAGTGAATCATATGTAGTATGTAGCTCTGGTCAAAAGTAGTGCACTACTTAGGGAAAAGGGTGCTATTTGGAAACTCGGTCCTGTGGACCCCAATGGGTGCACGTGTTGGACCGAGTTTGGGAAACGCTGTGCTAAGGAATTCAAGTCTGCTGCCAAAACTCAGGTCTCATGTCTTCAACCAAGTACAGTAGATTAGCCTAGCACACAGAAATATGTACGCTCCGCTTGGGGTCCCCAGGACCGAGTTTAGAAAACGCTGCCTTAGCAGTTGCATACGTTATATACATAGCATAGGGTTTCCCTGACCTCCCAAGTACCCCCAGCCGCTCCACTGATTTGATATATTCCAGTACAAGCACAGCTGATTCAGCTAATCACCAAGCCGTTCATTAGTTGAATCTGCTCTGATGTGAAAGTACTGGAACCCATCTGATAAGTGGAATGGCTGGAGGTACACTTGGAAAAAAGGGTTCCAAAAGGGTTCTTCAGCTGTCCCCATATGAGAACCCTTTTAGGTTCCAGGTAGAACCCTTTTGGTTCCAGGTAGAACCCTTTTGGTTCCAGGTAGAACCCTCTGTGGAAAGGCTTTGTTTATCCCATACGTAACTCTGTGTTGTTGTTTTTATCGCACTGCTTTGCTTTATCTTGGCCAGGTTGCAGTTGTAAATGAGAACCTGTTCTCAACTGGTTTACCTGGTTAAATAAAGGTTAAATTAAAATTAAAAATAAATAAAAAAGGTTTCTACCTGGAACCAAAAAGGGTTCTTCAAATGGTTCTCCTATGGGGACAGTCAAAGAACACCCTTTAGGTTCTAGATATCACCTTTTTTTCTAACACTGTACTCAAAACTACAGGTTAGGGGAACACTGCACTCCCCTAATCTCTGAAGTACTCTCTGAATTGGTATTGACGGCTTCTCTCTTTGACTGTCTTGTTGTCTTGTTGTCTGTGTGTCTGTCTCTGTCTGTAATCTCTCACTCTCTCTCACTCTCTCTCTCTCTCTCTCACTCTCTCTCACTCTCTCTCTCTCTCTCTCTCTCTCACTCTCTCTCTCTCTCTCTCTCTCTCTCTCTCTCTCACTCTCTCTCTCTCTCTCTCTCTCTCTCTCTCTCTCTCTCTCTCTCTCTCTCTCTCTCTCTCTCTCTGTCTCTGTCTCTGTCTCTGTCTCTCTCTCTCTCTCTCTCTCTCTCTCTCCCCAAAAGGTTTCTTCCTGGAATGAAAAAGTTTATACCTGGAGCCAAAAAGGGTTCTTCAAGTGGTTCTCCATCAGGGACAGTCAAAGAACACCCTTTAGGTTCTAGATATCACCTTTTTTTCTAACACTGTACTCAACTACAGGTTACACTCCCCTAATCTCTGAAGTACTCTCTGAATTTTTCTTGACGGCTTCTCTCTCTCAACGTCTTGTTGTCTTGTTGTCTGTGTGTCTGTCTCTCTGTCTGTAATCTCTCACTCTCTCTCACTCTCTCTCTCTCTGTTCTCTCTCTCTCTCTTTCTCTCTCTCTGTCTATCTCTCTCTCTCTCTCTACCTCTCTCTCTCTCTCTCTCTCTCTCTCTCTCTCTCTCTCTCTCTCTCTCTCTCTCTCTCTCTCTCTCTCTCAGGAGACTATCACCATGGCGATGTTGACCACTCTTCTGCTTCTCAGCGCTCTCTTTGCTCTGGGAGATGCAAGGGGTAGCAGAGGTATTCTGATCAAATGTTTTAGTGACCTTAACCCAACACCTAGTGACCTAGGTTTTGGGGTGAGAGTCACTGGTTCCTGGTTGGGGCTCCCCCTGTATTCGCTAAAATATAATTCTATACAGGTCTGTTGTGGCTTCATAGTTCTGAAACTGATCTAGGGCTCTATTCAATCTGCATCGTTACAGATTGATTACAGCTGTACAATCTTCCCTCTGTCTTTGTCTCTCATTTGTTGTAGGGGATCGGCAAGATCAGCATCATCATTCTGACTCGGAGGAACACATTTCTCCTCCGAAAGGTCAGCATCATCATTCTGACTCGGAGGAACACATTTCTCCTCCGAAAGGTCAGCATCATCATTCTGACTCGGAGGAACACATTTCTCCTCCGAAGCATCGGCATCATCATTCTGACTCGGAGGAACACATTTCTCCTCCGAAGCATCGGCATCATCATTCTGACTCGGAGGAACACATTTCTCCTCCGAAGCATCGGCATCATCATTCTGACTCGGAGGAACACAGTTCTCCTCCGAAAGGTGAGAAACATTTTATCGAGAACCTGAAATGCAAACTGCCAACCGATAAAACTTTCAGTTTATGTGATAAAACAAGCAAGTGTAGTGTAGAGAATCATTGTTACATCTAAACCGCTGTGAAATATATTTTCCATAACCAAAAACATTGTATTTTCAGCTGTTTGAAGCCGTCATACAAAACCGAAAGTTAAAGACCTAAAATTGAAATTTAAGAATGGAAGCATAGAAATAGCGCACGTAGAACAGATATACTGCTTCTTAGACTTGACTTCAATGAGAATGATAGATCCATAACTCACATTTCTATGTGAATTTAGTCAGGTCGCCCAAAAAGTTACATATTGCAGATATAATGGACTCAAAGTGAATCGGTCATTTTTCAACAACAGGTGGTTAGCCATGGGGTTTTGTTAAGTAACATCACAGTTGGAACGCACTTTTGACCAATCAGATTGTCTGGTGGGAACTAACCATTTCATAATGTTATTTAATGTGATCTCTCCCCCCTACAGGGTGTCATCGCAGAGTCTGCCCACATGGCTGGCACAGATATAAGACACGCTGCTATCACTACGTCCCCCTTTTGACCACATGGGCAAAGGCAGAGGTACCTGGACGTTTGCTGTAGATAATTGAGATCAGCTGTGTGGGTGATTTTAAGTATTGATGGTTTAATGAGAGATCATCCGCTTATTTAAGGATTTTGGACACTGGCCAGCCGGGCTGGTAGACCGCAATTTCTACTAGCCAGGGTCCAAAATGTGCTATGTGATAATGGAAAAGACAATAATTGACCTGCATCTTGGGCTAGTTGGAAACATTTTCTACAAGCCTGGTCTGAAAAGCACTAGACTTGGGCTAGCTGGGATGCTATCTCCATCCCTGTCTGGTGGCCATACATTGTTGCAGTTGACTCTGTAGGTTTAGTCTGTGTTCAACAGGGTTGAGAAACTATAACATGATGTGCTAGTCCTTCTGTTAACCTTTACATTCTACCTCTGTTTAATTCTCTCTCTCCTCTCTCTCTCTCTCTCTCTCTCTCTCTCTCTCTCTCCCTGTCTCTCTCTCTCTCTATCTCTCTCTCTATCTCTCTCTCTCTCGCTCTGTCTCTCTCTCTCTTCTCTCTCTCTCTCTCTCTCTCTCTCTCTCTCTCTCTCTGTCTCTCTCTCTGTCTCTCTCTCTCTCTCTCCTCTATCTCTCTCTGTATCTCTCTCTCTCTGCCTCTCTCTCTCTCTCTGTCTCTCTCTCCCCTCTATCTCTCTCTGTCTCTGTCTCTCTCTCTCTCCTCTGTCTCTCTCTATCTCTCTCTCTCCAGAGGAAATGTTTGCTCTTGGGAGGTAATCTGGCATCAGTGCACAGCCTTCCCCAGTATCGTTTTCTTCAGTCTGTCATCAAGAACAGTGCCAAGAAAGCCAAGCGCACCTGGATTGGAGCCAATGATGCCGTCATGGTCTGTTCAACCCTCATGAAACATATAGGATGCATTGATTCTTGATGAATTCCATCTATAAAGGCCTAGTGGTGCCTCAACCCTCGTATCAGTTAGTTTTTTGATATTACAAACACTGTATAGCTTCAAGCCATGGTTAAATCATGTTGATCTCATAGATGGTCAGTCCTGGCATCCATAGCTCTGTCTAGGAATCTGAGAGTGGTTACATTTCTCCAGGCCCATTCCTCAGCTATTTACCCAAACAGTGGTGGGTTGCCAATTAGTTATTTTCCAATTCCCAGATTGCCCCTTTAAAGATAGTAATTACAGTGTAAATATATAGTGTTTACTGTGTGCTGGTGATGCATCCTCCTGTGTGCTCTGTAGGAGGGTCTTTGGCTGTGGAGTGACGGGTCCATGTTTAACTACCAGAACTGGTTCCCGGGGCAACCCTCAACCAGCACAAAGGGCTGGGAGGATTGCATGGAGATGAACTACGGAGGTACAATACTGTCACCAGAGTATTCTCCCTCTCATTATACATCAAACATTTGGATAGTTGTAAAATGCATCTTAAAGGGAATTTGTTCCTTTATTAGCTACATATTTATAAAACCAACATAGATACAATACCTACCTTTCTGTGTTTCTCTCTTTCCCAGCATCCCACCGCCAGAATGATATCCCCTGCTGGTTTAAACGTCCCTTCCTGTGTTCCATAAAGCGGTGATGGCTACATTTTAGGAGAGAATACATTGGAGAGGCTCTCAGCATATGAGATTGTTTTAAATAAAGGCACAGTCTGCAATATTACCTTTTGTTCAGTGGTCATTTATACAAAACACCAGCTGGAGATAATTATGAAACTCTGTGGTGTGAAGGTCCAAATAACATACTTGGTGAATGAAATGTTCAACAGTTGCTTCTCACTTTGTAATACTTTTAATTGTCGTCAACATGTTCTATATTTTCATAGTCAAACCAGATATGACCAATTCTACACTAACACATTTGATGTAAATCACCAACACCATCATCATCATCACCACCATCATGATCATCATTACCATCATCATCATCACCACCATCATGATCATCATTACCATAATCATCATCACCATCATCATCATCACATGTGGTGTTGCCTACCCTTAGTTGTATTAGTAGTAGGGGGCTTTGTCCGTATTTGTATTTGTTGTATTAGTAGTACATTTACATTTAAGTCATTTAGCAGACGCTCTTATCCTGAGCGACTTACAAATTGGTGCATTCAACTTAGGATAGCCAGTGGGACAACCACATCTTGATCACAGTAAGTACACTTCTTCAAACAAGCAGCTGTGAGCAAAGTCAGTGCAATCAGGGACAACTACATCTCCATCACAATAAGTACATTTCTTTAAACAAGTCAGTGCTAGCAGGTGAAATAAGTCTGGTGTTAGTTTAGACAAAAGACAGTGGTAGTAAAGGGGGGGGTAGAAGGATTACTTTATACTATTCCAGGTATTCCTTAAAGAGGTTGAATTTCAAGTGTCTCCGGAAGGTGGTCAGTGACTACGCTGTCCTGGCGTCATGGGGGAGCTTGTTCCACCATTGGGGTGCCAGAGCAGCGAATAGCTTTGACTGGGCTGAGCAGGAACTGTGCTTCCGTAGATGTAGGGGGGCCAGTAGGCCAGAGGTGGATGAACGTAGTGTATGGGGCTGTGTGTAGTTGTCTTAGTAGTGTAGGGCTGTTTGTTTAGATGTATTATTATGGGGCTGTGTGTGTAGTTGTGTTAGTAGTGTAGGGCTGTGTGTGTAGTTGTACTAGTGGTATGGGGTTGGGTGTGTAGTTGTGTTAGTAGTATAGGGCTGTGTGTGTAGTTGTGTTAGTAGTATAGGGCTGTGTGTGTAGTTGTGTTAGTAGTATAGGGCTGTGTGTGTAGTTGTATTAGTAGTATAGGGCTGTGTGTGTAGTTGTGTTAGTAGTATAGGGCTGTGTGTGTAGTTGTATTAGTAGTATAGGGCTGTGTGTGTAGTTGTATTAGTAGTATAGGATTGTGTGTGTAGTTGTATTAGTAGTATGGGGCTGTGTGTGTAGTTGTGTTAGTAGTATAGGGCTGTGTGTGTAGTTGTATTAGTAGTATAGGGCTGTGTGTGTAGTTGTATTAGTAGTATAGGGCTGTGTGTGTAGTTGTGTTAGTATAGTATAGGGCTGTGTGTGTAGTTGTATTAGTAGTATAGGGCTGTGTGTGTAGTTGTATTAGTAGTATAGGGCTGTGTGTGTAGTTGTATTAGTAGTATAGGGGCTGTGTGTGTAGTTGTGTTAGTAGTATAGGGCTGTGTGTGTAGTTGTTTTAGTAGTATGGGGCTGTGTGTGTAGTTGTATTAGTAGTATAGGGCTGTGTGTGTAGTTGTATTAGTAGTATGGGGCTGTGTGTGTAGTTGTTTTAGTAGTATAGGGCTGTGTGTGTAGTTGTATTAGTAGTATAGGGCTGTGTGTGTAGTTGTATTAGTAGTATAGGGCTGTGTTTGTAGTTGTATTAGTAGTATGGGGCTGTGTGTGTAGTTGTGTTAGTAGTATGGTGCTGTGTGTGTAGTTGTATTAGTAGTATAGGGCTGTGTGTGTAGTTGTATTAGTAGTATGTTGCTGTGTGTGTAGTTGTGTTAGTAGTATAGGGCTGTGTGTGTAGTTGTATTAGTAAGTAGTATAGGGCTGTGTGTGTAGTTGTATTAGTAGTATAGGTGCTGTGTGTGTAGTTGTATTAGTAGTATAGGGCTGTGTGTGTAGTTGTATTAGTAGTATGGGGCTGTGTGTGTAGTTGTATTAGTAGTATAGGGCTGTGTGTGTAGTTGTATTAGTAGTATAGGGCTGTGTGTGTAGTTGTATTAGTAGTATAGGGCTGTGTGTGTAGTTGTATTAGTAGTATAGGGCTGTGTGTGTAGTTGTATTAGTAGTATAGGGCTGTGTGTGTAGTTGTATTAGTAGTATAGGGCTGTGTGTGTAGTTGTATTAGTAGTATAGGGCTGTGTGTGTAGTTGTGTTAGTAGTATAGGGCTGTGTGTGTAGTTGTATTAGTAGTATAGGGCTGTGTGTGTAGTTGTATTAGTAGTATAGGGCTGTGTGTGTAGTTGTGTTAGTAGTATAGGGCTGTGTGTGTAGTTGTGTTAGTAGTATAGGGCTGTGTGTGTAGTTGTATTGTATTAGTAGTATGTTGCCGTGTGTGTAGTTGTGTTAGTAGTATAGGGCTGTGTGTGTAGTTGTATTAGTGGTATGGGGCTGTGTGTGTAGTTGTTTTAGTAGTATAGGGCTGTGTGTGTAGTTGTATTAGTAGTATGTTGCCGTGTGTGTAGTTGTATTAGTAGTATAGGGCTGTGTGTGTAGTTGTATTAGTAGTTTGGTGCTGTGTGTGTAGTTGTATTAGTAGTATAGGGCTGTGTGTGTAGTTGTGTTAGTAGTATGGGTCTGTGTGTGTAGTTGTGTTAGTAGTTTGGTGCTGTGTGTGTAGTTGTATTAGTAGTATAGGGCTGTGTGTGTAGTTGTGTTAGTAGTATGGGTCTGTGTGTGTAGTTGTGTTAGTAGTATAGGGCTGTGTGTGTAGTTGTATTAGTAGTATAGGGCTGTGTTTGTAGTTGTATTAGTAGTATAGGGATGTGTGTGTAGTTGTATTAGTAGTATAGGGCTGTGTGTGTAGTTGTGTTAGTAGTATAGGGCTGTGTGTGTAGTTGTATTAGTAGTATAGGGCTGTGTGTGTAGTTGTGTTAGTAGTATAGGGCTGTGTGTGTAGTTGTATTAGTAGTATAGGGCTGTGTGTGTAGTTGTATTAGTAGTATAGGGCTGTGTGTGTAGTTGTATTAGTAGTATAGGGCTGTGTGTGTAGTTGTATTAGTAGTATGGGGCTGTGTGTGTAGTTGTATTAGTAGTATAGGGCTGTGTGTGTAGTTGTATTAGTAGTATAGGGCTGTGTGTGTAGTTGTGTTAGTAGTATAGGATTATGTGTGTAGTTGTATTAGTAGTATTGTGATGTGTGTGTAGTTGTGTTAGTAGTATAGGGCTGTGTGTGTAGTTGTATTAGTAGTATGTTGCCGTGTGTGTAGTTGTGTTAGTAGTATAGGGCTGTGTGTGTAGTTGTTTTAGTAGTATAAGGATGTGTGTGTAGTTGTGTTAGTAGTATAGGGCTGTGTGTGTAGTTGTATTAGTAGTATGTTGCCGTGTATGTAGTTGTGTTAGTAGTATAGGGCTGTGTGTGTAGTTGTATTAGTAGTATGGGGCTGTGTGTGTAGTTGTTTTAGTAGTATAGGGCTGTGTGTGTAGTTGTATTAGTAGTATGTTGCCGTGTGTGTAGTTGTATTAGTAGTATAGGGCTGTGTGTGTAGTTGTATTAGTAGTTTGGTGCTGTGTGTGTAGTTGTATTAGTAGTATAGGGCTGTGTGTGTAGTTGTGTTAGTAGTATGGGTCTGTGTGTGTAGTTTTGTTAGTAGTATAGGGCTGTGTGTGTAGTTGTGTTAGTAGTATAGGGCTGTGTGTGTAGTTGTGTTAGTAGTATAGGGTTGTGTGTGTAGTTGTATTAGTAGTATAGGGCTGTGTGTGTAGTTGTATTAGTAGTACAGGGCTGTGTTTGTAGTTGTATTAGTAGTATAGGGCTGTGTGTGTAGTTGTGTTAGTAGTGTAGGGATGTGTGTGTAGTTGTATTAGTAGTATAGGGCTGTGTGTGTAGTTGTGTTAGTATTATAGGGCTGTGTGTGTAGTTGTATTAGTAGTATAGGGCTGTGTGTGTAGTTGTATTAGTAGTATAGGATTGTGTGTGTAGTTGTATTAGTAGTATGGGGCTGTGTGTGTAGTTGTGTTAGTAGTATAGGGCTGTGTGTGTAGTTGTATTAGTAGTATAGGGCTGTGTGTGTAGTTGTATTAGTAGTATAGGGCTGTGTGTGTAGTTGTGTTAGTAGTATAGGGCTGTGTGTGTAGTTGTATTATTAGTATGGGGCTGTGTGTAGTTGTCTTAGTAGTGTAGGGCTGTTTGTTTAGATGTATTATTATGGGGCTGTGTGTGTAGTTGTGTTAGTAGTATAGGGATGTGTGTGTAGTTGTACTAGTGGTATGGGGTTGGGTGTGTAGTTGTGTTAGTAGTATAGGGCTGTGTGTGTGTAGTTGAATTATTTGTGTGGGGATGTTTGTGTAGATGAATTAGCAGTATAAGGCTGTGAGTACAGTTTTATTATGTGTGTAGTTTTGTTAGTAGTATAGGGTTGCGTTTGTAGTTGTGTCAGTTGTATAGGGCTATTTGTGTAATTGTATTAATAGTTTAAGGATGTGTGTGTAGTTGTATTAGTAGTATGGGGCTATATGTGTAGTTATATTAGTACTAAATGGCTTTGTGTGTAGTTGTATTAGTAGTATGGGGATGTTTATGTAGTTGTATTAGTAGTATAGGGCAGTGAGTATAGTTTTATTAGTAGTATGGGGCTGTATGTGTAGTTGTACTAGTAGTATTTGGCTGTGTGTGTAGTTGTGTTAGTAGTATAGGGCTGTGTGTGTAGTTGTATTAGTTATATGGTGCTGTGTGTGTAGTTGTATTAGTAGTATAGGGCTGTGTGTGTAGTTGTATTAGTAGTATAGGAATGTGTGTGTAGTTGTATTTGTACTATAGGGCTGTGTGTGTAGTTGTATTAGTTATATGGGGCTGTGTGTGTAGTTGTGTTAGTAGTATGGGGCTGTGTGTGTAGTTGTATTAGTAGTATATGGCTCTGTGTGTAGTTGTATTAGTAGTATGGGGCTGTGTGTGTAGTTGTATTAGTAGTATGGGGCTGTATGTGTAGTTGTATTAGTAGTATGTGGCTTTATGTGTAGTTGTATTAGTAGTATGGGGCTGTGTGTGTAGTTGTATTAGTAGTATATATGGCTCTGTGTGTAGTTGTATTAGTAGTATAGTGCTGTGTGTGTAGTTGTATTTGTACTATAGGGCTGTGTGTGTAGTTGTATTAGTAGTATAGGGCTGTGTTTGTTGTTGTGTTAGTAGTATAGGGCTGTGTGTGTAGTTGTATTAGTAGTATGTTGCTGTGTGTGTAGTTGTGTTAGTAGTATAGGGCTGTGTGTGTAGTTGTATTAGTAGTATGGGGCTGTGTGTGTAGTTGTTTTAGTAGTATGGGGCTGTGTGTGTAGTTGTATTAGTAGTATAGGGCTGTGTGTGTAGTTGTATTAGTAGTATAGGGCTGTGTGTGTAGTTGTGTTAGTAGTATAGGATTATGTGTGTAGTTGTATTAGTAGTATGGGGCTGTGTGTGTAGTTGTGTTAGTGGTATTGTGATGTGTGTGTAGTTGTGTGTGCAGTTGTATTAGTAGTATGTTGCTGTGTGTGTAGTTGTGTTAGTAGTATAGGGCTGTGTGTGTAGTTGTGTAAGTAGTATAGGGCTGTGTGTGTAGTTGTGTTAGTAGTATAGGGCTGTGTGTGTAGTTGTATTAGTAGTATAGGGCTGGGCTGTGTGTGTAGTTGTGTTAGTAATATAGGGCTGTGTGTGTAGTTGTATTAGTAGTATAGGGCTGTGTGTGTAGTTGTATTAGTAGTATAGGGCTGTGTGTGTAGTTGTATTAGTAGTATAGGGCTGTGTGTGTAGTTGTATTAGTAGTATGGGGCTGTGTGTGTAGTTGTGTTAGTAGTATGGTGCTGTGTGTGTAGTTGTATTAGTAGTATAGGGCTGTGTGTGTAGTTGTATTAGTAGTATAGGGCTGTGTGTGTAGTTTTATTAGTAGTATGTTGCTGTGTGTGTAGTTGTGTTAGTAGTATAGGGCTGTGTGTGTAGTTGTGTTAGTAGTATAGGGCTGTGTGTGTAGTTGTATTAGTAGTATGTTGCTGTGTGTGTAGTTGTGTTAGTAGTATAGGGCTGTGTGTGTAGTTGTATTAGTAGTATGGGGCTGTGTGTGTAGTTGTTTTAGTAGTATGGGGCTGTGTGTGTAGTGTAGTTGTATTAGTAGTATAGGGCTGTGTGTGTAGTTGTATTAGTAGTATAGGGCTGTGTGTGTAGTTGTATTAGTAGTATAGGGCTGTGTGTGTAGTTGTATTAGTAGTATAGGGCTGTGTGTGTAGTTGTATTAGTAGTTTAGGGCTGTGTGTGTAGTTGAATTAGTAGTATAGGGCTGTGTGTGTAGTTGTATTAGTAGTATTGTGATGTGTGTGTAGTTGTGTTAGTAGTATAGGGCTGTGTGTGTAGTTGTTAGTAGTATGGGCTGTGTGTGTAGTTGTTAGTAGTATAGGGCTGTGTGTGTAGTTGTTTTAGTAGTATAAGGATGTGTGTGTAGTTGTGTTAGTAGTATAGGGCTGTGTGTGTAGTTGTATTAGTAGTATGTTGCCATGTGTGTAGTTGTGTTAGTAGTATAGGGCTGTGTGTGTAGTTGTATTAGTAGTATGGGGCTGTGTGTGTAGTTGTTTTAGTAGTATAGGGTAGGGCTGTGTGTGTAGTTGTATTAGTAGTATGTTGCCGTGTGTGTAGTTGTATTAGTAGTATAGGGCTGTGTGTGTAGTTGTATTAGTAGTTTGGTGCTGTGTGTGTAGTTGTATTAGTAGTATAGGGCTGTGTGTGTAGTTGTGTTAGTAGTATGGGTCTGTGTGTGTAGTTGTGTTAGTAGTATAGGGCTGTGTGTGTAGTTGTGTTAGTAGTATAGGGCTGTGTGTGTAGTTGTATTAGTAGTATAGGGCTGTGTGTGTAGTTGTATTAGTAGTATAGGGCAGTGTGTGTAGTTGTATTAGTAGTATAGGGCTGTGTTTGTAGTTGTATTAGTAGTATAGGGCTGTGTGTGTAGTTGTATTAGTAGTATAGGGCTGTGTGTGTAGTTGTGTTAGTATTATAGGGCTGTGTGTGTAGTTGTATTAGTAGTATAGGGCTGTGTGTGTAGTTGTATTAGTAGTATAGGATTGATTGTGTGTGTAGTTGTATTAGTAGTATGGGGCTGTGTGTGTAGTTGTGTTAGTAGTATAGGGCTGTGTGTGTAGTTGTATTAGTAGTATAGGGCTGTGTGTGTAGTTGTATTAGTAGTATAGGGCTGTGTGTGTAGTTGTGTTAGTAGTATAGGGCTGTGTGTGTAGTTGTATTAGTAGTATGGGGCTGTGTGTAGTTGTCTTAGTAGTGTAGGGCTGTTTGTTTAGATGTATTATTATGGGGCTGTGTGTGTAGTTGTGTTAGTAGTATAGGGATGTGTGTGTAGTTGTACTAGTGGTATGGGGTTGGGTGTGTAGTTGTATTAGTAGTATAGGGCTGTGTGTGTAGTTGTATTAGTAGTATGGGGCTGTGTGTGTAGTTGTGTTAGTAGTATGGTGCTGTGTGTGTAGTTGTATTAGTAGTATAGGGCTGTGTGTGTAGATGTATTAGTAGTATAGGGCTGTGTGTGTAGTTTTATTGTATTAGTAGTATGTTGCTGTGTGTGTAGTTGTGTTAGTAGTATAGGGCTGTGTGTGTAGTTGTGTTAGTAGTATAGGGCTGTGTGTGTAGTTGTATTAGTAGTATGTTGCTGTGTGTGTAGTTGTGTTAGTAGTATAGGGCTGTGTGTGTAGTTGTATTAGTAGTATGGGGCTGTGTGTGTAGTTGTTTTAGTAGTATGGGGCTGTGTGTGTAGTTGTATTAGTAGTATAGGGCTGTGTGTGTAGTTGTATTAGTAGTATAGGGCTGTGTGTGTAGTTGTATTAGTAGTATAGGGCTGTGTGTGTAGTTGTATTAGTAGTATAGGGCTGTGTGTGTAGTTGTATTAGTAGTTTAGGGCTGTGTGTGTAGTTGAATTAGTAGTATAGGGCTGTGTGTGTAGTTGTATTAGTAGTATTGTGATGTGTGTGTAGTTGTGTTAGTAGTATAGGGCTGTGTGTGTAGTTGTGTTAGTAGTATAGGGCGGCTGTGTGTAGTTGTTTTAGTAGTATAAGGATGTGTGTGTAGTTGTGTTAGTAGTATAGGGCTGTGTGTGTAGTTGTATTAATAGTATGTTGCCATGTGTGTAGTTGTGTTAGTAGTATAGGGCTGTGTGTGTAGTTGTATTAGTAGTATGGGGCTGTGTGTGTAGTTGTTTTAGTAGTATAGGGCTGTGTGTGTAGTTGTATTAGTAGTATGTTGCCGTGTGTGTAGTTGTATTAGTAGTATAGGGCTGTGTGTGTAGTTGTATTAGTAGTTTGGTGCTGTGTGTGTAGTTGTATTAGTAGTATAGGGCTGTGTGTGTAGTTGTGTTAGTAGTATGGGGCTGTGTGTGTAGTTGTGTTAGTAGTATAGGGCTGTGTGTGTAGTTGTGTTAGTAGTATAGGGCTGTGTGTGTAGTTGTATTAGTAGTATAGGGCTGTGTGTGTAGTTGTATTAGTAGTATAGGGCAGTGTGTGTAGTTGTATTAATTAGTAGTATAGGGCTGTGTTTGTAGTTGTATTAGTAGTATAGGGCTGTGTGTGTAGTTGTATTAGTAGTATAGGGCTGTGTGTGTAGTTGTATTAGTAGTATAGGGCTGTGTGTGTAGTTGTGTTAGTAGTATAGGGCTGTGTGTGTAGTTGTATTAGTAGTATAGGGCTGTGTGTGTAGTTGTATTAGTAGTATAGGGCTGTGTGTGTAGTTGTATTAGTAGTATAGGGCTGTGTGTGTAGTTGTATTAGTAGTATGGGGCTGTGTGTGTAGTTGTGTTAGTAGTATGGTGCTGTGTGTGTAGTTGTATTAGTAGTATAGGGCTGTGTGTGTAGTTGTATTAGTAGTATAGGGCTGTGTGTGTAGTTGTATTAGTAGTATGTTGCTGTGTGTGTAGTTGTGTTAGTAGTATAGGGCTGTGTGTGTAGTTGTGTTAGTAGTATAGGGCTGTGTGTGTAGTTGTATTATATTAGTAGTATGTTGCTGTGTGTGTAGTTGTGTTAGTAGTATAGGGCTGTGTGTGTAGTTGTATTAGTAGTATGGGGCTGTGTGTGTAGTTGTTTTAGTAGTATGGGGCTGTGTGTGTAGTTGTATTAGTAGTATAGGGCTGTGTGTGTAGTTGTATTAGTAGTATAGGGCTGTGTGTGTAGTTGTATTAGTAGTATAGGGCTGTGTGTGTAGTTGTATTAGTAGTATAGGGCTGTGTGTGTAGTTGTATTAGTAGTATAGGGCTGTGTGTGTCGTTGTGTTAGTAGTATAGGGCTGTGTGTGTAGTTGTATTAGTAGTATAGTGCTGTGTGTGTAGTTGTGTTAGTAGTATAGGGCTGTGTGTGTAGTTGTGTTAGTAGTATAGGGCTGTGTGTGTAGTTGTTTTAGTAGTATAGGGATGTGTGTGTAGTTGTGTTAGTAGTATAGGGCTGTGTGTGTAGTTGTATTAGTAGTATGTTGCCTGTGTGTTGTGTGTAGTTGTGTTAGTAGTATAGGGCTGTGTGTGTAGTTGTATTAGTAGTATGGGGCTGTGTGTGTAGTTGTTTTAGTAGTATAGGGCTGTGTGTGTAGTTGTATTAGTAGTATGTTGCCTGTGTGTGTAGTTGTATTAGTAGTATAGGGCTGTGTGTGTAGTTGTATTAGTAGTTTGGTGCTGTGTGTGTAGTTGTATTAGTAGTATAGGGCTGTGTGTGTAGTTGTGTTAGTAGTATGGGTCTGTGTGTGTAGTTGTGTTAGTAGTATAGGGCTGTGTGTGTAGTTGTATTAGTAGTATAGGGCTGTGTGTGTAGTTGTATTAGTAGTATAGGGCTGTGTGTGTAGTTGTATTAGTAGTATAGGGCAGTGTGTGTAGTTGTATTAGTAGTATAGGGCTGTGTTTGTAGTTGTATTAGTAGTATAGGGCTGTGTGTGTAGTTGTATTAGTAGTATAGGGCTGTGTGTGTAGTTGTGTTAGGTTAGTATTATAGGGCTGTGTGTGTAGTTGTATTAGTAGTATAGGGCTGTGTGTGTAGTTGTATTAGTAGTATAGGATTGTGTGTGTAGTTGTATTAGTAGTATGGGGCTGTGTGTGTAGTTGTGTTAGTAGTATAGGGCTGTGTGTGTAGTTGTATTAGTAGTATAGGGCTGTGTGTGTAGTTGTATTAGTAGTATAGGGCTGTGTGTGTAGTTGTGTTAGTAGTATAGGGCTGTGTGTGTAGTTGTATTAGTAGTATGGGGCTGTGTGTAGTTGTCTTAGTAGTGTAGGGCTGTTTGTTTAGATGTATTATTATGGGGCTGTGTGTGTAGTTGTGTTAGTAGTATAGGGATGTGTGTGTAGTTGTACTAGTGGTATGGGGTTGGGTGTGTAGTTGTATTAGTAGTATAGGGCTGTGTGTGTAGTTGTATTAGTAGTATGGGGCTGTGTGTGTAGTTGTGTTAGTAGTATGGTGCTGTGTGTGTAGTTGTATTATATTAGTAGTATAGGGCTGTGTGTGTAGTTGTATTAGTAGTATAGGGCTGTGTGTGTAGTTTTATTAGTAGTATGTTGCTGTGTGTGTAGTTGTGTTAGTAGTATAGGGCTGTGTGTGTAGTTGTGTTAGTAGTATAGGGCTGTGTGTGTAGTTGTATTAGTAGTATGTTGCTGTGTGTGTAGTTGTGTTAGTAGTATAGGGCTGTGTGTGTAGTTGTATTAGTAGTATGGGGCTGTGTGTGTAGTTGTTTTAGTAGTATGGGGCTGTGTGTGTAGTTGTATTAGTAGTATAGGGCTGTGTGTGTAGTTGTATTAGTAGTATAGGGCTGTGTGTGTAGTTGTATTAGTAGTATAGGGCTGTGTGTGTAGTTGTATTAGTAGTATAGGGCTGTGTGTGTAGTTGTATTAGTAGTTTAGGGCTGTGTGTGTAGTTGAATTAGTAGTATAGGGCTGTGTGTGTAGTTTAGTTGTATTAGTAGTATTGTGATGTGTGTGTAGTTGTGTTAGTAGTATAGGGCTGTGTGTGTAGTTGTGTTAGTAGTATAGGGCTGTGTGTAGTTGTTTTAGTAGTATAAGGATGTGTGTGTAGTTGTGTTAGTAGTATAGGGCTGTGTGTGTAGTTGTATTAATAGTATGTTGCCATGTGTGTAGTTGTGTTAGTAGTATAGGGCTGTGTGTGTAGTTGTATTAGTAGTATGGGGCTGTGTGTGTAGTTGTTTTAGTAGTATAGGGCTGTGTGTGTAGTTGTATTAGTAGTATGTTGCCGTGTGTGTAGTTGTATTAGTAGTATAGGGCTGTGTGTGTAGTTGTATTAGTAGTTTGGTGCTGTGTGTGTAGTTGTATTAGTAGTATAGGGCTGTGTGTGTAGTTGTGTTAGTAGTATAGGGCTGTGTGTGTAGTTGTGTTAGTAGTATAGGGCTGTGTGTGTAGTTTAGTTGTGTTAGTAGTATAGGGCTGTGTGTGTAGTTGTATTAGTAGTATAGGGCTGTGTGTGTAGTTGTATTAGTAGTATAGGGCAGTGTGTGTAGTTGTATTAGTAGTATAGGGCTGTGTTTGTAGTTGTATTAGTAGTATAGGGCTGTGTGTGTAGTTGTATTAGTAGTATAGGGCTGTGTGTGTAGTTGTGTTAGTATTATAGGGCTGTGTGTGTAGTTGTATTAGTAGTATAGGGCTGTGTGTGTAGTTGTATTAGTAGTATAGGATTGTGTGTGTAGTTGTATTAGTAGTATGGGGCTGTGTGTGTAGTTGTGTTAGTAGTATAGGGCTGTGTGTGTAGTTGTATTAGTAGTATAGGGCTGTGTGTGTAGTTGTATTAGTAGTATAGGGCTGTGTGTGTAGTTGTGTTAGTAGTATAGGGCTGTGTGTGTAGTTGTATTAGTAGTATGGGGCTGTGTGTAGTTGTCTTAGTAGTGTAGGGCTGTTTGTTTAGATGTATTATTATGGGGCTGTGTGTGTAGTTGTGTTAGTAGTATAGGGATGTGTGTGTAGTTGTACTAGTGGTATGGGGTTGGGTGTGTAGTTGTATTAGTAGTGTAGGGATGTGTGTGTAGTTGAATTATTTGTGTGGGGATGTTTGTGTAGATGAATTAGCAGTATAAGGCTGTGAGAACAGTTTTATTATGTGTGTGGTTGTGTTAGTAGTATAGGGCTATTTGTGTAATTGTATTAATAGTTTAAGGATGTGTGTGTAGTTGTATTAGTAGTATGGGGCTATATGTGTAGTTATATTAGTACTAAATGGCTTTGTGTGTAGTTGTATTAGTAGTATGGGGATGTTTATGTAGTTGTATTAGTAGTATAGGGCAGTGAGTATAGTTTTATTAGTAGTTGGGGCTGTATGTGTAGTTGTATTAGTAGTATGGTGCTGTGTGTGTAGTTGTATTAGTAGTATGGGGATGTGTGTGTAGTTGTGTTAGTAGTATATGGCTGTGTGTGTAGTTGTATTAGTTATATGGTGCTGTGTGTGTAGTTGTATTAGTAGTATAGGGCTGTGTGTGTAGTTGTATTTGTACTTTAGGGCTGTGTGTGTAGTTGTATTAGTTATATGGTGTTGTGTGTGTAGTTGTATTAGTAGTATGGGGCTGTATGTGTAGTTGTATTAGTAGTATGTGGCTTTGTGTGTAGTTGTATTAGTAGTATGGGGCTGTGTGTGTAGTTGTATTAGTAGTATATGGCTCTGTGTGTAGTTGTATTAGTAGTATAGTGCTGTGTATGTAGTTGTATTTTTACTATAGGGCTGTGTGTGTAGTTGTATTAGTAGTATAGGGCTGTGTGTGTAGTTGTGTTAGTAGTATAGGGCTGTGTGTGTAGTTGTATTAGTAGAATATGGCTATGTGTGTAGTTATATTAGTAGTAAAGGATTGTGTGTGTAGTTGTATTAGTAGTATGGTGCTGTGTGTGTAGTTGTATTAGTAGTATGGGGCTGTGTGTAGTTGTCTTAGTAGTGTAGGGCTGTTTGTTTAGATGTATTATTATGGGGCTGTGTGTGTAGTTGTGTTAGTAGTATAGGGATGTGTGTGTAGTTGTACTAGTGGTATGGGGATGGGTGTGTAGTTGTGTTAGTAGTATAGGGCTGTGTGTGTGTAGTTGAATTATTTGTGTGGGGATGTTTGTGTAGATGAATTAGCAGTATAAGGCTGTGAGTACAGTTTTATTATGTGTGTAGTTGTGTTAGTAGTATAGGGTTGCGTTTGTAGTTGTGTCAGTTGTATAGGGCTATTTGTGTAATTGTATTAATAGTTTAAGGATGTGTGTGTAGTTGTATTAGTAGTATGGGGCTATATGTGTAGTTATATTAGTACTAAATGGCTTTGTGTGTAGTTGTATTAGTAGTATGGGGATGTTTATGTAGTTGTATTAGTAGTATAGGGCAGTGAGTATAGTTTTATTAGTAGTATGGGGCTGTATGTGTAGTTGTACTAGTAGTATTTGGCTGTGTGTGTAGTTGTGTTAGTAGTATAGGGCTGTGTGTGTAGTTGTATTAGTTATATGGTGCTGTGTGTGTAGTTGTATTAGTAGTATAGGGCTGTGTGTGTAGTTGTATTAGTAGTATAGGAATGTGTGTGTAGTTGTATTTGTACTATAGGGCTGTGTGTGTAGTTGTATTAGTTATATGGGGCTGTGTGTGTAGTTGTGTTAGTAGTATGGGGCTGTGTGTGTAGTTGTATTAGTAGTATATGGCTCTGTGTGTAGTTGTATTAGTAGTATGGGGCTGTGTGTGTAGTTGTATTAGTAGTATGGGGCTGTATGTGTAGTTGTATTAGTAGTATGTGGCTTTATGTGTAGTTGTATTAGTAGTATGGGGCTGTGTGTGTAGTTGTATTAGTAGTATATGGCTCTGTGTGTAGTTGTATTAGTAGTATAGTGCTGTGTGTGTAGTTGTATTTGTACTATAGGGCTGTGTGTGTAGTTGTATTAGTAGTATAGGGCTGTGTTTGTTGTTGTGTTAGTAGTATAGGGCTGTGTGTGTAGTTGTATTAGTAGTATATGGCTGTGTGTGTAGTTATATTAGTAGTAAAGGATTGTGTGTGTAGTTGTATTAGTAGTATGGTGCTGTGTGTGTAGTTGTATTAGTAGTATAGGGCTGTTTGTGTAGTTGTGTTAGTAGTATAGGATTATGTGTGTAGTTGTATTAGTAGTATGGGGCTGTGTGTGTATTTGTGTTAGTAGTATTGTAATGTGTGTGTAGTTGTATTAGTAGTATGTTGCTGTGTGTGTAGTTGTGTTAGTAGTATGTTGCTGTGTGTGTAGTTGTGTTAGTAGTATAGGGCTGTGTGTGTAGTTGTATTAGTAGTATAGGGCTGTGTGTGTAGTTGTATTAGTAGTATGTTGCTGTGTGTGTAGTTGTGTTAGTAGTATAGGGCTGTGTGTGTAGTTGTATTAGTAGTATGGGGCTGTGTGTGTAGTTGTTTTAGTAGTATGGGGCTGTGTGTGTAGTTGTATTAGTAGTATAGGGCTGTGTGTGTAGTTGTATTAGTAGTATAGGGCTGTGTGTGTAGTTGTGTTAGTAGTATAGGATTATGTGTGTAGTTGTATTAGTAGTATGGGGCTGTGTGTGTAGTTGTGTTAGTGGTATTGTGATGTGTGTGTAGTTGTGTGTGCAGTTGTATTAGTAGTATGTTGCTGTGTGTGTAGTTGTGTTAGTAGTATAGGGCTGTGTGTGTGTGTAGTTGTGTTAGTAGTATAGGGCTGTGTGTGTAGTTGTGTTAGTAGTATAGGGCTGTGTGTGTAGTTGTATTAGTAGTATAGGGCTGTGTGTGTAGTTGTGTTAGTAGTATAGGGCTGTGTGTGTAGTTGTATTAGTAGTATAGGGCTGTGTGTGTAGTTGTATTAGTAGTATAGGGCTGTGTGTGTAGTTGTATTAGTAGTATAGGGCTGTGTGTGTAGTTGTATTAGTAGTATGGGGCTGTGTGTGTAGTTGTGTTAGTAGTATGGTGCTGTGTGTGTAGTTGTATTAGTAGTATAGGGCTGTGTGTGTAGTTGTATTAGTAGTATAGGGCTGTGTGTGTAGTTGTATTAGTAGTATGTGCTGTGTGTGTAGTTGTGTTAGTAGTATAGGGCTGTGTGTGTAGTTGTATTAGTAGTATAGGGCTGTGTGTGTAGTTGTGTTAGTAGTATAGGGCTGTGTGTGTAGTTGTATTAGTAGTATGGGGCTGTGTGTGTAGTTGTTTTAGTAGTATGGGGCTGTGTGTGTAGTTGTATTAGTAGTATAGGGCTGTGTGTGTAGTTGTATTAGTAGTATAGGGCTGTGTGTGTAGTTGTATTAGTAGTATAGGGCTGTGTGTGTAGTTGTATTAGTAGTATGTTGCTGTGTGTGTAGTTGTGTTAGTAGTATGTTGCTGTGTGTGTAGTTGTGTTAGTAGTATAGGGCTGTGTGTGTAGTTGTATTAGTAGTATAGGGCTGTGTGTGTAGTTGTATTAGTAGTATGTTGCTGTGTGTGTAGTTGTGTTAGTAGTATAGGGCTGTGTGTGTAGTTGTTTTAGTAGTATGGGGCTGTGTGTGTAGTTGTATTAGTAGTATAGGGCTGTGTGTGTAGTTGTATTAGTAGTATAGGGCTGTGTGTGTAGTTGTGTTAGTAGTATAGGATTATGTGTGTAGTTGTATTAGTAGTATGGGGCTGTGTGTGTAGTTGTGTTAGTGGTATTGTGATGTGTGTGTAGTTGTGTGTGCAGTTGTATTAGTAGTATGTTGCTGTGTGTGTAGTTGTGTTAGTAGTATAGGGCTGTGTGTGTAGTTGTGTAAGTAGTATAGGGCTGTGTGTGTAGTTGTGTTAGTAGTATAGGGATGTGTGTGTAGTTGTATTAGTAGTATAGGGCTGTGTGTGTAGTTGTGTTAGTAATATAGGGATGTGTGTGTAGTTGTATTAGTAGTATAGGGCTGTGTGTGTAGTTGTATTAGTAGTATAGGGCTGTGTGTGTAGTTGTATTAGTAGTATAGGGCTGTGTGTGTAGTTGTATTAGTAGTATGGGGCTGTGTGTGTAGTTGTGTTAGTAGTATGGTGCTGTGTGTGTAGTTGTATTAGTAGTATAGGGCTGTGTGTGTAGTTGTATTAGTAGTATAGGGCTGTGTGTGTAGTTGTATTAGTAGTATGTTGCTGTGTGTGTAGTTGTGTTAGTAGTATAGGGCTGTGTGTGTAGTTGTATTAGTAGTATAGGGCTGTGTGTGTAGTTGTATTAGTAGTATGTTGCTGTGTGTGTAGTTGTGTTAGTAGTATAGGGCTGTGTGTGTAGTTGTATTAGTAGTATGGGGCTGTGTGTGTAGTTGTTTTAGTAGTATGGGGCTGTGTGTGTAGTTGTATTAGTAGTATAGGGCTGTGTGTGTAGTTGTATTAGTAGTATAGGGCTGTGTGTGTAGTTGTATTAGTAGTATAGGGCTGTGTGTGTAGTTGTATTAGTAGTATAGGGCTGTGTGTGTAGTTGTATTAGTAGTTTAGGGCTGTGTGTGTAGTTGAATTAGTAGTATAGGGCTGTGTGTGTAGTTGTATTAGTAGTATTGTGATGTGTGTGTAGTTGTGCTAGTAGTATAGGGCTGTGTGTGTAGTTGTGTTAGTAGTATAGGGCTGTGTGTAGTTGTTTTAGTAGTATAAGGATGTGTGTGTAGTTGTGTTAGTAGTATAGGGCTGTGTGTGTAGTTGTATTAGTAGTATGTTGCCGTGTGTGTAGTTGTGTTAGTAGTATAGGGCTGTGTGTGTAGTTGTATTAGTAGTTTGGTGCTGTGTGTGTAGTTGTATTAGTAGTATAGGGCTGTGTGTGTAGTTGTGTTAGTAGTATGGGTCTGTGTGTGTAGTTGTGTTAGTAGTATAGGGCTGTGTGTGTAGTTGTGTTAGTAGTATAGGGCTGTGTGTGTAGTTGTATTAGAAGTATAGGGCTGTGTGTGTAGTTGTATTAGTAGTATAGGGCTGTGTTTGTAGTTGTATTAGTAGTATAGGGCTGTGTGTGTAGTTGTGTTAGTAGTATAGGGCTGTGTGTGTAGTTGTGTTAGTAGTATAGGGCTGTGTGTGTAGTTGTATTAGTAGTATAGTGCTGTGTGTGTAGTTGTTTTAGTAGTATAGGGCTTTGTGTGTAGTTATATTAGTAGTATAGGGCTGTGTGTGTAGTTGTATTAGTAGTATAGGGCTGTGTGTGTAGTTGTATTAGTAGTATAGGGCTGTGTGTGTAGTTGTATTAGTAGTATGGGGCTGTGTGTGTAGTTGTATTAGTAGTATAGGGCTGTGTGTGTAGTTGTATTAGTAGTATAGGGCTGTGTGTGTAGTTGTGTTAGTAGTATAGGATTATGTGTGTAGTTGTATTAGTAGTATTGTGATGTGTGTGTAGTTGTGTTAGTAGTATAGGGCTGTGTGTGTAGTTGTATTAGTAGTATAGGGCTGTGTGTGTAGTTGTGTTAGTAGTATAGGGCTGTGTGTGTAGTTGTATTAGTAGTATAGGGCTGTGTGTGTAGTTGTATTAGTAGTATAGGGCTGTGTGTGTAGTTGTGTTAGTAGTATAGGATTATGTGTGTAGTTGTATTAGTAGTATGGGGCTGTGTGTGTAGTTGTGTTAGTGGTATTGTGATGTGTGTGTAGTTGTGTGTGCAGTTGTATTAGTAGTATGTTGCTGTGTGTGTAGTTGTGTTAGTAGTATAGGGCAGTGTGTGTAGTTGTGTTAGTAGTATAGGGCTGTGTGTGTAGTTGTGTTAGTAGTATAGGGCTGTGTGTGTAGTTGTATTAGTAGTATAGGGCTGTGTGTGTAGTTGTATTAGTAGTATAGGGCTGTGTGTGTAGTTGTATTAGTAGTATAGGGCTGTGTGTGTAGTTGTATTAGTAGTATAGGGCTGTGTGTGTAGTTGTGTTAGTAGTATAGGGCTGTGTGTGTAGTTGTATTAGTAGTATAGGGCTGTGTGTGTAGTTGTATTAGTAGTATAGGGCTGTGTGGTTAGTTGTATTAGTAGTATGGGGCTGTGTGTGTAGTTGTGTTAGTAGTATGGTGCTGTGTGTGTAGTTGTATTAGTAGTATAGGGCTGTGTGTGTAGTTGTATTAGTAGTATAGGGCTGTGTGTGTAGTTGTATTAGTAGTATGTTGCTGTGTGTGTAGTTGTGTTAGTAGTATAGGGCTGTGTGTGTAGTTGTATTAGTAGTATAGGGCTGTGTGTGTAGTTGTATTAGTAGTATAGGGCTGTGTGTGTAGTTGTATTAGTAGTATGGGGCTGTGTGTGTAGTTGTGTTAGTAGTATGGTGCTGTGTGTGTAGTTGTATTAGTAGTATAGGGCTGTGTGTGTAGTTGTATTAGTAGTATAGGGCTGTGTGTGTAGTTGTATTAGTAGTATGTTGCTGTGTGTGTAGTTGTGTTAGTAGTATAGGGCTGTGTGTGTAGTTGTATTAGTAGTATAGGGCTGTGTGTGTAGTTGTATTAGTAGTATGTTGCTGTGTGTGTAGTTGTGTTAGTAGTATAGGGCTGTGTGTGTAGTTGTATTAGTAGTATGGGGCTGTGTGTGTAGTTGTGTTAGTAGTATAGGGCTGTGTGTGTAGTTGTATTAGTAGTATGTTGCCGTGTGTGTAGTTGTGTTAGTAGTATAGGGCTGTGTGTGTAGTTGTTTTAGTAGTATAAGGATGTGTGTGTAGTTTTGTTAGTAGTATAGGGCTGTGTGTGTAGTTGTAATAGTAGTATGTTGCCGTGTGTGTAGTTGTGTTAGTAGTATAGGGCTGTGTGTGTAGTTGTATTAGTAGTATGGGGCTGTGTGTGTAGTTGTTTTAGTAGTATAGGGCTGTGTGTGTAGTTGTATTAGTAGTATGTTGCCGTGTGTGTAGTTGTATTAGTAGTATAGGGCTGTGTGTGTAGTTGTATTAGTAGTTTGGTGCTGTGTGTGTAGTTGTATTAGTAGTATAGGGCTGTGTGTGTAGTTGTGTTAGTAGTATGGGTCTGTGTGTGTAGTTGTGTTAGTAGTATAGGGCTGTGTGTGTAGTTGTGTTAGTAGTATAGGGCTGTGTGTGTAGTTGTATTAGTAGTATAGGGCTGTGTGTGTAGTTGTATTAGTAGTATAGGGCTGTGTGTGTAGTTGTATTAGTAGTATAGGGCTGTGTTTGTAGTTGTATTAGTAGTATAGGGCTGTGTGTGTAGTTGTGTTAGTAGTATAGGGCTGTGTGTGTAGTTGTGTTAGTAGTATAGGGCTGTGTGTGTAGTTGTATTAGTAGTATAGGGCTGTGTGTGTAGTTGTATTAGTAGTATAGGGCTGTGTGTGTAGTTGTATTAGTAGTATAGGGCTGTGTGTGTAGTTGTATTAGTAGTATGGGGCTGTGTGTGTAGTTGTGTTAGTAGTATGGTGCTGTGTGTGTAGTTGTATTAGTAGTATAGGGCTGTGTGTGTAGTTGTATTAGTAGTATAGGGCTGTGTGTGTAGTTGTATTAGTAGTATGTTGCTGTGTGTGTAGTTGTGTTAGTAGTATAGGGCTGTGTGTGTAGTTGTATTAGTAGTATAGGGCTGTGTGTGTAGTTGTATTAGTAGTATGTTGCTGTGTGTGTAGTTGTGTTAGTAGTATAGGGCTGTGTGTGTAGTTGTATTAGTAGTATGGGGCTGTGTGTGTAGTTGTTTTAGTAGTATGGGGCTGTGTGTGTAGTTGTATTAGTAGTATAGGGCTGTGTGTGTAGTTGTATTAGTAGTATAGGGCTGTGTGTGTAGTTGTATTAGTAGTATAGGGCTGTGTGTGTAGTTGTATTAGTAGTATAGGGCTGTGTGTGTAGTTGTGTTAGTAGTATAGGGCTGTGTGTGTAGTTGTATTAGTAGTATAGGGCTGTGTGTGTAGTTGTATTAGTAGTATGTTGCTGTGTGTGTAGTTGTGTTAGTAGTATAGGGCTGTGTGTGTAGTTGTATTAGTAGTATGGGGCTGTGTGTGTAGTTGTTTTAGTAGTATGGGGCTGTGTGTGTAGTTGTATTAGTAGTATAGGGCTGTGTGTGTAGTTGTATTAGTAGTATAGGGCTGTGTGTGTAGTTGTATTAGTAGTATAGGGCTGTGTGTGTAGTTGTATTAGTAGTATAGGGCTGTGTGTGTAGTTGTATTAGTAGTTTAGGGCTGTGTGTGTAGTTGAATTAGTAGTATAGGGCTGTGTGTGTAGTTGTATTAGTAGTATTGTGATGTGTGTGTAGTTGTGCTAGTAGTATAGGGCTGTGTGTGTAGTTGTGTTAGTAGTATAGGGCTGTGTGTGTAGTTGTTTTAGTAGTATAAGGATGTGTGTGTAGTTGTGTTAGTAGTATAGGGCTGTGTGTGTAGTTGTATTAGTAGTATGTTGCCGTGTGTGTAGTTGTGTTAGTAGTATAGGGCTGTGTGTGTAGTTGTATTAGTAGTTTGGTGCTGTGTGTGTAGTTGTATTAGTAGTATAGGGCTGTGTGTGTAGTTGTGTTAGTAGTATGGGTCTGTGTGTGTAGTTGTGTTAGTAGTATAGGGCTGTGTGTGTAGTTGTGTTAGTAGTATAGGGCTGTGTGTGTAGTTGTATTAGTAGTATAGGGCTGTGTGTGTAGTTGTATTAGTAGTATAGGGCTGTGTGTGTAGTTGTATTAGTAGTATAGGGCTGTGTGTGTAGTTGTGTTAGTAGTATAGGGCTGTGTGTGTAGTTGTGTTAGTAGTATAGGGCTGTGTGTGTAGTTGTATTAGTAGTATAGTGCTGTGTGTGTAGTTGTTTTAGTAGTATAGGGCTGTGTGTGTAGTTGTATTAGTAGTATAGGGCTGTGTGTGTAGTTGTATTAGTAGTATAGGGCTGTGTGTGTAGTTGTATTAGTAGTATAGGGCTGTGTGTGTAGTTGTATTAGTAGTATGGGGCTGTGTGTGTAGTTGTGTTAGTAGTATAGGGCTGTGTGTGTAGTTGTATTAGTAGTATAGGGCTGTGTGTGTAGTTGTGTTAGTAGTATAGGGCTGTGTGTGTAGTTGTATTAGTAGTATGTTGCTGTGTGTGTAGTTGTGTTAGTAGTATAGGGCTGTGTGTGTAGTTGTATTAGTAGTATAGGGCTGTGTGTGTAGTTGTTTTAGTAGTATGGGGCTGTGTGTGTAGTTGTATTAGTAGTATAGGGCTGTGTGTGTAGTTGTATTAGTAGTATAGGGCTGTGTGTGTAGTTGTGTTAGTAGTATAGGATTATGTGTGTAGTTGTATTAGTAGTATGGGGCTGTGTGTGTAGTTGTGTTAGTGGTATTGTGATGTGTGTGTAGTTGTGTGTGCAGTTGTATTAGTAGTATGTTGCTGTGTGTGTAGTTGTGTTAGTAGTATAGGGCTGTGTGTGTAGTTGTGTTAGTAGTATAGGGCTGTGTGTGTAGTTGTGTTAGTAGTATAGGGCTGTGTGTGTAGTTGTATTAGTAGTATAGGGCTGTGTGTGTAGTTGTGTTAGTAGTATAGGGCTGTGTGTGTAGTTGTATTAGTAGTATAGGGCTGTGTGTGTAGTTGTATTAGTAGTATAGGGCTGTGTGTGTAGTTGTATTAGTAGTATAGGGCTGTGTGTGTAGTTGTATTAGTAGTATAGGGCTGTGTGTGTAGTTGTATTAGTAGTATGGTGCTGTGTGTGTAGTTGTATTAGTAGTATAGGGCTGTGTGTGTAGTTGTATTAGTAGTATAGGGCTGTGTGTGTAGTTGTATTAGTAGTATAGGGCTGTGTGTGTAGTTGTATTAGTAGTATAGGGCTGTGTGTGTAGTTGTATTAGTAGTATAGGGCTGTGTGTGTAGTTGTATTAGTAGTATAGGGCTGTGTGTGTAGTTGTATTAGTAGTATAGTGCTGTGTGTGTAGTTGTATTAGTAGTATAGGGCTGTGTGTGTAGTTGTATTAGTAGTATGGGCTGTGTGTGTAGTTGTATTAGTAGTATAGGGCTGTGTGTGTAGTTGTATTAGTAGTATAGGGCTGTGTGTGTAGTTGTATTAGTAGTATAGGGCTGTGTGTGTAGTTGTATTAGTAGTATAGGGCTGTGTGTGTAGTTGTATTAGTAGTATAGGGCTGTGTGTGTAGTTGTATTAGTAGTATAGGGCTGTGTGTGTAGTTGTATTAGTAGTATGGTGCTGTGTGTGTAGTTGTGTTAGTAGTATAGGGCTGTGTGTGTAGTTGTATTAGTAGTATAGGGCTGTGTGTAGTTGTTTTAGTAGTATAAGGATGTGTGTGTAGTTGTGTTAGTAGTATAGGGCTGTGTGTGTAGTTGTATTAGTAGTATGTTGCCGTGTGTGTAGTTGTGTTAGTAGTATAGGGCTGTGTGTGTAGTTGTATTAGTAGTTTGGTGCTGTGTGTGTAGTTGTATTAGTAGTATAGGGCTGTGTGTGTAGTTGTGTTAGTAGTATGGGTCTGTGTGTGTAGTTGTGTTAGTAGTATAGGGCTGTGTGTGTAGTTGTGTTAGTAGTATAGGGCTGTGTGTGTAGTTGTATTAGTAGTATAGGGCTGTGTGTGTAGTTGTATTAGTAGTATAGGGCTGTGTTTGTAGTTGTATTAGTAGTATAGGGCTGTGTGTGTAGTTGTGTTAGTAGTATAGGGCTGTGTGTGTAGTTGTGTTAGTAGTATAGGGCTGTGTGTGTAGTTGTATTAGTAGTATAGTGCTGTGTGTGTAGTTGTTTTAGTAGTATAGGGCTGTGTGTGTAGTTATATTAGTAGTATAGGGCTGTGTGTGTAGTTGTATTAGTAGTATAGGGCTGTGTGTGTAGTTGTATTAGTAGTATAGGGCTGTGTGTGTAGTTGTATTAGTAGTATGGGGCTGTGTGTGTAGTTGTATTAGTAGTATAGGGCTGTGTGTGTAGTTGTATTAGTAGTATAGGGCTGTGTGTGTAGTTGTGTTAGTAGTATAGGATTATGTGTGTAGTTGTATTAGTAGTATTGTGCTGTGTGTGTAGTTGTGTTAGTAGTATAGGGCTGTGTGTGTAGTTGTATTAGTAGTATAGGGCTGTGTGTGTAGTTGTGTTAGTAGTATAGGGCTGTGTGTGTAGTTGTATTAGTAGTATAGGGCTGTGTGTGTAGTTGTATTAGTAGTATAGGGCTGTGTGTGTAGTTGTGTTAGTAGTATAGGATTATGTGTGTAGTTGTATTAGTAGTATGGGGCTGTGTGTGTAGTTGTGTTAGTGGTATTGTGATGTGTGTGTAGTTGTGTGTGCAGTTGTATTAGTAGTATGTTGCTGTGTGTGTAGTTGTGTTAGTAGTATAGGGCAGTGTGTGTAGTTGTGTTAGTAGTATAGGGCTGTGTGTGTAGTTGTATTAGTAGTATAGGGCTGTGTGTGTAGTTGTATTAGTAGTATAGGGCTGTGTGTGTAGTTGTGTTAGTAGTATAGGGCTGTGTGTGTAGTTGTATTAGTAGTATAGGGCTGTGTGTGTAGTTGTATTAGTAGTATAGGGCTGTGTGTGTAGTTGTATTAGTAGTATAGGGCTGTGTGGTTAGTTGTATTAGTAGTATGGGGCTGTGTGTGTAGTTGTGTTAGTAGTATGGTGCTGTGTGTGTAGTTGTATTAGTAGTATAGGGCTGTGTGTGTAGTTGTATTAGTAGTATAGGGCTGTGTGTGTAGTTGTATTAGTAGTATGTTGCTGTGTGTGTAGTTGTGTTAGTAGTATAGGGCTGTGTGTGTAGTTGTATTAGTAGTATAGGGCTGTGTGTGTAGTTGTATTAGTAGTATGTTGCTGTGTGTGTAGTTGTGTTAGTAGTATAGGGCTGTGTGTGTAGTTGTATTAGTAGTATGGGGCTGTGTGTGTAGTTGTTTTAGTAGTATGGGGCTGTGTGTGTAGTTGTATTAGTAGTATAGGGCTGTGTGTGTAGTTGTATTAGTAGTATAGGGCTGTGTGTGTAGTTGTATTAGTAGTATAGGGCTGTGTGTGTAGTTGTATTAGTAGTATAGGGCTGTGTGTGTAGTTGTATTAGTAGTTTAGGGCTGTGTGTGTAGTTGAATTAGTAGTATAGGGCTGTGTGTGTAGTTGTATTAGTAGTATTGTGATGTGTGTGTAGTTGTGTTAGTAGTATAGGGCTGTGTGTGTAGTTGTATTAGTAGTATGTTGCCGTGTGTGTAGTTGTGTTAGTAGTATAGGGCTGTGTGTGTAGTTGTTTTAGTAGTATAAGGATGTGTGTGTAGTTTTGTTAGTAGTATAGGGCTGTGTGTGTAGTTGTAATAGTAGTATGTTGCCGTGTGTGTAGTTGTGTTAGTAGTATAGGGCTGTGTGTGTAGTTGTATTAGTAGTATGGGGCTGTGTGTGTAGTTGTTTTAGTAGTATAGGGCTGTGTGTGTAGTTGTATTAGTAGTATGTTGCCGTGTGTGTAGTTGTATTAGTAGTATAGGGCTGTGTGTGTAGTTGTATTAGTAGTTTGGTGCTGTGTGTGTAGTTGTATTATTAGTATAGGGCTGTGTGTGTAGTTGTGTTAGTAGTATGGGTCTGTGTGTGTAGTTGTGTTAGTAGTATAGGGCTGTGTGTGTAGTTGTGTTAGTAGTATAGGGCTGTGTGTGTAGTTGTATTAGTAGTATAGGGCTGTGTGTGTAGTTGTATTAGTAGTATAGGGCTGTGTGTGTAGTTGTATTAGTAGTATAGGGCTGTGTGTGTAGTTGTATTAGTAGTATAGGGCTGTGTGTGTAGTTGTGTTAGTAGTATAGGGCTGTGTGTGTAGTTGTGTTAGTAGTATAGGGCTGTGTGTGTAGTTGTTTAGTAGTATAGGGCTGTGTGTGTAGTTGTATTAGTAGTATAGGGCTGTGTGTGTAGTTGTATTAGTAGTATAGGGCTGTGTGTGTAGTTGTATTAGTAGTATAGGGCTGTGTGTGTAGTTGTATTAGTAGTATGGGGCTGTGTGTGTAGTTGTGTTAGTAGTATGGTGCTGTGTGTGTAGTTGTATTAGTAGTATAGGGCTGTGTGTGTAGTTGTATTAGTAGTATAGGGCTGTGTGTGTAGTTGTATTAGTAGTATGTTGCTGTGTGTGTAGTTGTGTTAGTAGTATAGGGCTGTGTGTGTAGTTGTATTAGTAGTATAGGGCTGTGTGTGTAGTTGTATTAGTAGTATGTTGCTGTGTGTGTAGTTGTGTTAGTAGTATAGGGCTGTGTGTGTAGTTGTATTAGTAGTATGGGGCTGTGTGTGTAGTTGTGTTAGTAGTATGGTGCTGTGTGTGTAGTTGTATTAGTAGTATAGGGCTGTGTGTGTAGTTGTATTAGTAGTATAGGGCTGTGTGTGTAGTTGTATTAGTAGTATGTTGCTGTGTGTGTAGTTGTGTTAGTAGTATAGGGCTGTGTGTGTAGTTGTATTAGTAGTATAGGGCTGTGTGTGTAGTTGTATTAGTAGTATGTTGCTGTGTGTGTAGTTGTGTTAGTAGTATAGGGCTGTGTGTGTAGTTGTATTAGTAGTATGGTGCTGTGTGTGTAGTTGTTTTAGTAGTATGGGGCTGTGTGTGTAGTTGTATTAGTAGTATAGGGCTGTGTGTGTAGTTGTATTAGTAGTATAGGGCTGTGTGTGTAGTTGTATTAGTAGTATAGGGCTGTGTGTGTAGTTGTATTAGTAGTATAGGGCTGTGTGTGTAGTTGTATTAGTAGTTTAGGGCTGTGTGTGTAGTTGAATTAGTAGTATAGGGCTGTGTGTGTAGTTGTATTAGTAGTATTGTGATGTGTGTGTAGTTGTGTTAGTAGTATAGGGCTGTGTGTGTAGTTGTGTTAGTAGTATAGGGCTGTGTGTAGTTGTTTTAGTAGTATAAGGATGTGTGTGTAGTTGTGTTAGTAGTATAGGGCTGTGTGTGTAGTTGTATTAGTAGTATGTTGCCGTGTGTGTAGTTGTGTTAGTAGTATAGGGCTGTGTGTGTAGTTGTATTAGTAGTTTGGTGCTGTGTGTGTAGTTGTATTAGTAGTATAGGGCTGTGTGTGTAGTTGTGTTAGTAGTATGGGTCTGTGTGTGTAGTTGTGTTAGTAGTATAGGGCTGTGTGTGTAGTTGTGTTAGTAGTATAGGGCTGTGTGTGTAGTTGTATTAGTAGTATAGGGCTGTGTGTGTAGTTGTATTAGTAGTATAGGGCTGTGTTTGTAGTTGTATTAGTAGTATAGGGCTGTGTGTGTAGTTGTGTTAGTAGTATAGGGCTGTGTGTGTAGTTGTGTTAGTAGTATAGGGCTGTGTGTGTAGTTGTATTAGTAGTATAGTGCTGTGTGTGTAGTTGTTTTAGTAGTATAGGGCTTTGTGTGTAGTTATATTAGTAGTATAGGGCTGTGTGTGTAGTTGTATTAGTAGTATAGGGCTGTGTGTGTAGTTGTATTAGTAGTATAGGGCTGTGTGTGTAGTTGTATTAGTAGTATGGGGCTGTGTGTGTAGTTGTATTAGTAGTATAGGGCTGTGTGTGTAGTTGTATTAGTAGTATAGGGCTGTGTGTGTAGTTGTGTTAGTAGTATAGGATTATGTGTGTAGTTGTATTAGTAGTATTGTGATGTGTGTGTAGTTGTGTTAGTAGTATAGGGCTGTGTGTGTAGTTGTATTAGTAGTATAGGGCTGTGTGTGTAGTTGTGTTAGTAGTATAGGGCTGTGTGTGTAGTTGTATTAGTAGTATAGGGCTGTGTGTGTAGTTGTATTAGTAGTATAGGGCTGTGTGTGTAGTTGTGTTAGTAGTATAGGATTATGTGTGTAGTTGTATTAGTAGTATGGGGCTGTGTGTGTAGTTGTGTTAGTGGTATTGTGATGTGTGTGTAGTTGTGTGTGCAGTTGTATTAGTAGTATGTTGCTGTGTGTGTAGTTGTGTTAGTAGTATAGGGCAGTGTGTGTAGTTGTGTTAGTAGTATAGGGCTGTGTGTGTAGTTGTATTAGTAGTATAGGGCTGTGTGTGTAGTTGTATTAGTAGTATAGGGCTGTGTGTGTAGTTGTGTTAGTAGTATAGGGCTGTGTGTGTAGTTGTATTAGTAGTATAGGGCTGTGTGTGTAGTTGTATTAGTAGTATAGGGCTGTGTGTGTAGTTGTATTAGTAGTATAGGGCTGTGTGGTTAGTTGTATTAGTAGTATGGGGCTGTGTGTGTAGTTGTGTTAGTAGTATGGTGCTGTGTGTGTAGTTGTATTAGTAGTATAGGGCTGTGTGTGTAGTTGTATTAGTAGTATAGGGCTGTGTGTGTAGTTGTATTAGTAGTATGTTGCTGTGTGTGTAGTTGTGTTAGTAGTATAGGGCTGTGTGTGTAGTTGTATTAGTAGTATAGGGCTGTGTGTGTAGTTGTATTATTAGTATGTTGCTGTGTGTGTAGTTGTGTTAGTAGTATAGGGCTGTGTGTGTAATTGTATTAGTAGAATGGGGCTGTGTGTGTAGTTGTTTTAGTAGTATGGGGCTGTGTGTGTAGTTGTATTAGTAGTATAGGGCTGTGTGTGTAGTTGTATTAGTAGTATAGGGCTGTGTGTGTAGTTGTATTAGTAGTATAGGGCTGTGTGTGTAGTTGTATTAGTAGTATAGGGCTGTGTGTGTAGTTGTATTAGTAGTTTAGGGCTGTGTGTGTAGTTGAATTAGTAGTATAGGGCTGTGTGTGTAGTTGTATTAGTAGTATTGTGATGTGTGTGTAGTTGTGTTAGTAGTATAGGGCTGTGTGTGTAGTTGTATTAGTAGTATGTTGCCGTGTGTGTAGTTGTGTTAGTAGTATAGGGCTGTGTGTGTAGTTGTTTTAGTAGTATAAGGATGTGTGTGTAGTTTTGTTAGTAGTATAGGGCTGTGTGTGTAGTTGTAATAGTAGTATGTTGCCGTGTGTGTAGTTGTGTTAGTAGTATAGGGCTGTGTGTGTAGTTGTATTAGTAGTATGGGGCTGTGTGTGTAGTTGTTTTAGTAGTATAGGGCTGTGTGTGTAGTTGTATTAGTAGTATGTTGCCGTGTGTGTAGTTGTATTAGTAGTATAGGGCTGTGTGTGTAGTTGTATTAGTAGTTTGGTGCTGTGTGTGTAGTTGTATTATTAGTATAGGGCTGTGTGTGTAGTTGTGTTAGTAGTATGGGTCTGTGTGTGTAGTTGTGTTAGTAGTATAGGGCTGTGTGTGTAGTTGTGTTAGTAGTATAGGGCTGTGTGTGTAGTTGTATTAGTAGTATAGGGCTGTGTGTGTAGTTGTATTAGTAGTATAGGGCTGTGTGTGTAGTTGTATTAGTAGTATAGGGCTGTGTTTGTAGTTGTATTAGTAGTATAGGGCTGTGTGTGTAGTTGTGTTAGTAGTATAGGGCTGTGTGTGTAGTTGTGTTAGTAGTATAGGGCTGTGTGTGTAGTTGTATTAGTAGTATAGGGCTGTGTGTGTAGTTGTATTAGTAGTATAGGGCTGTGTGTGTAGTTGTATTAGTAGTATAGGGCTGTGTGTGTAGTTGTATTAGTAGTATGGGGCTGTGTGTGTAGTTGTGTTAGTAGTATGGTGCTGTGTGTGTAGTTGTATTAGTAGTATAGGGCTGTGTGTGTAGTTGTATTAGTAGTATAGGGCTGTGTGTGTAGTTGTATTAGTAGTATGTTGCTGTGTGTGTAGTTGTGTTAGTAGTATAGGGCTGTGTGTGTAGTTGTATTAGTAGTATAGGGCTGTGTGTGTAGTTGTATTAGTAGTATGTTGCTGTGTGTGTAGTTGTGTTAGTAGTATAGGGCTGTGTGTGTAGTTGTATTAGTAGTATGGGGCTGTGTGTGTAGTTGTTTTAGTAGTATGGGGCTGTGTGTGTAGTTGTATTAGTAGTATAGGGCTGTGTGTGTAGTTGTATTAGTAGTATAGGGCTGTGTGTGTAGTTGTATTAGTAGTATAGGGCTGTGTGTGTAGTTGTATTAGTAGTATAGGGCTGTGTGTGTAGTTGTGTTAGTAGTTTAGGGCTGTGTGTGTAGTTGTATTAGTAGTATAGGGCTGTGTGTGTAGTTGTATTAGTAGTATTGTGATGTGTGTGTAGTTGTGTTAGTAGTATAGGGCTGTGTGTGTAGTTGTATTAGTAGTATGTTGCCGTGTGTGTAGTTGTGTTAGTAGTATAGGGCTGTGTGTGTAGTTGTTTTAGTAGTATAAGGATGTGTGTGTAGTTGTGTTAGTAGTATAGGGCTGTGTGTGTAGTTGTATTAGTAGTATGTTGCCGTGTGTGTAGTTGTGTTAGTAGTATAGGGCTGTGTTTGTAGTTGTATTAGTAGTATGGGGCTGTGTGTGTAGTTGTTTTAGTAGTATAGGGCTGTGTGTGTAGTTGTATTAGTAGTATGTTGCCGTGTGTGTAGTTGTATTAGTAGTATAGGGCTGTGTGTGTAGTTGTATTAGTAGTTTGGTGCTGTGTGTGTAGTTGTATTAGTAGTATAGGGCTGTGTGTGTAGTTGTGTTAGTAGTATGGGTCTGTGTGTGTAGTTGTGTTAGTAGTATAGGGCTGTGTGTGTAGTTGTGTTAGTAGTATAGGGCTGTGTGTGTAGTTGTATTAGTAGTATAGGGCTGTGTGTGTAGTTGTATTAGTAGTATAGGGCTGTGTGTGTAGTTGTATTAGTAGTATAGGGCTGTGTTTGTAGTTGTATTAGTAGTATAGGGCTGTGTGTGTAGTTGTGTTAGTAGTATGGTGCTGTGAGTATAGTTTTATTATGTATGTAGTTGTGTTAGTAGTGTAGTTGTGTCACCTGAATAAAGATGTCGTGCTTGTCCTCCGTAGCTCTATCTAGGTTATGATGAGTAAACAATCCTTATTGTATCAGGATGTTTGATGTGTTAGTTTTGTCGTCGTCAGGTCGTTGCCAAGGCTGGAACATCGGGTCCTGTGCTCCAAGGGAATGGAGGCGTCAGAACCAAAACAATGAGGTCCTTGATCCCATTGCAGTCAGATTCCACTGTTCAGGCTCTGCATTGAAATTATCTAACGTCTGGTGTAATGTGACTGGTTTTTAGCTTGCTTGCATTGATGATTTAGAACTGCCGTTCTGCTGCCAACAAAGCTGACTTCATCCCAGCCTATGCTAACCTCCAGTCCCTCGACTTCCTGGCGCTGACGGAAACATGGATTACCACTGAAAACACTGCTACTCCTACTGCTCTCTCCTCGTCTGACCATGTGTTCTCGCATACCCCGAGAGCATCTGGTCAGAGGGTGGTGGCACAGGAATCCTCATCTCTCCCAAGTGGACATTCTCAATTTTTCCCCTAACCCATCTATCTATCTCCTCATTTGAATTCCATGCTGTCACAGTCACTAGCCCATTTAAGCTTAATATCCTTGTCATCTATAGCCCTCCAGGTTCCCTTGGAGAGTTCATCAATGAGCTTGACGCCTTAATAAGTTCCTTTCCTGAGGATGGCTCACCCCTCACAGTTCTGGGGGACTTCAACCTCCCTACGTCTACATTTGACTCATTTCTCTCTGCCTCCTTCTTTCCACTCCTCTCCTCTTTTGACCTCACCCTTTCACTGTCCCCCCCTACTCACAAGGCAGGCAATACGCTTGACCTCATCTTTACTAGATGCTGCTCTTCTACTAATCTCACTGCAACTCCCCTCCATGTCTCCGACCACTACTTTGTTTCCTTTTCTCTCTCGCTCTCCTCCAACACTACTCACTCTGCCCCTACACAGATGGTGATGCGCCGCCGCAACCTTCGCTCTCTCTCTCCCACTACTCTCTCCTCTTCCATCCTATCATCTCTTCCCTCTGCTCAATCCTTCTCCCTCCAATCTCCTGATTCTGCCTCCTCAACCCTCCTCTCCTCCCTTTCTGCATCCTTTGACTCTCTGTGTCCCCTATCCTCCCGGCCGGCTCGGTCCTCCCCTCCAGCTCCGTGGCTTGATGACTCATTGCGAGCTCACAGAACAGAGCTCCGGGCAGCGGAGCGGAAATGGAAGAAAACTAAACTCCCTGCCGACCTGGCATCTTTTCACTCCCTCCTCTACATTTTCTTCATCTGTTTCTGCTGCTAAGGCCACCTTCTACCACTCTAAATTCCAAGCATCTGCCTCTAACCATAGGAAGCTCTTTGCCACATTCTCCTCCCTGCTGAATCCCCCCCCCCCCCCTCCCCCCCTCCTCACTCTCCTTTCGTGTTTGCCTTAAGTAACCTTCTGTCTTCTGTAACTTAACATATCATGTACTTTTCATGTACAAACATTTGGTTTGTTTAATATGTTACGTCTAGTGTATGAGACAAGGCTGCAACTACACACGAAAACATGAAATGATCCTGGGAATCAATAGAACATCACACTGATGCTATCTCCTATGTGAGCACTAGTTCTCAAAAAGAGTGATAATTCCTCATGATTATATTGGGCTACATTTTTAGACTTCAAAGACAACGTTGGTAGTTTATTAACCTTAAAATATCTGGTTTCTAGTAGGCTACAGAGTTATTGAAGGGCTGTTTCTCTGAACCTCAGGCAGTAGGCTGAAACAAGCTTGTTTCTCTGAACCTCAGGCAGTAGGCTGAAACAAGCTTGTTTCTCTGAACCTCAGGCAGTAGGCTGAAACAAGCTTGTTTCTCTGAACCTCAGGCAGTAGGCTGAAACAAGCTTGTTTCTCTGAACCTCAGGCAGGAACCAACTTCTGTGACATCACACTAGTAAGTCTTCATTGACAGGGATGTGACATCACACTAGTAGGTCTTTATTGACAGGGATGTGACATCACACTAGTAGGTCTTTATTGACAGGGATGTGACATCACACTAGTACGTCTTCATTGACAGGGATGTGACATCACAACAGACATACACAGGACGTTCCCTCACGATGAAAGTGGTGTGACTGAAAAAGTTTGGGAAACACTGATCTAGCTGATGATTAAAACAACTACAGATGAGTAACCCCATGCTTCAGCATGTCTATTCATAGCCACAGTTGGGCTACAGGTAACAAAACATAGCAGGTGTAAAATGATGCCTAAGCAGTGTCCCCAAATCACTTCTCCTTTTGAAAAACATAATTTTCTATATAACGTCCTGTGCATGTCTGTTGTGATGTCACATCCCTGTCAATGAAGACGTACTAGTGTGATGTCACATCCCTGTCAATGAAGACTTACTAGTGTGATGTCACATCCCTGTCAATGAAGACTTACTAGTGTGATGTCACAGAAGCTTGTTTCAGCCTACTGCCTGAGGTTCAGAGAAACAAGCTTGTTTCAGCCTACTGCCTGAGGTTCAGAGAAACAGCCCTTCAATAACTCTGTAGCCTACTAGAAACCAGATATTTTAAGGTTAATAAACTACCAACGTTGTCTTTGAAGTCTAAAAATGTAGCCCAATATAACCATGAGGAATTATCTCTCTTTTTGAGAACTAGTGCTCACACAGGAGAGAGCATCTGTCACTTCCCAAGATAAACTTCTCCTTTTGAAAAACATAATTTTCTATATAATTCTTACTCCTGCTTATTAATTTACCATGTTGTAGTATTTTATGTGTTCCAAGGTAGCTCACAGATCTGATGGTTTGTAAAGGAAAGATTCACCCATTTTGAATAATATATATATCGTTTTTGTGCATCTCTGAGTGATGTTCTATTGATTCCCAGGATCATTTCATGTTTTCATGTGTAGTTGCAGCCTTCCCCTAACTCTAACCTTAACTCTTTTAGCTAACCCTTCCCCTAACTCTAACCTTAACCCTTTTAGCTAACCCTTCCCCTAACCCTAACCCTTTTAGCTAACCTTTCCCCTAACTCTGACCTTAACCCTTTTAGCTAACCCTTCCCCTAACTCTAACCCTAACCCTTTTAGCTAACCCTTCCCCTAACTCTAACCCTAACCCTTTTAGCTAACCCTTCCCCTAACTCTAACCCTAACCCTTTTAGCTAACCCTTCCACTAACTCTAACCCTAACCCTTTTAGCTAACCCTTCCCCTAACTCTAACCCTAACCCGTTTAGCTAACCCTTCCCCTAATTCTAACCTTAACCCTTTTAGCTAACCCTTCCCCTAACTCTAACCTTAACCCTTTTAGCTAACCCTTCCCCTAACTCTAACCTTAACCCTTTTAGCTAACCCTTCCCCTAACTCTAACCTTAATCCTTTTAGCTAACCCTTCCCCTAACTCTAACCTTAAATACTGATAACAAAGTTTGTACGAACATGTCGATAATGTATTTTGTGTAAAACATGTCAATAGCTGCATGTAGCCAACTCCCCTCCTGAAAAAGCAACATGACATCACGTTTATTCAACACCTTGATCACACCTACAGCTTCATTGTGCAAAATGGTACACAGCATGTGTTCAACAAATATGATATGTGTTCAACAAAAGTTCAACATTCACCTTCTGCCAATATTTCTATCAAGCCGTTTATGCATACAATTTGGTGCATAATGACTGAATCACACTGACAGTGTTTTTCCGTTTTGATACACCAGAAGTACATTCATTTCCTATGGAAGCTGCATGGCAGTTGCAGTGCGTTCTGAGTGGTGCATAAATCGGATTTATCGAACATATGCATGAAGTTTGTAGGAAATCACACCTTATGCTTAATAGACTACTGAAGGAATGCAACAGAACAGTTTTGGGTAAAGCCACTGGGTTGTGAATAACGTCCCAGATCTTCTGTGAGTGCATTGGCAGCTCATAAGCACTGAATGCAATCAAATGTCAAACTGCAAGAAAAATGTAATCATCAATGCAAGCAAGCTAAAAACCAGTCACATTACACCAGCCGTGGTCCTCTGTAGCTCAGCTGGTAGAGCACGGCGCTTGTAACGCTAAGGTAGTGGGTTCGATCCCCGGGACCACCCATACACAAAAAAAATTATGCACGCATGACTGTAAGTCGCTTTGGATAAAAGCGTCTGCTAAATGGCATATTATCATTATTATTAGATCATTTCAATGCAGAGCATGAACAGTATAATCTGACTGCAATGGGATCAAGGACCTCATTGTTTTGGTTCTGACGCCTCCATTCCCTTGGAGCACAGGACCCGATGTTCCAGCCTTGGCATCGACCTGACGACGACAAAACTAACACATCAAACATCCTGAAACAATTGGGATTGTTTACTCATCATAACCTAGATAGAGCTACGGAGGACAAGCACGACATCTTTATTCAGGTGACAAAACTACACTACCAACACAACTACATACATAATAAAACTATACTCACAGCACCATACTACTAACACAACTACACACACAGCCCTAAACTACTAACACAACCACACACAGCCCTATACTACTAATACAACTACACACACAGCCCTATACTACTAACACAACTACACACACAGCCCCATACACCTAATACAACTACACACACAGCCCTATACTACTAATACAACTACACAAACAATCCTATACTACTAACACAACTACACACACAGCACCATACTACTAATACAACTACACACACATCCCTATACTACTAATACAACTACACAGACAGCCCTATACTACTAACACAACTACACACACAGCACCATACTACTAATACAACTACACACACAGCCCTATACTACTAATACAACTACACACACAGCCCCATACTACTAATACAACTACACACACAATCCTATACTACTAATACAACTACACACACAGCACCATACTACTAATACAACTACACACACAGCCCCATACACCTAATACAACTACACACGCAGCCCTATACTACTAATACAACTACACACACAGCCCTATATTTTTAATACAACTACACAAACAATCCTATACTACTAACACAACTACACACACAGCACCATACTACTAATACAACTACACACTCATCCCTATACTACTAATACAACTACACACACAGCCCTATACTACTAACACAACTACACACACAGCCCTATACTACTAATACAACTACACACACAGCCCCATACTACTAATACAACTACACACACAATCCTATACTACTAATACAACTACACACGCAGCCCTATACTACTAATACAACTACACACACAATCCTTTACAACTAATACAACTACACACACAGCCCTATACTACTAATACAACTACACACACAATCCTTTACAACTAATACAATTACACACACAGCCCTATACTACTAATACAACTACACACACAGCCCTATACTACTAATACAACTACACACACAATCCTTTACTACTAATACAACTACACACACAGCCCTATACTACGAATACAACTACACACACAGCCCCATATTACTAATACAACTACACACACAGCCCCATACTACTAACACAACTACACACACAGCCCTATACTACTAATACAACTACACACACAATTCTTTACTACTAATACAACTACAAACACATCACAATACTACTAATACAACTACACACACAGCCCTATACTACTAAAACAACTACACACACAGCCCTATACTACTAATACAACTACACACACAATCCTTTACAACCAATACAACTACACACACAGCCCTATACTACTAATACAACTACACACACAATCCTATACTACTAATACAACTACACACACAGCCCAATACTACTAACACAACTACAAACACAGCCCTATACTACTAATACAACACACACACAATCCTATACTACTAATACAACTACACACACAGCCCCATACTACTAATACAACTACACACACAATCCTATACTACTAATACAACTACACACGCAGCCCTATACTACTAATACAACTACACACACAATCCTTTACAACTAATACAACTACACACACAGCCCTATACTACTAATACAACTACACACACAATCCTTTACAACTAATACAACTACACACACAGCCCTATACTACTATTACAACTACACACACAGCCCTATACTTCTAATACAACTACACACACAATGCTTTACTACTAATACAACTACACACACAGCCCTATACTACTAATACAACTACACACACAGCCCCATATTACTAATACAACTACACACACAGCCCCATTCTACTAACACAACTACACACACAGCCCTATACTACTAATACAACTACACACACAATTCTTTACTACTAATACAACTACAAACACATCACAATACTACTAATACAACTACACACACAGCCCTATACTACTAACACAACTACACACACAGCCCTATACTACTAATACAACTACACACACAATCCTTTACTACTAATACAACTACACACACAGCCCTATACTACTAATACAACTACACACACAATCCTATACTACTAATACAACTACACACACAGCCCAATACTACTAACACAACTACAAACACAGCCCTATACTACTAATACAACACACACACAGCACCATATAACTAATACAACTACACACACAGCCCTATACTACTAATACAACTACACACACAGCCCTATACTACTAATACAACTACACACACTGCATTATACTACTAATACAACTACAAACACAGCCCTATACTACTAACACAACTACACACACATCACAATAATACTAACACAAATACACACACAGCCCTATACTACTAACACAACTACACACACAGCCCCATACTACTAATACAACTACACACACAGCCCTATACTACTAATACAACTACACACACAACACCATATAACTAATACAACTACACACACAGCCCTATAGTACAAATACAACTACACACACAGCCCTATAGTACAAATACAACTACACACACAGCCCCATACTACTAATACAACTACACACACAACACCATATAACTAATACAACTACACACACAGCCCTATAGTACAAATACAACTACACACACAGCCCCATACTACTAATATAACTACACATACAGCCCCATACTACTAATACAACTACACATACAGCCCCATACTACTAATAAAACTATACTCACTGCCCTATACTACTAATACAACTACATAAACATCCCCATACTACAAATACAACTACACACACATCCTTAAACTATTAATAGAATTACACAAATAGCCCTATACAACTGACACAACTACAAACGCAACCCTATACTACTAACACAACTACACACATAATAAAACTGTACTCACTGCCTTATACTGCTAATTCATCTACACAAACATCCCCACACAAATAATTCAACTACACACACACAGCCCTATACTACTAACACAACTACACACCCAACCCCATACCACTAGTACAACTACACACACAGCCCTA
This sequence comes from Coregonus ussuriensis, assembly GCA_031479575.1. Lineage (NCBI taxonomy): Eukaryota > Metazoa > Chordata > Actinopteri > Salmoniformes > Salmonidae > Coregonus > Coregonus ussuriensis. The sequence goes on along the minus strand of CM062511.1, from coordinate 33,875,672 downwards.
TACTACTAATACAACTACACACACAGCCCCATACTACTAATACAACTACACACACAATCCTATACTACTAATACAACTACACACACAGCCCCATACTACTAATACAACTACACACACATCCCTATACTACTAATACAACTACACACACAGCCCTATACTACTAATACAACTACACACACAGCCCCATACTACTAATACAACTACACACACAATCCTATACTACTAATACAACTACACACACAGCCCCATACACCTAATACAACTACACACACAGCCCTATACCACTAATACAACTACACACACAGCCCCATACACCTAATACAACTACACACACAATCCTTTACAACTAATACAACTACACACACAGCCCTATACTACTAATACAACTACACACACAATCCTTTACAACTAATACAACTACACACACAGCCCTATACTACTAATAGAACTACACACACAATCCTTTACAACTAATACAACTACACACACAGCCCTATACTACTAATACAACTACACACACAGCCCTATACTACTAATACAACTACACACACAATCCTTTACTACTAATACAACTACACACACAGCCCTATACTACTAATACCACTACACACACAGCCCCATATTACTAATACAACTACACACACAGCCCCATACTACTAACACAACTACACACACAGCCCTATACTACTAATACATTTTTTACATTTACATTTTAGTCATTTAGCAGACGCTCTTATCCAGAGCGACTTACAGGAGCAATTAGGGTTAAGTGCCTTGCTCAAGGGCACATTAACGTCATTTAGCAGACGCTCTTAGCCAGAGCGACTCACAAATTGGTGCGTTCACCCTATAGCCAGTGGGATAACCACTTTACAATTTGGGGGGGGGAGAGAGAGGCCAGTTAACAGTACAGTAAGGAGAGGGGAGGGAGAGGCAGGTTAACAGGACACTAAGGAGAGGGGAGAGAGAGGCCGGTTAACAGGACACTACGGAGAGGGGAGAGAGAGGCCGGTTAACAGGACACTACTGAGAGGGGAGAGAGAGGCCGTTTAACAGGACACTAAAGAGAGGGGAGAGAGACCCAGGTTAACAGGACACAAAGGAGAGGGGAGAGAGAGGCAGGTTAACAGGACACTAAGGAGAGGGGAGAGAGAGGCAGGTTAACAGGACACTGAGAGGGGAGAGAGAGGCAGGTTAACAGGACACTAAGGAGAGGGGAGAGAGAGGCAGGTTAACAGGACACTAAGGAGAGGGGAGAGAGAGGCAGGTTAACAGGACACTGAGAGGGGAGAGAGAGGCCGGTTAACAGGACACTAAGGAGAGGGGAGAGAGAGGCCAGGTTAACAGGACACAAATGAGAGGGGAGAGAGACGCAGGTTAACAGGACACTAAGGAGAGGGGAGAGAGAGGCAGGTTAACAGGACACTAGGAGAGGGGAGAGAGAGGCAGGTTAACAGGACACTAGGAGAGGGGAGAGAGAGGCAGGTTAACAGGACACTAAGGAGAGGGGAGAGAGAGGCAGGTTAACAGGACACTGAGAGGGGAGAGAGAGGCAGGTTAACAGGACACTAAGGAGAGGGGAGAGAGAGGCAGGTTAACAGGACACTAATGAGAGGGGAGAGAGAGGCAGGTTAACAGGACACTAAGGAGAGGGGAGAGAGAGGCAGGTTAACAGGACACTGAGAGGGGAGAGAGAGGCCGGTTAACAGGACACTAATGAGAGGGGAGAGAGACGCAGGTTAACAGGACACAAAGGAGAGGGGAGAGAGAGGCAGGATAACAGGACAATAAGGAGAGGGGGAGAGAGAGGCAGGATAACAGGACAGGGGGGGGGGGGGGGTTAGAAGGATTACTTTATCCTAACCCAGGTATTCCTTAAAGAGGTGGGGTTTCAAATGTCTCCGGAAGGTGGTGAGTGACTCCGCTGTCCTGGCGTCGTGAGGGAGCTTGTTCCACCATTGGGGTGCCAGAGCAGCGAACAGTTTTGACTGGGCTGAGGGGGAGCTATGCTTCCGCAGAGGAAGGGGAGCCAGCAGGCCAGAGGTGGATGAACGCAATGCCCTCGTTTGGGTGTAGGGACTGATCAGAGCCTGAAGGTACAGAGGTGCCGTTCCCCTCACTGCTCCATAGGCAAGCACCATGGTCTTGTAGCGGATGCGAGCTTCAACTGGAAGCCAGTGGAGTGTGCGGAGGAGGGGGGTGACGTGAGAGAACTTGGGAAGGTTGAACACCAGACGGGCTGCGGCATTCTGGATGAGTTGTAGGGGTTTAATGGCACAGGCAGGGAGGCCAGCCAACAGCGAGTTGCAGTAGTCCAGACGGGAGATGACAAGTGCCTGGATTAGGACCTGTGCCGCTTCCTGTGTAAGGCAGGGTCGTACTCTTCGAATGTTGTAGAGCATGAACCTGCAGGAGCGGGTCACCGCCTTGATGTTGGCGGAGAACGACAGGGTGTTGTCCAGGGTCACGCCTAGGCTCTTCGCACTCTGGGAGGAGGACACAGCGGAGTTGTCAACCGTGATGGCGAGATCATGGAACGGGCAGTCCTTCCCCGGGAGGAAGAGCAGCTCCGTCTTGCCAGGGTTCAGCTTGAGGTGGTGATCCGTCATCCATACTGATATGTCTGCCAGACATGCAGAGATGCGATTCGCCACCTGGTTATCAGAAGGGGGAAAGGAGAAGATTAGTTGTGTATCGTCAGCGTAGCAATGATAGGAAAGGCCATGTGAGGATATGACAGAGCCAAGTGACTTGGTGTATAGGGAGAAAAGGAGAGGGCCTAGAACTGAGCCCTGGGGGACACCAGTGGTGAGAGCACGTGGTGCGGAGACAGCTTCTCGCCACGCCACTTGGTAGGAGCGACCGGTCAGGTAGGACGCAATCCAGGAGTGAGCCGCGCCGGAGATGCCCAGCTCGGAGAGGGTGGAGAGGAGGATCTGATGGTTCACAGTATCAAAGGCAGCAGACAGGTCTAGAAGGACAAGAGCAGAGGAGAGAGAGTTAGCTTTAGCAGTGCGGAGAGTCTCCGTGACACAGAGAAGAGCAGTCTCAGTTGAATGACCAGTCCTGAAACCTGATTGGTTTGGATCAAGAAGGTCATTCTGAGAGAGATAGCAAGAGAGTTGGCTAAAGACGGCACGCTCAATAGTTTTGGAAAGAAAAGAAAGAAGGGATACTGGTCTGTAGTTGTTGACATCAGTGGGGTCGAGTGTTGGTTTTTTGAGAAGGGGAGCAACTCTCGCTCTCTTGAAGACGGAAGGGACATGGCCAGCGGTCAAGGATGAGTTGATCAGCGAGGTGAGGTAGGGGAGAAGGTCACCGGAGATGGTCTGGAGAAGGGAGGAGGGGATGGGGTCAAGCGGGCAGGTTGTTGGGCGGCCTGCAGTCACAAGTCGCAGGATTTTATCTGGAGAGAGAGGGGAGAAAGAAGTCAAAGCATAGGGTAGGGCAGTGTGAGCAGGACCAGCAGTGTCGTTAGACTTAACAAACGAGGATCGGATGTCGTCAACCTTCTTTTCAAAGTGGTTGACGAAGTCATCCACAGAGAGAGAGGAGGGGGGGGGGGGGGGGGGGGGATTCAGGAGGGAGGAAAATGTGGCAAAGAGCTTCCTAGGGTTAGAGGCAGATGCTTGGAATTTAGAGTGGTAGAAGGTGGCCTTAGCAGCAGAAACAGATGAAGAAAATGTAGAGAGGAGGGAGTGAAAAGATGCCAGGTCGGCAGGGAGTTTAGTTTTCTTCCATTTCCGCTCCGCTGCCCGGAGCTCTGTTCTGTGAGCTCGCAATGAGTCATCAAGCCACGGAGCTGGAGGGGAGGACCGAGCCGGCCGGGAGGATAGGGGACACAGAGAGTCAAAGGATGCAGAAAGGGAGGAGAGGAGGGTTGAGGAGGCAGAATCAGGAGATTGGAGGGAGAAGGATTGAGCAGAGGGAAGAGATGATAGGATGGAAGAGGAGAGAGTAGTGGGAGAGAGAGAGCGAAGGTTGCGGCGGCGCATTACCATCTGTGTAGGGGCAGAGTGAGTAGTGTGGGAGGAGAGCGAGAGAGAAAAGGAAACAAAGTAGTGGTCGGAGACATGGAGGGGAGTTGCAGTGAGATTAGTAGAGGAGCAGCATCTGGTGAAGATGAGGTCAAGCGTATTGCCTGCCTTGTGAGTAGGGGGGGACGGTGAGAGGGTGAGGTCAAAAGAGGAGAGGAGTGGAAAGAAGGAGGCAGAGAGAAATGAGTCAAATGTGGACATAGGGAGGTTGAAATCCCCCAAAACTGTGAGGGGTGAGCCATCCTCAGGGAAGGAACTTATCAAGGCATCAAGCTCATTGATGAACTCTCCAAGGGAACCTGGAGGGCGATAGATGACAAGGATATTAAGCTTAAATGGGCTAGTGACTGTGACAGCATGGAATTCAAATGAGGAGATAGACAGATTGGTTAGGGGAAAAATTGAGAATGTCCACTTGGGAGAGATGAGGATTCCTGTACCACCACCCCTCTGACCAGATGCTCTCGGGGTGTGCGAGAACACATGGTCAGACGAGGAGAGAGCAGTAGGAGTAGCAGTGTTTTCAGTGGTGATCCATGTTTCCGTCAGCGCCAGGAAGTCGAGGGACTGGAGGTTGGCATAGGCTGGGATGAAGTCAGCTTTGTTGGCAGCAGAACGGCAGTTCCAGAGGCTGCCTGCGACCTGGAACTCCACGTGGGTGGTGCGTGCAGGGACCACCAGGTTAGAGAGGCAGCAGCCACGCGGTGTGGTGCGTTTGTGTAGCCTGTGCAGAGAGGAGAGAACAGGGATAGGCAGAGGCATAGTTGACAGGCTGTAGCAAATGGCTACAAAAATGCAGAGGAGATCGGAATGAAATGAATTAATCATCAGGAAAAGGAGAGAGTAGGGCCTCCCTCGCCAAAACTTACACCTCAGAAACTATAATTGTTTCACTGAACCATCCAGATAAAAACTCTCCCAACTGCCACTTTTAGAAATTAGAATTGTTGTGAACTACAGCAGTTCAATGTTTCAAGGAATAGACTCAACTTGCTTTGTTCAGCTAGCTAAGTATGACACCATGGCTGACTAGCATGCTAGCATCCAATAACACACAGTTTAGCACCAATGGCACCATGGCTGACTAGCATGCTAGCATCCAATAACACACAGTTTAGCACCAATGGCACCATGGCTGACTAGCATGCTAGCATCCAATAACACACAGTTTAGCACCAATACTTGGTTACAACAAACCAACAGTGGTGAGCTAACACACTAAACAGATAATTTGTGTGTTAACGAATTACGTTGGCTAGCTAGCACAAATATATTGTAATTTAGCAGCTACAGTACAGTTGGCTGGTCATGTTGGCTAACTAGCAATGGCTACTGTGTTGACTTTGTTTTGAAAACGGCTAGCTAGCTACGTGCTACCTACAATAGCCACCCACAACAGCCCACGATGCCTAGCTATGACGCTTTAGCCAACAAGCATGCTAGCATCCAATAACACACAGTTTAGCACCAATACTTGGTAACAACAAACGACCGATAGTGTTTTAACACGCTAAACAGATAATTCGTGTCTATGTCTAGTTCCTATCATAACGCAGCAATAATTAAACGTTGGCTAGCTAGTACAGATATTGTATATAGCTGCTGCGCTACAGTTAGCTAGTCATGATTGGCTACTGTGTTGACTTTGTATGAGACACGGCTAGCTAGCTGGCTAGCTTCGTGCTACTCCCCGGCATAGCCGAATATAATGCTAACCTACAATAACTATCCACAACAGCCCGCGATGCCTACTTACAATAACCAACTACGTTCTAAATACATAGTTTAAGCCTTACTCGACAAAGCCCAAGCTATGTACAAAGCCAAACTTACCCGACGCCGGCTGATATTTGTCTTCTGCAATCAGTAGGTGTAATTAAGTACAGTAGCTACTAACTACCTAACGCTGATGCCTCAGATAATGAAGTTAGAAAAAACGGCTGAAATGGTAGAAAGCTAGCTGGCTTAACTACAGGTACTATTAAGCATGAATAACATTGGAAACAGCTATCCACCGTTGCTAAACGTTACCAGTAGTTACCCGCTAGCTAGCTAGCCTCGTGCTCCGCGGTAAACAATAGTTACCTACAATAGTTACCTACAGAAACCAAATAACTCGCTAAATAAACTAACCTACAATACCTAACTACACTACCTACCTACAATAAAATACATGGTTTAAGCTTTACTCAACGCCATAAAAGAAGCCAAGCTTACCTCCTGCTAGAGAAAGACACAACCTCAATACAACTACACACACAATTCTTTACTACTAATACAACTACAAACACATCACAATACTACTAATACAACTACACACACAGCCCTATACTACTAACACAACTACACACACAGCCCTATACTACTAATACAACTACACACACAATCCTTTACTACTAATACAACTACACACACAGCCCTATACTACTAATACAACTACACGCACAATCCTATACTACTAATACAACTACACACACAGCCCAATACTACTAATACAACTACACACACCAAACTATTACAACTACACACACAGCCCTATAGTACAAATACAACTACACACACAGCCCTATAGTACAAATACAACTACACACACAGCCCCATACTACTAATACAACTACACACACAGCCCCATTCTACTAATACAACTACACACACAGCCCTATACTACTAATACCACTACACACACAGCCCCATACACCTAATACAACTACACACACAGCCCTATACCACTAATACAACTACACACACAGCCCCATACACCTAATACAACTACACAAACAATCCTTTACAACTAATACAACTACACACACAGCCCTATACTACTAATACAACTACACACACAATCCTTTACAACTAATACAACTACACACACAGCCCTATACTACTAATAGAACTACACACACAATCCTTTACAACTAATACAACTACACACACAGCCCTATACTACTAATACAACTACACACACAGCCCTATACTACTAATACAACTACACACACAATCCTTTACTACTAATACAACTACACACACAGCCCTATACTACTAATACCACTACACACACAGCCCCATATTACTAATACAACTACACACACAGCCCCATACTACTAACACAACTACACACACAGCCCTATACTACTAATACAACTACACACACAATTCTTTACTACTAATACAACTACAAACACATCACAATACTACTAATACAACTACACACACAGCCCTATACTACTAACACAACTACACACACAGCCCTATACTACTAATACAACTACACACACAATCCTTTACTACTAATACAACTACACACACAGCCCTATACTACTAATACAACTACACGCACAATCCTATACTACTAATACAACTACACACACAGCCCAATACTACTAATACAACTACACACACAGCCCTATACTACTAACACAACTACAAACACAGCACCATACTACTAATACAACTACACACACAGCACCATATAACTAATACAACTACACACGCAGCCCTATACTACTAATACAACTACACACACTGCATTATACTACTAATACAACTACAAACACAGCCCTATACTACTAACACAACTACACACACATCACAATACTACTAACACAAATACACACACAGCCCCATACTACTAATACAACTACACACACAGCCCTATACTACTAATACAACTACACACACAATCCTTTACAACTAATACAACTACACACACAGCCCTATACTACTAATAGAACTACACACACAATCCTTTACAACTAATACAACTACACACACAGCCCTATACTACTAATACAACTACACACACAGCCCTATACTACTAATACAACTACACACACAATCCTTTACTACTAATACAACTACACACACAGCCCTATACTACTAATACCACTACACACACAGCCCCATATTACTAATACAACTACACACACAGCCCCATACTACTAACACAACTACACACACAGCCCTATACTACTAATACAACTACACACACAATTCTTTACTACTAATACAACTACAAACACATCACAATACTACTAATACAACTACACACACAGCCCTATACTACTAACACAACTACACACAGCCCTATACTACTAATACAACTACACACACAATCCTTTACTACTAATACAACTACACACACAGCCCTATACTACTAATACAACTACACGCACAATCCTATACTACTAATACAACTACACACACAGCCCAATACTACTAATACAACTACACACACAGCCCTATACTACTAACACAACTACAAACACAGCACCATACTACTAATACAACTACACACACAGCACCATATAACTAATACAACTACACACGCAGCCCTATACTACTAATACAACTACACACACTGCATTATACTACTAATACAACTACAAACACAGCCCTATACTACTAACACAACTACACACACATCACAATACTACTAACACAAATACACACACAGCCCCATACTACTAATACAACTACACACACAGCCCTATACTACTAATACAACTACACACACAGCCCCATACTACTAATACAACTACACACACAGCCCTATACTACTAACACAACTACACACACAGCCCCATACTACTAATACAACTACACACACAGCCCTATACTACTAACACAACTACAAACACAGCCCCATACTACTAATACAACTACACACACAGCCCCATACTACTAATACAACTACACACACAACACCATATAACTAATACAACTACACACACAGCCCTATACTACTAACACAACTACACAAACAGCCCCATACTACTAATACAACTACACACACAACACCATATAACTAATACAACTACACACACAGCCCTATACTACTAATACAACTACACACACAGCCCTATAGTACAAATACAACTACACACACAGCCCCATACTACTAATACAACTACACACACAACACCATATAACTATTACAACTACACACACAGCCCTATAGTACAAATACAACTACACACACAGCCCTATAGTACAAATACAACTACACACACAGCCCCATACTACTAATACAACTACACACACAGCCCCATACTACTAATACAACTACACACACAGCACCATACTACTAATGCAACTACACACACAGCCCTATACTACTAATACAACTACACACACAGCCCTATACTACTAATACAACTACACAAACTGCATTATACTACTAATACAACTACAAACACAGCCCTATACTACTAACACAACTACACACACATCACAAAACTACTAACACAAATACACACACAGCCCTATACTACTAACACAACTACACACACAGCCCCATACTACTAATACAACTACACACACAGCCCTATACTGCTAATACAACTAAACACACAACACCATATAACTAATACAACTACACACACAGCCCTATAGTACAAATACAACTACACACACAGCCCTATAGTACAAATACAACTACACACACAGCCCCATACTACTAATACAACTACACACACAACACCATATAACTAATACAACTACACACACAGCCCTATAGTACAAATACAACTTCACACACAGCCCTATAGTACAAATACAACTACACACACAGCCCCATACTACTAATACCACTACACACACAGCACCATACTACTAATGCAACTACACACACAGCCCTATACTACTAATACAACTACACACACAGCCCTATACTACTAATACAACTACACACACAGCCCCATACTACTAATACAACTACACACACAGCCCTATACTACTAATACAACTACACACACAGCCCTAAACTACTAACACAACTACACACACAGCCCCGTACTACTAACACAACTACACACACAGCACCATACTACTAATACAACTACACACACAGCACCATACTACTAACACAACTACACACACAGCACCATACTACTAATACAACTACACACACAGCCCTATACTACTAATACAACTACACACACTGCATTATACTACTAATACAACTACAAACACAGCCCTATACTACTAACACAACTACACACACATCACAATACTACTAACACAAATACACACACAGCCCTATACTACTAACACAACTACACACACAGCCCCATACTACTAATACAACTACACACACAGCCCTATACTACTAATACAACTACACACACAACACCATATAACTAATACAACTACACACACAGCCCTATAGTACAAATACAACTACACACACAGCCCTATAGTACAAATACAACTACACACACAGCCCCATACTACTAATACAACTACAAACACAGCACCATACTACTAATGCAACTACACACACAGCCCTATACTACTAATACAACTACACACACAGCCCTATACTACTAATACAACTACACACACAGCCCCATACTACTAATACAACTACACACACAGCCCTATACTACTAATACAACTACACACACAGCCCTAAACTACTAACACAACTACACACACAGCCCCATACTACTAATACAACTACACACACAGCCCTATACTACTAATACAACTACACACACAGCCCTAAACTACTAACACAACTACACACACAGCCCCGTACTACTACCACAACTACACACACAGCACCATACTACTAATACAACTACACACACAGCCCTATACTACTAACACAACTACACACACAGCCCCATACTACTAATACAACTACACACACAGCCCTATACTACTAATACAACTACACACACAGCCCTAAACTACTAACACAACTACACACACAGCCCCATACTACTAATACAACTACACACACAGCCCTATACTACTAATACAACTACACACACAGCCCTAAACTACTAACACAACTACACACACAGCCCCGTACTACTACCACAACTACACACACAGCACCATACTACTAATACAACTACACATACAGCCCCATACTACTAATACAACTACACATACAGCCCCATACTACTAATAAAACTATACTCACTGCCCTATACTACTAATACAACTACATAAACATCCCCATACTACAAATACAACTACACACACATCCTTAAACTATTAATACAATTACACAAATAGCCCTATACAACTGACACAACTACAAACGCAACCCTATACTACTAACACAACTACACACATAATAAAACTGTACTCACAGCCTTATACTGCTAATTCATCTACACAAACATCCCCACACAAATAATTCAACTACACACACACAGCCCTATACTACTAACACAACTACACACCCAACCCCATACCACTAGTACAACTACACACACATCCCTATACTACTAACACAACTACACACACAGCACCATACTACTAATACAACTACACACACAGCCCTATACTGCTAACACAACTACACACACAGCCCTATACTACTAATACAACTACACACACAGCCCCATACTACTAATACAACTACACACACAATCCTATACTACTAATACAACTACACACACAGCCCCATACACCTAATACAACTACACACGCAGCCCTATACTACTAATACAACTACACACACAGCCCTATACTACTAATACAACTACACACACAGCCCTATACTACTAATACAACTACACACGCAGCCCTATACTACTAACACAACTACACACACAGCACCATACTACTAATACAACTACACACACATCCCTATACTACTAATACAACTACACACACAGCCCTATACTACTAACACAACTACACACACAGCCCTATACTACTAATACAACTACACACACAGCCCTATACTACTAATACAACTACACACACAGCCCCATACACCTAATACAACTACACACACAGCCCTATACTACTAACACAACAACACACACAGCCCTATACCACTAATACAACTACACACACAGCCCCATACACCTAATACAACTACACACACAATCCTTTACAACTAATAAAACTAAACACACAGCCCTATACTACTAATACATCTACACACACAATCCTTTACAACTAATACAACTACACACACAGCCCTATACTACTAATAGAACTACACACACAATCCTTTACAACTAATACAACTACACACACAGCCCTATACTACTAATACAACTACACACACAGCCCTATACTACTAATACAACTACACACACAATCCTTTACTACTAATACAACTACACACACAGCCCTATACTACTAATACAACTACACACACAGCCCCATATTACTAATACAACTACACACACAGCCCCATACTACTAACACAACTACACACACATCCCTGTACTACTAATACAACTACACACACAATTCTTTACTACTAATACAACTACAAACACATCACAATACTACTAATACAACTACACACACAGCCCTATACTACTAACACAACTACACACACAGCCCTATACTACTAATACAACTACACACACAATCCTTTACTACTAATACAACTACACACACAGCCCTATACTACTAATACAACTACACACACAATCCTATACTACTAATACAACTACACACACAGCCCAATACTACTAATACAACTACACACACTGCCCTATACTACTAACACAACTACAAACACAGCACCATACTACTAATACAACTACACACACAGCACCATATAACTAATACAACTACACACACAGCCCTATACTACTAATACAACTACACACACAGCCCTATACTACTAATGCAACTACACACACTGCATTATACTACTAATACAACTACAAACACAGCCCTATACTACTAACACAACTACACACACATCACAATACTACTAACACAAATACACACACAGCCCCATACTACTAATACAACTACACACACAGCCCTATACTACTAATACAACTACACACACAGCCCCATACTACTAATACAACTACACACACAGCCCTATACTACTAACACAACTACACACACAGCCCCATACTACTAATACAACTACACACACAACACCATATAACTAATACAACTACACACACAGCCCTATACTACTAACACAACTACACACACAGCCCCATACTACTAATACAACTACACACACAACACCATATAACTAATACAACTACACACACAGCCCTATAGTACAAATACAACTACACACACAGCCCTATAGTACAAATACAACTACACACACAGCCCCATACTAATAATACAACTACACGCACAACACCATATACAGTGGGGAAAAAAAGTATTTAGTCAGCCACCAATTGTGCAAGTTCTCCCACTTAAAAAGATGAGAGAGGCCTGTAATTTTCATCATAGGTACACGTCAACTATGACAGACAAAATGAGAAAAAAAATCCAGAAAATCACATTGTAGGATTTTTAATGAATTTATTTGCAAATTATGGTGGAAAATAAGTATTTGGTCAATAACAAAAGTTTCTCAATACTTTGTTATATACCCTTTGTTGGCAATGACACAGGTCAAACATTTTCTGTAAGTCTTCACAAGGTTTTCACACACTGTTGCTGGTATTTTGGCCCATTCCTCCATGCAGATCTCCTCTAGAGCAGTGATGTTTTGAGGCTGTCGCTGGGCAACACAGACTTTCAACTCCCTCCAAAGATTTTCTATGGGGTTGAGATCAGGAGACTGGCTAGGCCACTCCAGGACCTTGAAATGCTTCTTACGAAGCCACTCCTTCGTTGCCCGGGCGGTGTGTTTGGGATCATTGTCATGCTGAAAGACCCAGACACGTTTCATCTTCAATGCCCTTGCTGATGGAAGGAGGTTTTCACTCAAAATCTCACGATACATGGCCCCATTCATTCTTTCCTTTACACGGATCAGTCGTCCTGGTACCTGTGCAGAAAAACAGCCCCAAAGCATGATGTTTCCACCCCCATACTTCACAGTAGGTATGGTGTTCTTTGGATGCAACTCAGCATTCTTTGTCCTCCAAACACGACGAGTTGAGTTTTTACCAAAAAGTTATATTTTGGTTTCATCTGACCATATGACATTCTCCCAATCCTCTTCTGGATCATCCAAATGCACTCTAGCAAACTTCAGACGGGCCTGGACATGTACTGGCTTAAGCAGGCGGACACGTCTTCGCACTGCAGGATTTGAGTCCCTGGCGGCGTAGTGTGTTACTGATGGTAGGCTTTGTTACTTCGGTCCCAGCTTTCTGCAGGTCATTCACTAGGTCCCCCCGTGTGGTTCTGGGATTTTTGCTCACCGTTCTTGTGATCATTTTGACCCTACGGGGTGAGATCTTGCGTGGAGCCCCAGATCGAGGGAGATTATCAGTGGTCTTGTATGTCTTCAATTTCCTAATAATTGCTCCCACAGTTGATTTCTTCAAACCAAGCTGCTTACCTATTGCAGATTCAGTCTTCCCAGCCTGGTGCAGGTCTACAATTTTGTTTCTGGTGTCCTTTGTCAGCTCTTTGGTCTTGGCCATAGTGGAGTTTGGAGTGTGACTGTTTGAGGTTGTGGACAGGTGTCTTTTATACTGATAACAAGTTCAAACAGATGCCATTAATACAGGTAACGAGTGGAGGACAGAGGAGCCTCTTAAAGAAGAAGTTACAGGTCTGTGAGAGCCAGAAATATTGCTTGTTTGTAGGTGACCAAATACTTATTTTCCACCATAATTTGCAAATAAATTCATAAAAAATCCAACAATGTGATTTTCTGGATTTCTTTTTCTCAATTTGTCTTTCATAGTTGACGTGTACCTATGATGAAAATTACAGGCCTCTCTCATCTTTTTAAGTGGGAGAACTTGCACAAATAGTGGCTGACTAAATACTTTTTTTCCCCACTGTAACTATTACAACTACACACACAGCCCTATAGTACAAATACAACTACACACACAGCCCTATAGTACAAATACAACTACACACACAGCCCCATACTACTAATACAACTACACACACAGCCCTATAGTACAAATACAACTACACACACAGCACCATACTACTAATGCAACTACACACACAGCCCTATACTACTAATACAACTACACACACAGCCCTATACTACTAATACAACTACACACACAGCCCCATACTACTAATACAACTACACACACAGCCCCTATACTACTAATACAACTACACACACAGCCCTAAACTACTAACACAACTACACACACAGCCCCATACTACTAATACAACTACACACACAGCCCTATACTACTAATACAACTACACACACAGCCCTAAACTACTAACACAACTACACACACAGCCCCATACTACTAATACAACTACACACACAGCCCTATACTACTAATACAACTATACTCACTGCCCTAAACTACTAATACAACTACACAAACTTCCCCATACTACTAATACATCTACACACAAAGCCATATAGTACTAATATAACTACACATACAGCCCCATACTACTAATACAACTACACATACAGCCCCATACTACTAATAAAACTATACTCACTGCCCTATACTACTAATACAACTACATAAACATCCCCATACTACTAATAAAACTATACACAAAGCCATTTAGTACTAATATAACTACACATATAGCCCCATACTACTAATACAACTACATAAACATCCCCATACTACAAATACAACTACACACACATCCTTAAACTATTAATACAATTACACAAATAGCCCTATACAACTGACACAACTACAAACGCAACCCTATACTACTAACACAACTACACAAATAATAAAACTGTACTCACAGCCTTATACTGCTAATTCATCTACACAAACATCCCCACACAAATAATTCAACTACACACACACAGCCCTATACTACTAACACAACTACACACCCAACCCCATACCACTAGTACAACTACACACACAGCCCTATACTACTAACACAACTACACACACAAACCCATAATAATACATCTAAACAAACAGCCCTACACTACTAAGACAACTACACACAAAGCCCCCTACTACTAATACAACTAAGGGTAGGCAACACCACATGTGATGATGATGATGGTGATGATGATGATGGTAATGATGATCATGATGGTGGTGATGATGATGATGATGGTGATGGTGATGATGATGATGATGGTGATGGTGGTGATTTACATCAAATGTGTTAGTGTAGAATTGGTCATATCTGGTTTGACTATGAAAATGTAGAACATGTTGACGACAATTAAAAGTATTACAAAGTGAGAAGCAACTGTTGAACATTTCATTCACCAAGTATGTTATTTGGACCTTCACACCACAGAGTTTCATAATTATCTCCAGCTGGTGTTTTGTATAAATGACCACTGAACAAAAGGTAATATTGCAGACTGTGCCTTTATTTAAAACAATCTCATATGCTGAGAGCCTCTCCAATGTATTCTCTCCTAAAATGTAGCCATCACCGCTTTATGGAACACAGGAAGGGACGTTTAAACCAGCAGGGGATATCATTCTGGCGGTGGGATGCTGGGAAAGAGAGAAACACAGAAAGGTAGGTATTGTATCTATGTTGGTTTTATAAATATGTAGCTAATAAAGGAACAAATTCCCTTTAAGATGCATTTTACAACTATCCAAATGTTTGATGTATAATGAGAGGGAGAATACTCTGGTGACAGTATTGTACCTCCGTAGTTCATCTCCATGCAATGCTCCCGGCCGTTCGTGTTGTCCTTCACAACACCATGGTTGGAGTTAGAGGGTTGCCCCGGGGCCCAGTTCTGGTAGTTAAACCTGGACCCGTCACTCCACAGCCAAAGACCCTCCTACAGAGCACATAGGAGGATGCATCACCAGCACACAGTAAACACTATATATTTACACTGTAATTACTGTCTTTAAAGGGGCAATCTGGGAATTGGAAAATAACTAATTGGCAACCCACCACTGTTTGGGTAAATAGCTGAGGGATGGGCCTGGAGAAATGTAACCACTCTCAGATTCCTAGACAGAGCTATGGATGCCAGGACTGACCATCTATGAGATCAACATGATTTAACCATGGCTTGAAGCTATACAGTGTTTGTAATATCAGAAAACAAACTGATTTGAGGGTTGAGGCACCACTAGGCCTTTATAGATGGAATTCATCAAGAATCAATGCATCCTATATGTTTCATGAGGGTTGAACAGACCTTGATGGCATCATTGGCTCCAATCCAGGTGCGCTGCGCTTTCTTGGTACTCTTCTTGATGACAGACTGAAGAAAACGATACTGGGGAAGGCTGTGCACTGATGCCAGATTACCTCCCAAGAGCAAACATTTCCTCTGGAGAGAGAGAGAGAGAGAGAGAGAGAGAGAGAGAGAGAGAGAGAGAGAGAGAGAGAGAGAGAGAGAGAGAGAGAGAGAGAGAGAGAGAGACAGAGAGAGCGAGAGAGAGACGGCGAGAGACAGACAGAGAGAGAGAGAGACGGGGAGAGAGGAGAGGGAGAGAGAGACAGAGAGAGAGAGACAGAGAGAGAGAGAGAGAGACAGAGAGAGGAGAGAGAGAGAGAGAGAGAGAGAGAGAGAGAGAGAGAGAGAGAGAGAGAGAGAGAGAGAGAGAGAGACAGAGAAAGAGAGGAGAGAGAGAGAATTAAACAGAGGTAGAATGTAAGGGTAAACAGAAGGACTAGCACATCATGTTATAGTTTCTCAACCCTGTTGAACACAGACTAAACCTACAGAGTCAACTGCAACAATGTATGGCCACCAGACAGGGATGGAGATAGCATCCCAGCTAGCCCAAGTCTAGTGCTTTTCAGACCAGGCTTGTAGAAAATGTTTCCAACTAGCCCAAGATGCAGGTCAATTATTGTCTTTTCCATTATCACATAGCACATTTTGGACCCTGGCTAGTAGAAATTGCGGTCTACCAGCCCGGCTGGCCAGTGTCCAAAATCCTTAAATAAGCGGATGATCTCTCATTAAACCATCAATACTTAAAATCACCCACACAGCTGATCTCAATTATCTACAGCAAACGTCCAGGTACCTCTGCCTTTGGCCATGTGGTCACGAGGGGGATATAGTGATAGCAGTGTGTCTTATAACTGGGCCAGCCATGTGGGCAGACTCTGCGATGACACCCTGTAGGGGGGAGAGATCACATTAAATAACATTATGAAATGGTTAGTTCCCACCAGACAATCTGATTGGTCAAAAGTGCGTTCCAACTGTGATGTTACTTAACAAAACCCCATGGCTAACCACCTGTTGTTGAAAAATGACCGATTCACTTTGAGTCCATTATATCTGCAATATGTAACTTTTTGGCGACCTGACTAAATTCACATAGAAATGTGAGTTATGGATCTATCATTCTCATTGAAGTCAAGTCTAAGAAGCAGTATATCTGTTCTATGTGCGCTATTTCTATGCTTCTATTCTTAAATTTCGTTTTTTTGTCTTTTACTTTCGGTTTTGTATGACAGCTTCAAACAGCTGAAAATACAATGTTTTTGGTTATGGAAAATATATTTCACAGTGGTTAAGATGTTACAATGATTCTCTACACTTTGCTTGCTTGTTTTATCACATAAACTGAAAGTTTTATCGGTTGGCAGTTTGCATATCAGGTTCTCCATAATATGTTTCTCACCTTTCGGAGGAGAAATGTGTTCCTCCGAGGAAGAATGATGATGCTGATCCTTGGGAGGAGAAATGTGTTCCTCCGAGGAAGAATGATGATGCTGATCCTTGGGAGGAGAAATGTGTTCCTCCGAGTCAGAATGATGATGCTGACCTTTCGGAGGAGAGCTGTGTTCCTCCGAGTCAGAATGATGATGCCAATCCTTAGGAGGAGAACTGTGTTCCTCCGAGTCAGAATGATGATGCTGACCTTTCGGAGGAGAAATGTGTTCCTCCGAGTCAGAATGATGATGCTGACCTTTCGGAGGAGAAACGTGTTCCTTCGAGTCACAGCGTTTACCCCGATCATGCCGATCCCCTACAACAAAAGAGAGACAAGGACAGAGGGAAGATTGAGACATGCTTTTTTTAAAGACTTGGGTCTCGATTCAATCTGTAAAGCTGAAGCGTTACAGATTACGTGATAGAAAATTAAAAGTAATTTCAGATTGCAGCGTTAACCGTGAATGCAGTCTCTGCTAAAGAGGGAACATTGCCTTTACATTTCAATCACTCTGTAAAGCTGAACGATGCGGATTGAATAGAGCCCTAGATCAGTTTCAGAGCTATGAAACCACAACAGACCTGTATAGAATTATATTTTAGTGAATACAGGGGGAGCCCCAACCAGGAACCTGGGTCCAGTGACCTAGGTCACTAGGTGTTGTGTTAAGGTCACTAAAACCTTTGATCAGAATACCTCTGCTACCCCTTGCATCTCCCAGAGCAAAGAGAGCGCTGAGAAGCAGAAGAGTGGTCAACATCGCCATGGTGATAGTCTCCTGAGAGAGAGAGACAGAGAGAGAGAGAGAGAGAGAGAGAGAAAGAGAGAGAGAGAGAGAGAGAGAGAGAGAGACAGAGACAGAGACAGAGAGAGAGAGAGAGAGAGAGAGAGAGAGAGAGAGAGAGAGAGAGAGAGAGAGTGAGAGACAGAGAGAGAGAGAGAGTGAGTGAGAGACAGAGAGAGAGAGAGAGAGAGAGAGTGAGTGAGAGACAGAGAGAGAGAGAGAGAGTGAGTGAGAGACAGAGAGAGAGAGAGAGTGAGTGAGAGACAGAGAGAGAGAGAGAGAGAGAGAGAGAGAGAGAGAGAGAGAGAGAGAGAGAGAGAGAGAGAGAGAGAGAGAGAGAGAGAGAGAGAGAGAGACAGAGAGAGAGAGAGAGAGAGAGAGAGAGAGAGAGAGAGAGTGAGAGACAGAGAGAGAGAGAGAGAGAGTGAGAGACAGAGAGAGAGAGAGAGAGTGAGTGAGAGACAGAGAGAGAGAGAGAGTGAGTGAGAGACAGAGAGAGAGAGAGAGAGAGAGAGAGAGAGAGAGAGAGAGAGAGAGAGAGAGAGAGAGAGAGAGAGAGAGAGAGAGAGAGAGAGAGAGATAGAGAGAGAGAGACAGAGACAGAGACAGACACACAGACAACAAGACAACAAGACAGTCAAAGAGAGAAGCCGTCAATACCAATTCAGAGAGTACTTCAGAGATTAGGGGAGTGCAGTGTTCCCCTAACCTGTAGTTGAGTACAGTGTTAGAAAAAAAGGTGATATCTAGAACCTAAAGGGTGTTCTTTGACTGTCCCCATAGGAGAACCATTTGAAGAACCCTTTTTGGTTCCAGGTAGAAACCTTTTTTATTTATTTTTAATTTTAATTTAACCTTTATTTAACCAGGTAAACCAGTTGAGAACAGGTTCTCATTTACAACTGCAACCTGGCCAAGATAAAGCAAAGCAGTGCGATAAAAACAACAACACAGAGTTACATATGGGATAAACAAAACGTTTACATAGAGGGTTCTACCTGGAACCAAAAGGATTCTACCTGGAACCTAAAAGGGTTCTCATATGGGGACAGCTGAAGAACCCTTTTGGAACCCTTTTTTCCAAGTGTACCTCCAGCCATTCCACTTATCAGATGGGTTCCAGTACTTTCACATCAGAGCAGATTCAACTAATGAACGGCTTGGTGATTAGCTGAATCAGCTGTGCTTGTACTGGAATATATCAAATCAGTGGAGCGGCTGGGGGTACTTGGGAGGTCAGGGAAACCCTATGCTATGTATATAACGTATGCAACTGCTAAGGCAGCGTTTTCTAAACTCGGTCCTGGGGACCCCAAGCGGAGCGTACATATTTCTGTGTGCTAGGATAATCTACTGTACTTGGTTGAAGACATGAGACCTGAGTTTTGGCAGCAGACTTGAATTCCTTAGCACAGCGTTTCCCAAACTCGGTCCAACACGTGCACCCATTGGGGTCCACAGGACCGAGTTTCCAAATAGCACCCTTTTCCCTAAGTAGTGCACTACTTTTGACCAGAGCTACATACTACATATGATTCACTATGGGCCCTTGTCAAAAGTAGTGCACTACAAAGGGAAAAGGGTGCCATTTGGGATGCACTCAGGTACAGTATTAGATGAACAGATGTTGAAATCTCACCTTCTGAAATCTTCAGTTGTAGCTTCACTTCTTCAGAGATCTTCAAAGGTCTTCACTGGGTCTCTCTCTCTCTCTCTCTCTGTCCTGCCTGTGAGTTGAGTTCTACCTCTCCCAACTCTCCTATTTAAGGATCCGTCCAGTCAGACCCCTCCCTCTCTTTTTCTCTATCTCTCTGTATCGTTCTTTAAATTGAATTGGAATTGAAGTTCACTTCCTGAATTGACTTTGTAATGGGAATATTTAAGATGAATAAAGTTCATAATCAGTTTAGAGATTCACACAATGTTTAGCATATTTATATATTTTCCTTTCTGTAAAACACATGATTTCCACTGTTCTGTTTGTGACACTTGGGTTGATGGTCACTAGACTAGAAGCTGAATGTTATGGATTAAACTCATATCTGTTGATAGTGATTGACGCCAGACGGGAGGTACAAGGACAGAGGACCCTGATTATTATTGCAGTCTCTGAACACTGTGTGATTCTGTAGCAGGTGGCAAATGAAGTTACTGCTTTCTGTTTTGACTTCTTACAAGCAAGGGCATAACTTTGTGTTGCATATTGGGGGGTTCTTTTAGGAGAAATAGCTGTGAAATAGCTGTTTCTGGTGAATTTTGAATGGGAAATATGTCCAGAACTTTCCTGATAATTTGGTCAATATATCCGAAACTCAACTGAAATACCAACAATTTCTGTATTACTTTAAACTGTTGGTCTAACTCTAATAGTTCAGAAAGCCACCACCAAACCCCTGCTTTAACTACATTTAAATTTAACTAAATGTAAGTGCCATAACCCATCTATTTGTGTATCCTTCACTACGCTTGGCATACATTATCACCTATAACCCATAGCCCATCTGTTATTCAGCATGATCACCTGTAACCCATCTGTTATTCAGCATGATCACCTGTAGCCCATCTGTTATTCAGCATGATCACCTGTAACCCATCTGTTATTCAGCATGATCACATGTAACCCATCTGTTATTCAGCATGATCACCTGTAACCCATCTGTTATTCAGCATGATCACCTGTAGCCCATCTGTTATTCAGCATGATCACCTATAACCCATCTGTTATTCAGCATAAAAACATGTAACCCATCTGTTATTCAGCATGATCACCTATAACCCATCTGTTATTCAGCATGATCACCTGTAGCCCATCTGTTATTCAGCATGATCACCTGTAGCCCATCTGTTGTTCAGTATGATCACCTGTAACCCATCTGTTATTCAGTATGATCACCTGTAACCCATCTGTTATTCAGCATGATCACCTATAACCCATCTGTTATTAAGCATGATCACCTGTAGCCCATCTGTTATTCAGTATGATCACCTGTAACCCATCTGTTATTCAGCATGATCACCTGTAACCCATAGCCCATCTGTTATTCAGTATGATCACCTGTAACCCATCTGTTATTCAGCATGATCACCTGTAACCCATCTGTTATTCAGCATGATCACCTGTAACCCATAGCCCATCTGTTATTCAGTATGATCACCTGTAACCCATCTGTTATTCAGCATGATCACCTGTAGCCCATCTGTTATTCAGCATGATCACCTGTAACCCATAGCCCATCTGTTATTCAGCATGATCACCTGTAACCCATAGCCCATCTGTTATTCAGCATGATCACCTGTAACCCATAGCCCATCTGTTATTCAGCATGATCACCTGTAACCCATAGCCCATCTGTTATTCAACATGATCACCTGTAACCCATAGCCCATCTGTTATTCAGCATGATCACCTGTAACCCATCTGTTATTCAGCATGATCACCTGTAGCCCATCTGTTATTCAGCATGATCACCTGTAACCCATCTGTTATTCAGCATGATCACCTGTAGCCCATCTGTTATTCAGCATGATCACCTGTAGCCCATCTGTTATTCAGCATGATCACCTGTAACCCATCTGTTATTCAGCATGATCACCTGTAGCCCATCTGTTATTCAGCATGATCACCTGTAACCCATCTGTTATTCAGCATGATCACCTGTAACCCATAGCCCATCTGTTATTCAGCATGATCACCTGTAACCCATCTGTTATTCGGCATGATCACCTGTAACCCATAGCCCATCTGTTATTCAGCATGATCACCTGTAGCCCATCTGTTATTCAGCATGATCACCTGTAACCCATCTGTTATTCAGCATGATCACCTGTAGCCCATCTGTTATTCAGCATGATCACCTGTAGCCCATCTGTTATTCAGCATGATCACCTGTAACCCATCTGTTATTCAGCATGGTCACCTGTAACCCGTCTGTTATTCAGCATGATCACCTGTAGCCCATCTGTTATTCAGCATGATCACCTGTAACCCATCTGTTATTCAGCATGATCACCTGTAACCCATAGCCCATCTGTTATTCAGCATGATCACCTGTAACCCATCTGTTATTCAGCATGATCACCTGTAGCCTATCTGTTATTCAGCATGATCACCTGTAGCCCATCTGTTATTCAGCATGATCACCTGTAACCCATCTCTTATTCAGCATGATCACCTGTAACCCATAGCCCATCTGTTATTCAGCATGACCACCTGTAGCCCATCTGTTATTCAGTATGATCACCTGTAACCCATCTCTTATTCAGCATGATCACCTATAACCCATAGCCCATCTGTTATTCAGTATGATCACCTGTAGCCCATCTGTTATTCAGCATGATCACCCATAGCAGATGCCCCCTCATCTCCCCCAAATGAATGAAGTGATACAACAATATGGTATGAGAATAACACATTTCGTTAATATATTCGTATTTTACTCATCAAGAATCAGTAACTACTAACACCTGGTTTCCATATTGAAATCAAGGAGAAACATGTATAAAGAAGAAATATAGCAGTTTACTGCCGTGGCGTCACATCCCTATGAATGAAGACTTACTGCTGTGATGTCACAGAAGTTGGTTCTAGAAGATTATCCGGCTGCATCAACATGATTAGTGCTTTCCCCCAACAACAATTCTGGCCTTCAAATTAGTTTTCAAACATAAATAAGGAGGATAGGTTGCTGCTGCTGGTCAGAATCTGAGAAACAAGCTTGTTTCAGCCTACTGCCTGAGGTTCAGAGAAACAAGCTTGTTTCAGCCTACTGCCTGAGGTTCAGAGAAACAAGCTTGTTTCAGCCTACTGCCTGAGGTTCAGAGAAACAAGCTTGTTTCAGCCTACTGCCTGAGGTTCAGAGAAACAAGCTTGTTTCAGCCTACTGCCTGAGGTTCTGAGAAACAAGCTTGTTTCAGCCTACTGCCTGAGGTTCAGAGAAACAAGCTTGTTTCAGCCTACTGCCTGAGGTTCAGAGAAACAAGCTTGTTTCAGCATACTGCCTGAGGTTCAGAGAAACAAGCTTGTTTCAGCCTACTGCCTGAGGTTCAGAGAAACAAGCTTGTTTCAGCCTACTGCCTGAGGTTCAGAGAAACAAGCTTGTTTCAGCCTACTGCCTGTGGTTCAGAGAAACAAGCTTGTTTCAGCCTACTGCCTGAGGTTCAGAGAAACAAGCTTGTTTCAGCCTACTGCCTGAGGTTCAGAGAAACAAGCTTGTTTCAGCCTACTGCCTGAGGTTCAGAGAAACAAGCTTGTTTCAGCCTACTGCCTGAGGTTCAGAGAAACAAGCTTGTTTCAGCCTACTGCCTGAGGTTCAGAGAAACAGCCCTTCAATAACGCTGTAGCCTACTAGAAACCAGATATTGTAAGGTTAATAACACTACCAAAGTTGTCTTTGAAGTCTAAAAATGTAGCCCAATATAACCATGAGAACTAGTGCTCATTTTGAGAACTAGTGCTCACACAGGAGAGAGCATCTGTCACTTCCCAAGATAAACTTCTCCTTTTGAAAAACATCATTTTCTATATAATTCTTACTCCTGCTTATTAATTTACCATGTTGTAGTATTTTATGTGTTCCAAGGTAGCTCACAGATTTGATGGTTTGTAAAGGAAAGATTCACCCATTTTGAATAATATATATCGTTTTTGTGCATCTCTGAGTGATGTTCTATTGATTCCCAGGATCATTTCATGTTTTCATGTGTAGTTGCAGCCTTCCCCTAACTCTAACCTTAACTCTTTTAGCTAACCCTTCCCCTAACTCTAACCTTAACCCTTTTAGCTAACCCTTCCCCTAACTCTAACCCTAACCCTTTTAGCTAACCTTTCCCCTAAATCTAACCCTAACCCTTTTAGCTAACCCTTCCCCTAACTCTAACCTTAACCCTTTTAGCTAACCCATCCCCTAACTCTAACCTTAACCCTTTTAGCTAACCCTTCCCCTAACTCTAACCTTAACTCTTTTAGCTAACCCTTCCCCTAACTCTAACCTTAACCCTTTTAGCTAACCTTTCCGCTAAATCTAACCCTAACCCTTTTAGCTAACCCTTCCCCTGACTCTAACCCTAACCCTTTTAGCTAACCCTTCCCCTAACTCTAACCCTAACCCTTTTAGCTAACCCTTCCCCTAACTCTAACCTTAACCCTTTTAGCCAACCCTTCCCCTAACTCTAACCCTAACCCTTTTAGCTAACCCTTCCCCTAACTCTAACCCTAACCCTTTTAGCTAACCCTTCCCCTAACTCTAACCTTAACCCTTTTAGCCAACCCTTCCCCTAACACTAACCCTAACCCTTTTAGCTAACCCTTCCCCTAACTCTAACCCTAACCCTTTTAGCTAACCCTTCCCCTAACTGTAACCTTAACCCTTTAGCTAACCCTTCCCCTAAATCTAACCCCTTTAGCTAACCCTTCCCCTAACTCTAACCTTAACCCTTTTAGCTAACCCTTCCCCTAACTCTAACCCTAACCCTTTTAGCTAACCCTTCCCCTAACTCTAACCCTAACCCTTTTAGCCAACCCTTCCCCTAACTCTAACCCTAACCCTTTTAGCTAACCCTTCCCCTAACTCTAACCTTAATCATTTTAGCTAACCCTTCCCCTAACTCTAACCTTAACTCTTTTAGCTAACCCTTCCTCTAACTCTAACCCATTTAGCTAACCCTTTCCCTAACTCTAACCTTAATCATTTTAGCTAACCCTTCCCCTAACTCTAACCTTAATCCTTTTAGCTAACCCTTCCTCTTACCCTAACCTTAATAACGCAGCGTTTCCCAAACTCGGTCCTCGGAAACCCAAGGGTGCACTTTTTGGTTTTTGCCTGAACACTACACAGCCTATTCAAATGATCAAAGCTTGATGATTAGTTGATTATTTGAATCAGCTGTCTAGTGTTGGGGCAAAAACCAAAACGTGCACCAAGTTTGTGAAACCCTGCTTTAACCTAAATCCTAACCTTAACACAGGGGTGTCAAACTCATTCCATGGAGGGCCCTAGTGTCTGCAGGTTTTTGGTCTTTCCTTTAAATTAAGACCTTGACACAGGTGAGGGGAGTTCCTTACTAATTAGTGACCATAATTCTACATGGGAAAAAACAACATGTATATTCTGAAGGCTACAACCTATCTGTCTGTTGTAACAGATACTGCAGTTGCACAAGCAGGACGCAGTCCTTACACTTTGGACACGTTTTGTGTGATGATGCAGGGTAATCTTTATAGTTGCTTCAATATCATAGTTCCTGAAAAAAGAACACTACTTGACTGCCTGTCTGCCTCCTGTGCAGCTTAGCCAATGTTTGCAATGATGATGAATAAATACCATTCAGTCGCTAACTAGACTTTTTGTTTGTGTTCCACCTCTGGGTAGCCTAACGTTCTAGGCAGCCGAGTATGTTTCAAGACGGGTAAAAAGAGTCTGACAATGGGCGAGTTCGTTTTGCATCGCCCGGTGCCATAGTTTTGTCATATATGCTGATATCTTGGCGAGAGTAAATAGCTGCATGTAACTCAACAGCTAAGAAGAACATGAAATTGTTATTATGTTTGCAATACTGATAACAAAGTTTCTACGAACATGTCGATAATGTATTTTGTGTAAAACATGTCAATAGCTGCATGTAGCCTACTCCCCTCCTGAAAAAGCAACATGACATCACGTTTATTCAACACCTTGATCACACCTACAGCTTCATTGTGCAAAATGGTACACAGCATGTGTTCAACAAATATGATATGTGTTCAACAAAAGTTCAACATTCACCTTCTGCCTATATTTCTATCAAGCCGTTTATGCATACAATTTGGTGCATAATGACTGGATCACACCGACAGTGTTTTTCCGTTTTGGTACACCAGAAGTACATTCATTTCCTATGGAAGCTGCATGGCAGTTGCAGTGCGTTCTGTGTGGTGCATAAATCGGATTTATCGAACATATGCATGAAGTTTGTAGGAAATCACACCTTATGCTTAATAGACTACTGAAGGAATGTAACAGAACAGTTTTGGGTAAAGCCACTGGGTTGTGAATAACGTCCCAGATCTTCTGAGAGTGCATTGGCAGCTCATAAGCACTGAATGTAATCAAATGTCAAACTGCAAGAAAAATGTAATCATAAATCGGACTATTCGAACCTATGCATCAAATTGTGTGTAGACGGCTTGACAGAAATGGTAGCAGAAGGTGAATGTTGAACTTTTGTTGCACACATATCCAGACAATGCTGTGTACCATTTCGAGTAATAATGATGTAGGTGTGTTCGATGTGTAAATTCGATAAATCCAACCTATGCACCACACAGAACACACTGCAACTGCCTCTGCAATGCAGCGTTCCATAGAGTACCACAGTATGAGTCATAATACCCATAAAACCTAGCGGTCAAACATGGAAATGTTTCCAATCGTTTTTCAACCATACATTTTTCCCATAAGGGTTTTTTATAAACACTTAAAATAAGGGCTGTGTTTAATGTTGGCTTACCTTGGTGTGACGTTTTGATAACCATGTCAATCTCTCTGGACAAGGTGACTTTTATCAATATAATCACCTGTATTGTACAACATTAAGTTTGTAGGAAATCACCCTTATGCTTAATATACTACTGAAGGAATGTAACAGAACAGACACTTTGTGAATAACGGCCCAGATCTTCTGTGAGTGTATTGGCAGTTCATAAGTACTGAATGCAATCAATTGTTTACTCATCATAACCTAGATATACACCCATATACTACTAACACAACTACACACACAGCCCTATACTACTAACACAACTACACACACAGCCCTATACTACTAATACAACTAATACAACTACACATACAGCCCTATACTACTACTATACTACTACTCTAAAAAAGAGGACTGAGCACGCCCCCATTCTCATCGACGGGGCTGTAGTGGAACAGGTTGAGAGCTTCAAGTTCCTTGGTGTCCACATCACCAACGAACTATCATGGTCCAAACACACCAAGACAGTCTTGAAGAGGGCACGACAAAGCCTATTCCCCCTCAGGAGACTAAAAAGATTTGGCATGGGTCCTCAGATCCTCAAAAAATTCTACAGCTGCACCATCGAGAGCATCCTGACTGGTTGCATCACCGCCTGGTATGGCAACTGCTTGGCCTCTGACCGCAAGGCACTACAGAGGGTAGTGCGTACGGCCGAGTACATCACTGGGGCAAAGCTCCCTGCCATCCAGGACATCTATACCAGGCGGTGTCAGAGGAAGGCCCTCAAAATTGTCAAAGACTCCAGCCACCCTAGTCATAGACTGTTCTCTCTGCTACCGCACGGCAAGCGGTACCGGAGTGCCAAGTCTAGGTCCAAAAGACTTCTCAACAGCTTCTACCCCCAAGCCATAAGACTCCTGAACAGCTAATCATGGCTACCCGGACTATTTGCACTGCCCCCCCACCCCATCCTTTTTACGCTGCTGCTACTCTGTTAAGTATTTATGCATAGTCACTTTAACTCTACCCACATGTACATATTACCTCAACTACCTCAACTAGCCGGTGCCCCCGCACATTGACTCGGCAACGGTACCCCCCTGTATATATAGCCTCCCTACTGTCACTTTATTTTACTGTATATATAGCCTCCCTACTGTCACTTTATTTTACTTCTGCTCTTTTTTTCTCAACACTTTTTTTGTTGTTGTTTTATTCTTACTTTTTTTGTTTAAAATAAATGCACTGTTGGTTAAGGGCTGTAAGTAAGCATTTCACTGTAATGTCTGCACCTGTTGTATTCGGCGCATGTGACCAATAACATTTGATTTGATTTGATTTGATTTGACTACTAATACAACTACAAACACAGCCCCAAACTACTAATACAACTAAAAACACAGCCCTATACTACTAATACAACTACACACACAGCCCCGTACTACTAATACAACTACACACACAGCCCCATACTACTAATACAACTACACACTGAGCCCTATACTACTAATACAACTACACACACAGCCCCATACTACTAATACAACTACACACACAACACCATAAAACTAATACAACTACACACACAGCCCTATAGTACAAATACAACTACACACACAGCCCTATAGTACAAATACAACTACACACACAGCCCCATACTACTAATACAACTACACACACAGCACCATATAACTAATACAACTACACACACAGCCCTATAGTACAAATACAACTACACACACAGCCCTATCGTACAACTACAACTACACACACAGCCCCATACTACTAATACAACTACACACACAGCACCATACTACTAATGCAACTACACACACAGCCCTATACTACTAATACAACTACACACACAGCCCTATACTACTAATACAACTACACACACAGCCCCATACTACTAATACAACTACACACACAGCCCTATACTACTAATACAACTACACACACAGCCCTAAACTACTAACACAACTACACACACAGCCCCATACTACTTATACAACTACACACACAGCCCTATACTACTAATACAACTACACACACAGCCCTAAACTACTAACACAACTACACACACAGCCCCGTACTACTAACACAACTACACACACAGCACCATACTACTAATACAACTACACACACAGCCCTATACTACTAACACAACTACACACACAGCCCCATACTACTAATACAACTACACACACAGCCCTATACTACTAATACAACTATACTCACTGCCCTAAACTGCTAATACAACTACACAAACTTCCCCATACTACTAATACATCTACACACAAAGCCATATAGTACTAATATAACTACACATACAGCCCCATACTACTAATACAACTACACATACAGCCCCATACTACTAATAAAACTATACTCACTGCCCTATACTACTAATACAACTACATAAACATCCCCATACTACAAATACAACTACACACACATCCTTAAACTATTAATACAATTACACAAATAGCCCTATACAACTGACACAACTACAAACGCAACCCTATACTACTAACACAAGTACACACATAATAAAACTGTACTCACAGCCTTATACTGCTAATTCATCTACACAAACATCCCCACACAAATAATTCAACTACACACACACAGCCCTATACTACTAACACAACTACACACCCAACCCCATACCACTAGTACAACTACACACACATCCCTATACTACTAACACAACTACACACACAGCACCATACTACTAATACAACTACACACACAGCCCTATACTACTAACACAACTACACACACAGCCCTATACTACTAATACAACTACACACACAGCCCCATACTACTAATACAACTACACACACAATCCTATACTACTAATACAACTACACACACAGCCCCATACACCTAATACAACTACACACGCAGCCCTATACTACTAATACAACTACACACACAGCCCTATACTACTAATACAACTACACACAAAGCCCCATGTAACTAATACAACTAAACGAACATCCCTATATTTTTAATACAACTACACAAACAATCCTATATTACTAACACAACTACACACACAGCCCTATACTACTAACACAACTACACACACAGCCCTATACTACTAATACAACTACACACACAGCCCTATACTACTAATACAACTACACACACAGCCCCATACACCTAATACAACTACACACACAGCCCTATACTACTAACACAACAACACACACAGCCCTATACCACTAATACAACTACACACACAGCCCCATACACCTAATACAACTACACACACAATCCTTTACAACTAATAAAACTACACACACAGCCCTATACTACTAATACAACTACACACAAAATCCTTTACAACTAATACAACTACACACACAGCCCTATACTACTAATAGAACTACACACACAATCCTTTACAACTAATACAACTACACACACAGCCCTATACTACTAATACAACTACACACACAATCCTTTACTACTAATACAACTACACACACAGCCCCATACTACTAATACAACTACACACACAGCCCTATACTACTAATACAACTACACACACAGCCCCATACTACTAATACAACTACACACACAGCCCTATACTACTAACACAACTACACACAAAGCCCCATACTACTAATACAACTAGACAAACAACACCATATAACTAATACAACTACACACACAGCCCTATACTACTAACACAACTACACACACAGCCCCATACTACTAATACAACTACACACACAACACCATATAACTAATACAACTACACACACAGCCCTATAGTACAAATACAACTACACACAAAGCCCTATAGTACAAATACAACTACACACACAGCCCCATACTACTAATACAACTACACACACAACACCATATAACTATTACAACTACACACACAGCCCTATAGTACAAATACAACTACACACACAGCCCTATAGTACAAATACAACTACACACACAGCCCCATACTACTAATACAACTACACACACAGCCCTATAGTACAAATACAACTACACATACAGCACCATACTACTAATGCAACTACACACACAGCCCTATACTACTAATACAACTACACACACAGCCCTATACTACTAATACAACTACACACACAGCCCCATACTACTAATACAACTACACACACAGCCCTATACTACTAATACAACTACACACACAGCCCTAAACTACTAACACAACTACACACACAGCCCCATACTACTAATACAACTACACACACAGCCCTATACTACTAATACAACTACACACACAGCCCTAAACTACTAACCCAACTACACACACAGCCCCATACTACTAATACAACTACACACACAGCCCTATACAACTAATACAACTATACTCACTGCCCTAAACTACAATTACAACTACACAAACTTCCCCATACTACTAATACATCTACACACAAAGCCATATAGTACTAATATAACTACACATACAGCCCCATACTACTAATACAACTACACATACAGCCCCATACTACTAATAAAACTATACTCACTGCCCTATACTACTAATACAACTACATAAACATCCCCATACTACTAATAAAACTACACACAAAGCCATTTAGTACTAATATAACTACACATATAGCCCCATACTACTAATACAACTACATAAACATCCCCATACTACAAATACAACTACACACACATCCGTAAACTATTAATACAATTACACAAATAGCCCTATACAACTGACACAACTACAAACGCAACCCTATACTACTAACACAACTACACACATAATAAAACTGTACTCACAGCCTTATACTGCTAATTCATCTACACAAACATCCCCACACAAATAATTCAACTACACACACACAGCCCTATACTACTAACACAACTACACACCCAACCCCATACCACTAGTACAACTACACACACAGCCCTATACTACTAACACAACTACACACACAAACCCATAATAATACATCTAAACAAACATCCCTATACTACTAACACAACTACACACACAGCCCCATAATAATACATCTAAACAAACAGCCCTACACTACTAAGACAACTACACACAGCCCCATACTACTAATACAACTACACACACAGCCCCATAATAATACATCTAAACAAACAGCCCTACACTACTAAGACAACTACACACAGCCCCATACTACTAATACAACTACACACACAGCCCCATAATAATACATCTAAACAAACAGCCCTACACTACTAAGACAACTACACACAGCCCCATACACTACGTTCATCCACCTCTGGCCTACTGGCCCCCCTACATCTACGGAAGCACAGTTCCTGCTCAGCCCAGTCAAAGCTATTCGCTGCTCTGGCACCCCAATGGTGGAACAAGCTCCCCCATGACGCCAGGACAGCGTAGTCACTGACCACCTTCCGGAGACACTTGAAATTCAACCTCTTTAAGGAATACCTGGAATAGTATAAAGTAATCCTTCTACCCCCCCTTTACTACCACTGTCTTTTGTCTAAACTAACACCAGACTTATTTCACCTGCTAGCACTGACTTGTTTAAAGAAA
The DNA here is from genome assembly GCA_031479575.1 of Coregonus ussuriensis. Classification (NCBI taxonomy): domain Eukaryota; kingdom Metazoa; phylum Chordata; class Actinopteri; order Salmoniformes; family Salmonidae; genus Coregonus; species Coregonus ussuriensis. Next base: position 33,842,369 of record CM062511.1, on the reverse strand, counting down.
TGTACTTATTGTGATGGAGATGTAGTTGTCCCTGATTGCACTGACTTTGCTCACAGCTGCTTGTTTGAAGAAGTGTACTTACTGTGATCAAGATGTGGTTGTCCCACTGGCTATCCTAAGTTGAATGCACCAATTTGTAAGTCGCTCAGGATAAGAGCGTCTGCTAAATGACTTAAATGTAAATGTACTACTAATACAACAAATACAAATACGGACAAAGCCCCCTACTACTAATACAACTAAGGGTAGGCAACACCACATGTGATGATGATGATGGTGATGATGATTATGGTAATGATGATCATGATGGTGGTGATGATGATGATGATGATGATGATCATGATGGTGGTGATGATGATGATGATGATGGTGATGGTGATGATGATGTTGATGGTGATGGTGGTGATTTACATCAAATGTGTTAGTGTAGAATTGGTCATATCTGGTTTGACTATGAAAATGTAGAACATGTTGACGACAAGTCAAAGGTATTACAAAGTGAGAAGCAACTGTTGAACATTTCATTCACCAAGTATGTTATTTGGACCTTCACACCACAGAGTTTCATAATTATCTCCAGCTGGTGTTTTGTATAAATGACCACTGAACAAAAGGTAATATTGCAGACTGTGCCTTTATTTAAAACAATCTCATATGCTGAGAGCCTCTCCAATGTATTCTCTCCTAAAATGTAGCCATCACCGCTTTATGGAACACAGGAAGGGACGTTTAAACCAGCAGGGGATATCATTCTGGCGGTGGGATGCTGGGAAAGAGAGAAACACAGAAAGGTAGGTATTGTATCTATGTTGGTTTTATAAATATGTAGCTAATAAAGGAACAAATTCCCTTTAAGATGCATTTTACAACTATCCAAATGTTTGATGTATAATGAGAGGGAGAATACTCTGGTG
>CM062511.1:33781455-33836455 GCA_031479575.1 Coregonus ussuriensis | reverse complement strand
AGTTACTGCTTTCTGTTTTGACTTCTTACAAGCAAGGGCATAACTTTGTGTTGCATATTGGGGGGTTCTTTTAAAATAAAAAGTTGTGAAATAGCTGTTTCTGGTGCATTTTGAGTGGGAAATATGTCCAGAACTTTCCTGATAATTTGGTCAATATATCCGAAACTCAACTGAAATACCAACAATTTCTGTATTACTTTAAACTGTTGGTCTAACTCTAATAGTTCAGAAAGCCACCACCAAACTCCTGCTTTAACTACATTTAAATTTAACTAAATGTAAGTGCCATAACCCCTGCAAACCCCTGCTTTAACTGAATTTAAGTTTTCATAACCTGTCTATTTGTGTACCCTTCACTACGCTTGGCATGCTCCCCCGCCCAAAAAACCCCCAAACAGAAATACCTTATTTACATAAGTATTCAGACCCTTTACTATGAGACTCGAAATTGAGCTCAGGTGCATCCTGTTTCCATTGATCATCCTTGAGATGTTTCTACAACTTGATTGGAGTCCACCTGTGGTAAATTCAATTGATTAGACATGATTTGGAAAGGCACACACCTGTCTATATAAGGTCCCACAGTTGACAGTGCATGTCAGAGCAAAAACCAAGCCATGAGGTCGAAGGAATTGTCCCTAGAGCTCTGAGACAGGATTGTGTCGAGGCACAGATCTGGGGAAGGGTACCAAAACATTTATGCAGCATCGAAGGTCCCCAAGAACACAGTGGCCTCCATCATTCTTAAATGGAAGAAGTTTGGAACCTCAAGACTCTTCCTAGAGCTGGCCGCCCGGCCAAACTGAGCAATCGGGGGAGAAGGGCCTTGGTCAGGGAGGTGACCAAGAACCCGATGGTCACTCTGACAGAGCTCTAAAGTTCCTCTGGGAGATGGGAGAACCTTCCAGAAGGACAACCATCTCTGCAGCACTCCACCAACTAGGCCTTTATGGTAGAGTGGCCAGACGGAAGCCACTCCTCTGTAAAAGGCACATGACAGCCCGCTTGGAGTTTGCCAAAAGCCACCTAAAGGACTCTCAGACCATGATAAACAGGTCTGATGAAACCAAGATTGAACTCTTTGGCCTGAATGCAAAGCGTCATGTCTGGGGGAAAATTGGCACCATCCCTACGGTGAAGCATGGTGGTGGCAGCATCATGCTGTGGGGATGTTTTTCAGTGGCAGGGACTGGGAGACTAGTCAGGATCAAGGGAAAGATGAACGGAGCAAAGTACAGAGATATCCTTGATGAAAACCTGCTCCAGAGCGCTCAGGACCTCAGACTGGGGCGAAGGTTCACCTTCCAACAGGACAACGACCCGAAGCACACAGCCAAGAAAACTATTTCATCAATTTTAGAATAAGGCTGTAACCTACATTTATTTTGAAAAAAGTCTGAATACTTTCCGAATGCATAATATAATTTTCCCCTTCAGAAATGGGTCTAACAACATATTGATCCATATGATCAGGCTGGTGTTATTCAGCACCTGTAACCCATAGCCCATCTGTTATTCAGCATGATCACCTGTAACCCATAGCCCATCTGTTATTCAGCATGATCACCTGTAACCCATAGCCCATCTGTTATTCAGCATGATCACCTGTAACCCATAGCCCATCTGTTATTCAGCATGATCACCTGTAACCCATAGCCCATCTGTTATTCAGCATGATCACCTGTAACCCATAGCCCATTTGTTGTTCAGCATGATCACCTGTAACCCATAACCCATCTGTTATTCAGCATGATCACCTGTAACCCATAGCCCATCTGTTGTTCAGCATGATCACCTGTAACCCATAACCCATCTGTTATTCAGCATGATCACCTGTAACCCATAGCCCATCTGTTATTCAGCATGATCACCTGTAGCCCATCTGTGGCTATGAATAGACAGGCTGAAGCATGGGGTTACTCATCTGTAGTTGTTTTAATCATCAGCTAGATCAGTGTTTCCAAAACATTTTCAGTCACACCACTATCATTGTGAGGGAACGTCCTGTGCATGTCTGTTGTGATGTCACATCCCTGTCAATGAAGACTTACTAGTGTGATGTCACATCCCTGTCAATGAAGACTTACTAGTGTGATGTCACATCCCTGTCAATGAAGACTTACTAGTGTGATGTCACAGAAGTTGGTTCCTGCCTGAGGTTCAGAGAAACAAGCTTGTTTCAGCCTACTGCCTGAGGTTCAGAGAAACAAGCTTGTTTCAGCATACTGCCTGAGGTTCAGAGAAACAAGCTTGTTTCAGCCTACTGCCTGAGGTTCAGAGAAACAAGCTTGTTTCAGCCTACTGCCTGAGGTTCAGAGAAACAAGCTTGTTTCAGCCTACTGCCTGAGGTTCAGAGAAACAAGCTTGTTTCAGCCTACTGCCTGAGGTTCAGAGAAACAGCCCTTCAATAACTCTGTAGCCTACTAGAAACCAGATATTTTAAGGTTAATAAACTACCAACGTTGTCTTTGAAGTCTAAAAATGTAGCCCAATATAACCATGAGGAATTATCTCTCTTTTTGAGAACAAGTGCTCACACAGGAGAGAGCATCTGTCACTTCCCAAGATAAACTTATCCTTTTGAAAAACATCATTTTCCATATAATTCTTACTCCTGCTTATTAATTTACCATGTTGTAGTATTTTATGTGTTCCAAGGTAGCGCACAGATTTGATGGTTTGTAAAGGAAAGATTCACCCATTTTGAATAATATATATATCGTTTTTGTGCATCTCTGAGTGATGTTCTATTGATTCCCAGGATCATTTCATGTTTTCATGTGTAGTTGCAGCCTTCCACTAACTCTAACCCTAACCCTTTTAGCTAACCCTTACCCTAACTCTAACCCTAACCCTTTTAGCTAACCTTTCCCCTAACTCTGACCTTAACCCTTTTAGCTAACCCTTCCCCTAACTCTAACCCTAACCCTTTTAGCTAACAGTTCCCCTAACTCTAACCCTAACCCTTTTAGCTAACCCTTCCCCTAACTCTAACCCTAACCCTTTTAGCTAACCCTTCCCCTAACTCTAACCTTAACAATTTAGCTAACCCTTCCCTAAATCTAACCCTTTTAGCTAACCCTTCCCCTAACTCTAACCTTAACCCTTTTAGCTAACCCTTCCCCTAACTCTAACCCTAACCCTTTTAGCTAACCCTTCCCCTAACTCTAACCTTAACCCTTTTAGCTAACCCTTCCCCTAACTCTAACCCTAACACTTTTAGCTAACCCTTCCCCTAACTCTAACCTTAACCCTTTTAGCTAACCCTTCCCCTAACTCTAACCCTAACCCTTTTAGCTAACCCTTCCCCTAACTCTAACCCTAACCCTTTTAGCTAACCCTTCCCCTAACTCTAACCTTAACCCTTTAGCTAACCCTTCCCCTAAATCTAACCTTAACAATTTAGCTAAACCTTCCCCTAAATCTAACCCTTTTAGCTAACCCTTCCCCTAACTCTAACCTTAACCCTTTTAGCTAACCCTTCCCCTAACGCTAACCCTAACCCTTTTAGCTAACCCTTCCCCTAACTCTAACCTTAACCCTTTTAGCTAACCCTTCCCCTAACTCTAACCCTAACCCTTTTAGCTAACCCTTCCCCTAACTCTAACCCTAACCCGGCCAAACTGAGCAATCGGGGGAGAAGGGCCTTGGTCAGGGAGGTGACCAAGAACCCGATGGTAACTCTGACAGAGCTCTAGAGTTCCTCTGGGAGATGGGAGAACCTTCCAGAAGGACAACCATCTCTGCAGCAGTCAGGCCTTTATGATCACCTGTAACCCATAGCCCATCTGTTATTCAGCATGATCACCTGTAACCCATAGCCCATCTGTTATTCACCATGATCACCTGTAACCCATAGCCCATCTGTTATTCACCATGATCACCTGTAACCCATAGCCCATCTGTTATTCAGCATGATCACCTGTAACCCATAGCCCATCTGTTATTCACCATGATCACCTGTAACCCATAGCCCATCTGTTATTCATCATGATCACCTGTAACCCATAGCCCATCTGTTATTCAGCATGATCACCTGTAACCCATAGCCCATCTGTTATTCACCATGATCACCTGTAACCCATAGCCAATCTGTTATTCAGCATGATCACCTGTAACCCATAGCCCATCTGTTATTCAGCATGATAACCCATAGCCCATCTGTTATTCAGCATGATCACCTGTAACCCATAGCCCATCTGTTATTCAGCATGATCACCTGTAACCCATAGCTCATCTGTTATTCAGCATGATCACCTGTAGCCCATCTGTGGCTATGAATAGACAGGCTGAAGCATGGGGTTACTCATCTGTAGTTGTTTTAATCATCAGCTAGATCAGTGTTTCACAAACTTTTTCAGTCACACCACTTTCATCGTGAGGGAACGTCCTGTGCATGTCTGTTGTGATGTCACTTCCCTGTCAATGAAGACGTACTAGTGTGATGTCACATCCCTGTCAATGAAGACTTACTAGTGTGATGTCACATCCCTGTCAATAAAGACCTACTAGTGTGATGTCACATCCCTGTCAATGAAGACTTACTAGTGTGATGTCACAGAAGTTGGTTCCTGCCTGAGGTTCAGAGAAACAAGCTTGTTTCAGCCTACTGCCTGAGGTTCAGAGAAACAAGCTTGTTTCAGCATACTGCCTGAGGTTCAGAGAAACAAGCTTGTTTCAGCCTACTGCCTGAGGTTCTGAGAAACAAGCTTGTTTCAGCCTACTGCCTGAGGTTCAGAGAAACAAGCTTGTTTCAGCCTACTGCCTGAGGTTCAGAGAAACAAGCTAGTTTTAGCCTACTGCCTGAGGTTCAGAGAAACAAGCTTGTTTCAGCCTACTGCCTGAGGTTCAGAGAAACAAGCTTGTTTCAGCCTACTGCCTGAGGTTCAGAGAAACAAGCTTGTTTCAGCCTACTGCCTGAGGTTCAGAGAAACAGCCCTTCATTAACGCTGTAGCCTACTAGAAACCAGCTATTTTAAGGTTAATAAACTACCAACGTTGTCTTTGAAGTCTAAAAATGTAGCCCAATATAACCATGAGCAATTAACTCTCTTTTTGAGAACTAGTGCTCACACAGGAGAGAGCATCTGTCACTTCCCAAGATAAACTTCTCCTATTGAAAAACACCCTTTTCTATATAATTCTTACTCCTGCTTATGAATTTACCATGTTGTAGTATTTTATTTGTCCAAGTTAGCGCACAGATTTGATGGTTTGTAAAGGAAAGATTCACCCATTTTGAATGTTATATCGTTTTTGTGCATCTCTGAGTGATGTTCTATTGATTCCCAGGATCATTTCATGTTTTCATGTGTAGTTGCAGCCTTCCCCTAACTCTAACCTTAACCCTTTTAGCTAACCCTTCCCCTAACTCTAACCTTAACCCTTTTAGCTAACCCTTCCCCTAACTCTAACCTTAACCCTTTTAGCTAACCCTTCCCATAACTCTAACCTTAACTCTTTTAGCTAACCCTTCCCCTAACTCTAACCCTAACCCTTTTAGCTAACCCTTCCCCTAACTCTAACCCTAACCCTTTTAGCTAACCCTTCCCCTAACTCTAACCCTAACCCTTTTAGCTAACCCTTCCCCTAACTCTAACCTTAACCCTTTTAGCTAACCCTTCCCCTAACTCTAACCTTAACCCTTTTAGCTAACCCTTCCCCTAACTCTAACCTTAAATACGGATAACAAAGTTTGTACGAACATGTCGATAATGTATTTTGTGTAAAACATGTCAATAGCTGCATGTAGCCAACTCCTCTCCTGAAAAAGCAACATGACATCACGTTTATTCAACACCTTGATCACACCTACAGCTTCATTGTGCAAAATGGTACACAGCATGTTAGACAAATATGATATGTGTTCAACAAAAGTTCAACATTCACTTCTGCCAATATTTCTATCAAGCCGTTTATGCATACAATTTGGTGCATAATGACTGAATCACACTGACAGTGTTTTTCCGTTTTGATACACCAGAAGGACATTCATTTCCTATGGAAGCTGCATGGCAGTTGCAGTGCGTTCTGTGTGGTGCATAAATCAGATTTATCGAACATATGCATGAAGTTTGTAGGAAATCACACCTTATGCTTAATAGACTACTGAAGGAATGTAACAGAACAGTTTTGGGTAAAGCCACTGCGTTGTGAATAACGTCCCAGATCTTCTGTGAGTGCATTGGCAGCTCATAAGCACTGAATGCAATCAAATGTCAAACTGCAAGAAAAATGTAATCATCAATGCAAGCAAGCTAAAAACCAGTCACATTACACCAGACGTTAGATCATTTCAATGCCAAGCCTGAACAGTGGAATCTGACCGCAATGGGATCAAGGACCTCATTGTTTTGGTTCTGACGCCTCCATTCCCTTGGAGCACAGGACCCGATGTTCCAGCCTTGGCAACGACCTGACGAAGACAAAACTAACACATCAAACATCCTGAAACAATTGGGATTGTTTACTCATCATAACCTAGATAGAGCTACGGAGGACAAGCACGACATCTTTATTCAGGTGACACAACTACACTACTAACACAACTACATACATAATAAAACTATACTCACAGCACCATACTACTAACACAACTACACACACAGCCCTAAACTACTAACGCAACTACACACACAGCCCCATACTACTAATACAACTACACACACAGCCCTATACTACTAATACAACTACACACACAGCCCGATTCTACTAATACAACTACACACACAGCCCCATACTACTAATACAACTACACACACAGCCCTATAGTACAAATACAACTACACACACAGCCCCATACTACAAATACAACTACACACACACACCCATATACTACAAATACAACTACACACACAGCCATATACTACTAATTCAACTACACACACAGCCCTAAACTACTAACACAACTACACGTACATCTCCATACAACTAATACAACTACACACACAGCCCTATACTACTAATACAACTACACACACAGCCCTATACTACTAACACAACTACACACACAGCCCTTTACTACTAATACAACTACACACACAGCCCTATACTACTAATACAACTACACGCACAGCCCTATAGTACTAATACAACTACACAAAAAGCCAAACACTACTAATACAACTGCAAACTCAGCTCTATACTACTAATACAACTACACACACAGCCCTATACTACTAACACAACTACACACACTGCATTATACTACTAATACAACTAAACAGAAAGCCCCATATTACTAACAAAACTACTAACACATCCTTATACTACTAACACAACTACAAACACAGCCCTATACTCCCAACACAACTACACACTCAGCCCTATAGTACTAATACAACCACACATACAGCCAAATACCGCTAATACCACTACACACACAGCCCCATACTACTAATACATCTACACACACAACCCTATACTACTAAAACAACTACACATACAGCCCCAGACTACTAATACAACTACACACACATCTATACTGCTACTACAACAACTACACTCACATCCCCATACTATTAATACAACTACACACACAGCCATATACTACCAATACAACTAAACAAAAAGCCCCATACTACAAATACAACTACACACACATAGAACTACACACACATCCTATACTACTAATATAAATACACACACAGACCGATACTACTACCACATCTACACACAGCCCTATAATACTAATACAACTACAGACACTGCCTTAGAATACTAATACAACTACACACACAGCCCCATACTACTAATACAACTACACACACAGCCCCATACTACTAAAATAACTACAAACACTGCCTTATACTACTAATACAACTACACACATACCGATACACTACTAATTCAACTACACACACAGCCCTATACTACTAACACAACCACAAACACACAGCCCTAAACTACTAACGCAACTACACATACATCAACATACTACTAACATAACCACAGCCCTAAACTACTAACGCAACTACACGTATATCTCCATACTACTTATACAACTACACACACAGCCTTATAATACTAACAAAACTACACACAAAACCCCATACTACTAATACAACTACACTCAAAGCCACATACCACTAATACAACTACAAACAAAGCCCCGTACTACTAATACAACTACACACACAGCCCTATACTACTAATACAACTACACACACAGCCCTATACTACTAATTCAACTACACACACAGGCATATACTACAAATACAACTACACACACCCATATACTATTTATATAACTACACACACACACCCATATACTACTAATACAACTACTCACACAACCCTATACTACTAATACAACTGCACACACAGCCAATACTACTAATACAACTACACAAACAGCCCTATACTACTAATACAACTAAACACATAGCCCCATACCACCAATACAACTACACACACCCATATGCTACTTAGACAACTACACAAAAATCCCCATACCACTAATACAACTACACACACATCCTTTACTACGAATACAACTACACACACATACAACTACACACACATCTTTATACTACTGCTTTAACTACACACACAGCCCCAAACTATTAATACAACCAAACACACATACAACTACACACACATCCTATACTACTAATATAAATACACACACAGACCCATACTACTACCACATCTACACACATCCCTATAATACTAATACAGCTACACATACAGCCCTGTACTACTAATACAACTACACACACTGCCTTATACTACTAATACAACTACACACACAGCCCTATACTACTAATACAACTACACACACAGCCCTATACTACTAATACAACTACACACACAGCCCTATAATAATAAAACAACTACACTTACAGCCCCATACTACTAATACAACTACACATAAAGCCCCATACCACTAATACAATTCCAAACACAGCCCCATACTACTAATACAACTACACATAAAGCCCAATACCACTAATACAACTAAACACACAGCCCCATACTACTAATACAACTACACACACAGCCCTATACTAATAATACAACTACACACACAGCACCATACTACTAATAAACTATTAATGCAACTACACACACATACAACTACACACACATCCTATACTTCTAATATAAATACACACACAGACCGATACTACCCCCACATCTACACATAGCCCTATAAAACTAATACAGCCACACATACAGCCCTATACTACTAATACAACTACATACACTGCCTTATACTACTAATACAGCTACACACATACCGATACACTACTATTCAACTACACACACAGCCGCATACTACTAAAATAACTACAAACAGCCCTATACTACTAACACAACCACAATCACAGCCCTAAACTACTAACACAACTACACGTACAGCTCCATACGACTAATACAACTACACACACAGCCCTATAATACTAACAAAACTACACACAAAACTCCATACTACTAATACAACTACACACAAAGCCACATACCACTAATACAACTACACACAAAGCCACATACCAATAATACAACTACACACAAAGCCCCATACTACTAAAACAACTACACACACAGACCTTTACAACTAATACAACTACACACACAGCATTATACAAAAAATGCAACTACACACACCTATATACTACTAATATAACTACACAACCATCCGTACAACACTAATACAACTACACACACCCATATAGTACTTATACAACAACACACACACCCATATACTACTAATACTACTACACATGCAGCTCTATACTACTAATACAACTACACACACCCATATACTACTAATACAACTGCACACACAGCCAATACTACTAATACAACTACACACACATCCGTATACCACTAATACAACTACACAAACAGCCCCATACTACTAATACAACTACACACACAGCCCCATTCAACCAATACAACTACACACACCCATATGCTACTAAGACAACTACACACAAATCCCCATACCACTAATACAACTACACGCACATCCCTATACTACGAAATCAACTACACACACAGCCCTATACTACTAATTCAATTACACACACAGCCCCATACTACTAATACAACTACACACACAGCAATATACTACTAATACAACTAAGCACACAACCCTGTAATACTAACACAACTACACACATAGCCCCATACTACTAACACAACTACACACAGAGCGCTATAGTACAAATACCACTACACACAGCCGTATACTACTAACACAACTACAAACACAGCCCTATTCTACTAATACAACTACACAAACATCCGTATACTACTAACACAACTACAAACACAGCCCTATTCTAATAATACAACTAAACACATAGCCCCATACCACCAATACAACTACACACACCCATATGCTACTAAGGCAACTACACAAAAATCCTCATACCACTAATACAACTACACGCACATCCCTATACTACGAAATCAACTACACACACAGCCCTATACTACTAATTAAATTACACACACAGTCCCATACTACTAATACAACTACACACACAGCAATATACTGCTAACACAACTACACACACATCCCTAAACTACTAACGCAACTACACACACAGCCCTATACAACTTACACATCTACACACAGCCCAATACTACTAAATTAACTACAAGCATAGCCCTATACTACTAATACAACTACACACAAACACAGCCACTTACTACTAACAAAACTACACACAAAACCCTATACTATTAATACAACTACACATACAGCCCCATACTACTAATACAGCTAATAACACACAGCCCCATACTACTAATACAACTACACACACAGCCCTATACTACTAATACAACTACACACACAGCCCCATATTAATAATACAAATACACACAGAGCACTATAGTACTAATACCACTACACACAGCAGTATACTACTAACACAACTACAAACACAGCCCTATTCTACTAATACAACTACACACACAGCCGTATACTACTAACACAACTACAAACACAGCCCTATACTACTTCTACAACTACACACATAGCCCCATACTACTAATACAACTATACATATAGCCCCATACTACTAACACAACTACACACACAGCCCTATACTACTAACAAAACTACACACAAAGCCAAACACTACTGATACAACTACAAACTCAACTCTATAATACTAATACAACTACACACACAGCCCTATACTACTAATACAACTACACGCACAGCCCTATAGTACTAATACAACTACATACAAAGCCAAACACTACTGATACAACTACACACTCAGCTCTATACTACTAATACAACTACACACACATCCCTTTACTACTAATACAACTACACACACAACCCTATACTACTAACACAACTACACACACTGCCTTATACTACTAATACAACTACACCGAAAGCCCCATATTACTAACAAAACTACTAACACATCCGTATATTACTAACACAACTACAAACACAGCCCTATACTCCTAACACAACTACACACTCAGCCCTATCGTAATAATACAACCACACACAACTACACACACAGCCCTATACCACTATTACAACTACAGACACATCCAAATACTACTAATACAACTACACACACAGCCCTATACTACTAATACAACTACACACACAGCCCCATACTACTAATACAACTACACACACAGCCCTATACTACTAATACAACTGCACACACATCTATACTACTACTACAACAACTACACTCACATCCCCATACTACTAATACAACTACACACACAGCCATATACTACCAATACAACTACACAAAAAGCCCCATACTACAAATACAACTACACACACAGCCCCATATTGCTAATACAACTACACAAAACTTTATACTACTGCTAGAACTACACACACAGCCCCAAACTATTAATACAACTACACACACATCCTATACTACTAATAAAAATACACACACAGACCGATACTACTACCACATCTACACACAGCCCTATAATACTAATACAGCTACACATACAGCCCTATACTACTAATACAACTACAGACACTGCCTTATACTACTAATACAATTAAAAACATACCGATACACTACTAATTCAACTACACACACAGCCCTATACTACTAATACAACTACACATACAGCCCCATACTACTAAAATAACTACAAACAGCCCAATGCTACTAACACAACCACACACACAGCCCTAAACTTCTAACGCAACTACACGTACATCTCCATACTACTAATACAACTACACACACAGCCCTATAATACTAACAAAACTACACACACAACCCCATACTACTAATACAACTACACACAAAGCCACATACCACTAATAGAACTACACACAAAGCCCCGTCCTACTAATACAACTACAAACACAGCCCTATACTACTAATTCAACTACACACACAGCCCTATACTACTAACACAACTACACACACAGCCCCAAACTACTAATACAACTACACACACAGCCCTATACTACTAATACAACTACACACACAGCCATATACTACAAATACAACTATACACACCCATATACTACTTATACAACAACAAACACACCCATATACTACTAATACTACTACACATGCAGCTCTATACTACAAATACAAATACACACACCCATATACTACTAATAGAACTACACACACAACCCTATACTACTAATACAACTGCACACACAGCCAATACTACTAAAACAACTACACACACATCCGTATACCACTAATACAACTACACAAACAGCCCTATACTACTAATACAACTAAAAACATAGCCCCATTCAACCAATACAACTACACACACCCATATGCTACTAAGTCAACTACACAAAAATCCCCATACCACTAATACAACTACACGCACATCCCTATACTGCCAAATCAACTACACACACAGCCTATACTACTAATTCAATTACACACACAGCCCCATACTACTAATACAACTACACACACAGCAACATTCTACTAATACAACTACACACACAGCAACATACTACTAATACAACTAAGCACACAACCCTGTAATCCTAACACAACTACACACACATCCCTAAACTACTAACACAACTACACACACTGCATTATACTACTAATACAACTACACCGAAAGCCCCATATTACTAACAAAACTACTAACACATCCGTATACTACTAACACAACTACAAACACAGCCATATACTCCTAACACAACTACACACTCAGCCCTATAGTAATAATACAACCACAAACAACTACACACACAGCCCTTTACTACTATTACAACTACAGACACATCCAAATACTACTAATACAACTACACACACAGCCCTATACTACTAATACAACTACACACACAGCCCCATACTACTAATACAACTGCACACACATCTATACTACTACTACAACAACTACACTCACATCCCCATACTACTAATACAACTACACACACAGCCATATACTACCAATACAACTACACAAAAAGCCCCATACTACAAATAAAACTACACAAACAGCCCCATATTGCTAATACAACTACATACAGCTTTATACTACTGCTAGAACTACACACACAGCCCCAAACTATTAATACAACTACACACACATCCTATACTACTAATAAAAATACACACACAGACCGATACTACTACCACATCTACACACAGCCCTATAATACTAATACAATTACATATACAGCCCTATACTACTAATACAACTACAGACACTGCCTTATACTACTAATACAATTACAAACATACCGATACACTACTAATTCAACTACACACACAGCCCTATACTACTAATACAACTACACACATAGCCCCATACTACTAAAATAACTACAAACAGCCCAATGCTACTAACACAACCACACACACAGCCCTAAACTTCTAACGCAACTACACGTACATCTCCATACTACTAATACAACTACACACACAGCCCTATAATACTAACAAAACTACACACACAACCCCATACTACTAATACAACTACACACAAAGCCACATACCACCAATACAACTACACACAAAGCCACATACCACTAATACAACTACACACAAAGCCACATACCACCAATACAACTACACACAAAGCCACATACCACCAATACAACTACACACAAAGCCCCGTCCTACTAATACAACTAAGCACACAACCCTGTAATACTAACACAACTACACACACATCCCTAAACTACTAACGCAACTACACATACAGCCCTTTACTACTAATACAACTACAAACACAACCCAATACTACTAATACAACTTCACACACAGCCCCATACTACTAATACAACTACACACAGAGAACTATAGTCCTAATACCACTACACATAGCCGTATACTACTAACACAACTACAAACACAGCCCTATTCTACTAATACAACTACACACACAGCCGTATACTACTAACACAACTACAAACACAGCCCTATTCTACTAATACAACTAAACACATAGCCCCATACCACCAATACAACTACACACACCCATATGCTACTAAGACAACTACACAAACATCCTCATACCACTAATACAACTACACGCACATCCCTATACTACGAAATCAACTACACACACAGCCCTATACTACTAATACAACTACACACACAGCAATATACTACTAACGCAACTACACACACAGCCCTATACAACTTACACATCTACACACAGCCACTTACTACTAACAAAACTACACACAAAACCCTATACTATTAATACAACTACACATACAGCCCCCTACTACTAATACAGCTAATAACACACAGCCCTATACTACTAATACAACTACACACACAGAAATATACTACTAATACAACTAAGCACACAACCCTGTAATACTAATAAAACTACAAACACAGCACTATACTACTAATACAACTACACACACAGCCCCGTACTACTAATACAACTACACACACAGCCCTATACTACTAATACAGCTACACACACAGCCCTATACTACTAACACAACTACACACACAGCCCTATACTACTAATACAACTACACATACAGCCCCATACTACTAATACAACTACACACACAGCCCTGTACTACTAATACAACTACACACACAGCCCCATACTACTAATACAACTACACATACAGCCCTATACTACTAATACAACTACACACACAGCCCTATACTACTAATACAACTACACACACAGCCCCATACTACTAATACAACTACACATACAGCCCCATACTACTAATACAACTACACACACAGCCCTGTACTACTAATTCAACTACACATACAGCCCAATACTACTAATAAAACTACAAACACAACCCAATACTACTAATGCAACTACACATACAGCCCCATACTACTAATACAACTACACACACAGCCCCATACTACTAATACAAATACACACAGAGCACTATAGTACTAATACCACTACACACAGCCGTATACTACTAACACAACTACAAACACAGCCCTATTCTACTAATACAACTACACACACAGCCGTATACTACTAACACAACTACAAACACAGCCCTATACTACTTCTACAACTACACACACAGCCCCATACTACTAATACAACTATACATATAGCCCCATACTACTAACACAACTACACACACAGCCCTATACTACTAACAAAACTACACACACAGCCCCATACTACTAATACAACCACTCACACATCCCTATAATACTAATACAACTACATGCACAGCCCGATAATCCTAACACAAGTACACACAGCTCTATAATACTAATACAACTACACACACAGCCCTATACTACTAATACAACTACACACACAGCCCTATACTACCAATACAACTACAACACACAGCCCTTTACTACTAATACAACTACACGCACAGCCCTATAGTACTAATACAACTACACGCACAGCCCTATAGTACTAATACAACTACACACAAAGCCAAACACTACTGATACAACTACACACTCAGCTCTATACTACTAATACAACTACACACACATCCCTATACTACTAATACAACTACACACACAACCCTATACTACTAACACAACTACACACACTGCCTTATACTACTAATACAACTACACCGAAAGCCCCATATTACTAACAAAACTACTAACACATCCGTATACTACTAACACAACTACACACTCAGCCCTATAGTAATAATACAACCACACACAACTACACACACAGCCCTATACTACTAATACAACTACAGACACATCCAAATACTACTAATACAACTACACACTCAGCTCTATACTACTAATACAACTACACACACATCCCTATACTACTAATACAACTACACACACAACCCTATACTAATAACACAACTACACACACTGCCTTATACTACTAATACAACTACACCGAAAGCCCCATATTACTAACAAAACTACTAACACATCCGTATACTACTAACACAACTACACACTCAGCCCTATAGTAATAATACAACCACACACAACTACACACACAGCCCTATACTACTAATACAACTACAGACACATCCAAATACTACTAATACAACTACACACACAGCCCTATACTACTAATACAGCTACACACACAGCCCTATACTACTAACACAACTACACACACAGCCCTATACTACTAATACAACTACACATACAGCCCCATACTACTAATACAACTACACACACAACCCTGTACTACTAATACAACTACACACACAGCCCCATACTACTAATACAACTACACATACAGCCCTATACTACTAATACAACTACACACACAGCCCTATACTACTAATACAACTACACACACAGCCCCATACTACTAATACAACTACACATACAGCCCCATACTACTAATACAACTACACACACAGCCCTGTACTACTAATTCAACTACACATGCAGCCCAATACTACTAATAAAACTACAAACACAACCCAATACTACTAATGCAACTACACATACAGCCCCATACTACTAATACAACTACACACACAGCCCCATACTACTAATACAAATACACACAGAGCACTATAGTACTAATACCACTACACACAGCCGTATACTACTAACACAACTACAACACAGCCCTATTCTACTAATACAACTACACACACAGCCGTATACTACTAACACAACTACAAACACAGCCCTATACTACTTCTACAACTACACACACAGCCCCATACTACTAATACATCTATACATATAGCCCCATACTACTAACACAACTACACACACAGCCCTATACTACTAACAAAACTACACACACAGCCCCATACTACTAATACAACCACTCACACATCCCTATAATACTAATACAACTACATGCACAGCCCGATAATCCTAACACAAGTACACACAGCTCTATAATACTAATACAACTACACACACAGCCCTATACTACTAATACAACTACACACACAGCCCTATACTACCAATACAACTACAACACACAGCCCTTTACTACTAATACAACTACACGCACAGCCCTATAGTACTAATACAACTACACGCACAGCCCTATAGTACTAATACAACTACACACAAAGCCAAACACTACTGATACAACTACACACTCAGCTCTATACTACTAATACAACTACACACACATCCCTATACTACTAATACAACTACACACACAACCCTATACTACTAACACAACTACACACACTGCCTTATACTACTAATACAACTACACCGAAAGCCCCATATTACTAACAAAACTACTAACACATCCGTATACTACTAACACAACTACACACTCAGCCCTATAGTAATAATACAACCACACACAACTACAACACACAGCCCTTTACTACTAATACAACTACACGCACAGCCCTATAGTACTAATACAACTACACGCACAGCCCTATAGTACTAATACAACTACACACAAAGCCAAACACTACTGATACAACTACACACTCAGCTCTATACTACTAATACAACTACACACACAACCCTATACTACTAACACAACTACACACACTGCCTTATACTACTAATACAACTACACCGAAAGCCCCATGTTACTAACAAAACTACTAACACATCCGTATACTACTAACACAACTACACACTCAGCCCTATAGTAATAATACAACCACACACAACTACACACACAGCCCTATACTACTAATACAACTACAGACACATCCAAATACTACTAATACAACTACACACTCAGCTCTATACTACTAATACAACTACACACACATCCCTATACTACTAATACAACTACACACACAACCCTATACTAATAACACAACTACACATACTGCCTTATACTACTAATACAACTACACCGAAAGCCCCATATTACTAACAAAACTACTAACACATCCGTATACTACTAACACAACTACACACTCAGCCCTATAGTAATAATACAACCACACACAACTACAACACACAGCCCTTTACTACTAATACAACTACACGCACAGCCCTATAGTACTAATACAACTACACGCACAGCCCTATAGTACTAATACAACTACACACACCCATATGCTACTAAGTCAACTACACAAAAATCCCCATACCACTAATACAACTACACGCACATCCCTATACTGCCAAATCAACTACACACACAGCCTATACTACTAATTCAATTACACACACAGCCCCATACTACTAATACAACTACACACACAGCAACATTCTACTAATACAACTACACACACAGCAACATACTACTAATACAACTAAGCACACAACCCTGTAATCCTAACACAACTACACACACATCCCTAAACTACTAACACAACTACACACACTGCATTATACTACTAATACAACTACACCGAAAGCCCCATATTACTAACAAAACTACTAACACATCCGTATACTACTAACACAACTACAAACACAGCCATATACTCCTAACACAACTACACACTCAGCCCTATAGTAATAATACAACCACACACAACTACACACACAGCCCTTTACTACTATTACAACTACAGACACATCCAAATACTACTAATACAACTACACACACAGCCCTATACTACTAATACAACTACACACACAGCCCCATACTACTAATACAACTGCACACACATCTATACTACTACTACAACAACTACACTCACATCCCCATACTACTAATACAACTACACACACAGCCATATACTACCAATACAACTACACAAAAAGCCCCATACTACAAATAAAACTACACAAACAGCCCCATATTGCTAATACAACTACATACAGCTTTATACTACTGCTAGAACTACACACACAGCCCCAAACTATTAATACAACTACACACACATCCTATACTACTAATAAAAATACACACACAGACCGATACTACTACCACATCTACACACAGCCCTATAATACTAATACAATTACATATACAGCCCTATACTACTAATACAACTACAGACACTGCCTTATACTACTAATACAATTACAAACATACCGATACACTACTAATTCAAATACACACACAGCCCTATACTACTAATACAACTACACACATAGCCCCATACTACTAAAATAACTACAAACAGCCCAATGCTACTAACACAACCACACACACAGCCCTAAACTTCTAACGCAACTACACGTACATCTCCATACTACTAATACAACTACACACACAGCCCTATAATACTAACAAAACTACACACACAACCCCATACTACTAATACAACTACACACAAAGCCACATACCACCAATACAACTACACACAAAGCCACATACCACTAATACAACTACACACAAAGCCACATACCACCAATACAACTACACACAAAGCCACATACCACCAATACAACTACACACAAAGCCCCGTCCTACTAATACAACTAAGCACACAACCCTGTAATACTAACACAACTACACACACATCCCTAAACTACTAACGCAACTACACATACAGCCCTTTACTACTAATACAACTACAAACACAACCCAATACTACTAATACAACTTCACACACAGCCCCATACTACTAATACAACTACACACAGAGAACTATAGTCCTAATACCACTACACATAGCCGTATACTACTAACACAACTACAAACACAGCCCTATTCTACTAATACAACTACACACACAGCCGTATACTACTAACACAACTACAAACACAGCCCTATTCTACTAATACAACTAAACACATAGCCCCATACCACCAATACAACTACACACACCCATATGCTACTAAGACAACTACACAAACATCCTCATACCACTAATACAACTACACGCACATCCCTATACTACGAAATCAACTACACACACAGCCCTATACTACTAATACAACTACACACACAGCAATATACTACTAACGCAACTACACACACAGCCCTATACAACTTACACATCTACACACAGCCACTTACTACTAACAAAACTACACACAAAACCCTATACTATTAATACAACTACACATACAGCCCCCTACTACTAATACAGCTAATAACACACAGCCCTATACTACTAATACAACTACACACACAGAAATATACTACTAATACAACTAAGCACACAACCCTGTAATACTAATAAAACTACAAACACAGCACTATACTACTAATACAACTACACACACAGCCCCGTACTACTAATACAACTACACACACAGCCCTATACTACTAATACAGCTACACACACAGCCCTATACTACTAACACAACTACACACACAGCCCTATACTACTAATACAACTACACATACAGCCCCATACTACTAATACAACTACACACACAGCCCTGTACTACTAATACAACTACACACACAGCCCCATACTACTAATACAACTACACATACAGCCCTATACTACTAATACAACTACACACACAGCCCTATACTACTAATACAACTACACACACAGCCCCATACTACTAATACAACTACACATACAGCCCCATACTACTAATACAACTACACACACAGCCCTGTACTACTAATTCAACTACACATACAGCCCAATACTACTAATAAAACTACAAACACAACCCAATACTACTAATGCAACTACACATACAGCCCCATACTACTAATACAACTACACACACAGCCCCATACTACTAATACAAATACACACAGAGCACTATAGTACTAATACCACTACACACAGCCGTATACTACTAACACAACTACAAACACAGCCCTATACTACTTCTACAACTACACACACAGCCCCATACTACTAATACAACTAAACATATAGCCCCATACTACTAACACAACTACACACACAGCCCTATACTACTAAAAAAACTACACACACAGCCCCATACTACTAATACAACCACTCACACATCCCTATAATACTAATACAACTACATGCACAGCCCGATAATACTAACACAAGTACACACAGCTCTATAATACTAATACAACTACACACACAGCCCTATACTACTAATACAACTACACACACAGCCCTATACTACCAATACAACTACAACACACAGCCCTTTACTACTAATACAACTACACGCACAGCCCTATAGTACTAATACAACTACACGCACAGCCCTATAGTACTAATACAACTACACACAAAGCCAAACACTACTGATACAACTACACACTCAGCTCTATACTACTAATACAACTACACACACATCCCTATACTACTAATACAACTACACACACAACCCTATACTACTAACACAACTACACACACTGCCTTATACTACTAATACAACTACACCGAAAGCCCCATATTACTAACAAAACTACTAACACATCCGTATACTACTAACACAACTACACACTCAGCCCTATAGTAATAATACAACCACACACAACTACACACACAGCCCTATACTACTAATACAACTACAGACACATCCAAATACTACTAATACAACTACACACTCAGCTCTATACTACTAATACAACTACACACACATCCCTATACTACTAATACAACTACACACACAACCCTATACTAATAACACAACTACACACACTGCCTTATACTACTAATACAACTACACCGAAAGCCCCATATTACTAACAAA
This sequence comes from Coregonus ussuriensis, assembly GCA_031479575.1. Lineage (NCBI taxonomy): Eukaryota > Metazoa > Chordata > Actinopteri > Salmoniformes > Salmonidae > Coregonus > Coregonus ussuriensis. The sequence continues at coordinate 33,814,547 of CM062511.1, read as the reverse complement.
ACTACTAACACATCCGTATACTACTAACACAACTACACACTCAGCCCTATAGTAATAATACAACCACACACAACTACACACACAGCCCTATACTACTAATACAACTACAGACACATCCAAATACTACTAATACAACTACACACACAGCCCTATACTACTAATACAGCTACACACACAGCCCTATACTACTAACACAACTACACACACAGCCCTATACTACTAATACAACTACACATACAGCCCCATACTACTAATACAACTACACACACAACCCTGTACTACTAATACAACTACACACACAGCCCCATACTACTAATACAACTACACATACAGCCCTATACTACTAATACAACTACACACACAGCCCTATACTACTAATACAACTACACACACAGCCCCATACTACTAATACAACTACACATACAGCCCCATACTACTAATACAACTAGACACACAGCCCTGTACTACTAATTCAACTACACATGCAGCCCAATACTACTAATAAAACTACAAACACAACCCAATACTACTAATGCAACTACACATACAGCCCCATACTACTAATACAACTACACACACAGCCCCATACTACTAATACAAATACACACAGAGCACTATAGTACTAATACCACTACACACAGCCGTATACTACTAACACAACTACAACACAGCCCTATTCTACTAATACAACTACACACACAGCCGTATACTACTAACACAACTACAAACACAGCCCTATACTACTTCTACAACTACACACACAGCCCCATACTACTAATACATCTATACATATAGCCCCATACTACTAACACAACTACACACACAGCCCTATACTACTAACAAAACTACACACACAGCCCCATACTACTAATACAACCACTCACACATCCCTATAATACTAATACAACTACATGCACAGCCCGATAATCCTAACACAAGTACACACAGCTCTATAATACTAATACAACTACACACACAGCCCTATACTACTAATACAACTACACACACAGCCCTATACTACCAATACAACTACAACACACAGCCCTTTACTACTAATACAACTACACGCACAGCCCTATAGTACTAATACAACTACACGCACAGCCCTATAGTACTAATACAACTACACACAAAGCCAAACACTACTGATACAACTACACACTCAGCTCTATACTACTAATACAACTACACACACATCCCTATACTACTAATACAACTACACACACAACCCTATACTACTAACACAACTACACACACTGCCTTATACTACTAATACAACTACACCGAAAGCCCCATATTACTAACAAAACTACTAACACATCCGTATACTACTAACACAACTACACACTCAGCCCTATAGTAATAATACAACCACACACAACTACAACACACAGCCCTTTACTACTAATACAACTACACGCACAGCCCTATAGTACTAATACAACTACACGCACAGCCCTATAGTACTAATACAACTACACACAAAGCCAAACACTACTGATACAACTACACACTCAGCTCTATACTACTAATACAACTACACACACAACCCTATACTACTAACACAACTACACACACTGCCTTATACTACTAATACAACTACACCGAAAGCCCCATATTACTAACAAAACTACTAACACATCCGTATACTACTAACACAACTACACACTCAGCCCTATAGTAATAATACAACCACACACAACTACACACACAGCCCTATACTACTAATACAACTACAGACACATCCAAATACTACTAATACAACTACACACTCAGCTCTATACTACTAATACAACTACACACACATCCCTATACTACTAATACAACTACACACACAACCCTATACTAATAACACAACTACACACACTGCCTTATACTACTAATACAACTACACCGAAAGCCCCATATTACTAACAAAACTACTAACACATCCGTATACTACTAACACAACTACACACTCAGCCCTATAGTAATAATACAACCACACACAACTACACACACAGCCCTATACTACTAATACAACTACAGACACATCCAAATACTACTAATACAACTACACACACAGCCCTATACTACTAATACAGCTACACACACAGCCCTATACTACTAACACAACTACACACACAGCCCTATACTACTAATACAACTACACATACAGCCCCATACTACTAATACAACTACACACACAACCCTGTACTACTAATACAACTACACACACAGCCCCATACTACTAATACAACTACACATACAGCCCTATACTACTAATACAACTACACACACAGCCCTATACTACTAATACAACTACACACACAGCCCCATACTACTAATACAACTACACATACAGCCCCATACTACTAATACAACTACACACACTGCCTTATACTACTAATACAACTACACCGAAAGCCCCATATTACTAACAAAACTACTAACACATCCGTATACTACTAACACAACTACACACTCAGCCCTATAGTAATAATACAACCACACACAACTACACACACAGCCCTATACTACTAATACAACTACAGACACATCCAAATACTACTAATACAACTACACACTCAGCTCTATACTACTAATACAACTACACACACATCCCTATACTACTAATACAACTACACAAACAACCCTATACTAATAACACAACTGCACACACTGCCTTATACTACTAATACAACTACACCGAAAGCCCCATATTACTAACAAAACTACTAACACATCCGTATACTACTAACACAACTACACACTCAGCCCTATAGTAATAATACAACCACACACAACTACACACACAGCCCTATACTACTAATACAACTACAAACACATCCAAATACTACTAATACAACTACACACACAGCCCTATACTACTAATACAGCTACACACACAGCCCTATACTACTAACACAACTACACACACAGCCCTATACTACTAATACAACTACACATACAGCCCCATACTACTAATACAACTACACACACAACCCTGTACTACTAATACAACTACACACACAGCCCCATACTACTAATACAACTACACATACAGCCCTATACTACTAATACAACTACACACACAGCCCTATACTACTAATACAACTACACACACAGCCCCATACTACTAATACAACTACACATACAGCCCCATACTACTAATACAACTACACACACAGCCCTGTACTACTAATTCAACTACACATGCAGCCCAATACTACTAATAAAACTACAAACACAACCCAATACTACTAATGCAACTACACATACAGCCCCATACTACTAATACAACTACACACACAGCCCCATACTACTAATACAAATACACACAGAGCACTTTAGTACTAATACCACTACACACAGCCGTATACTACTAACACAACTACAACACAGCCCTATTCTACTAATACAACTACACACACAGCCGTATACTACTAACACAACTACAAACACAGCCCTATACTACTTCTACAACTACACACACAGCCCCATACTACTAATACAACTATACATATAGCCCCATACTACTAACACAACTACACACACAGCCCTATACTACTAACAAAACTACACACACAGCCCCATACTACTAATACAACCACTCACACATCCCTATAATACTAATACAACTACATGCACAGCCCGATAATCCTAACACAAGTACACACAGCTCTATAATACTAATACAACTACACACACAGCCCTATACTACTAATACAACTACACAAACAGCCCTATACTACCAATACAACTACAACACACAGCCCTTTACTACTAATACAACTACACGCACAGCCCTATAGTACTAATACAACTACACGCACAGCCCTATAGTACTAATACAACTACACACAAAGCCAAACACTACTGATACAACTACACACTCAGCTCTATACTACTAATACAACTACACACACATCCCTATACTACTAATACAACTACACACACAACCCTATACTACTAACACAACTACACACACTGCCTTATACTACTAATACAACTACACCGAAAGCCCCATATTACTAACAAAACTACTAACACATCCGTATACTACTAACACAACTACACACTCAGCCCTATAGTAATAATACAACCACACACAACTACACACACAGCCCTATACTACTAATACAACTACAGACACATCCAAATACTACTAATACAACTACACACTCAGCTCTATACTACTAATACAACTACACACACATCCCTATACTACTAATACAACTACACACACAACCCTATACTACTAACACAACTACACACACTGCCTTATACTACTAATACAACTACACCGAAAGCCCCATATTACTAACAAAACTACTAACACATCCGTATACTACTAACACAACTACACACTCAGCCCTATAGTAATAATACAACCACACACAACTACACACACAGCCCTATACTACTAATACAACTACAGACACATCCAAATACTACTAATACAACTACACACACAGCCCTATACTACTAATACAACTGCACACACATCTATACTACTACTACAACAACTATACTCACTTCCCCATACTACTAATACAACTACACACACAGCAATATAGTACCAACACAACTACACAAAAAGCCCCATACTACAAATACAACTACACACACAGCCCCATATTGCTAATACAACTACACACAGCTTTATACTACTGCTAGAACTACACACACAGCCCCAAACTATTAATATAACTACACACACATCCTATACTACTAATACAAATACACACACAGCCCTATAATACTAATACAGCTACACATACAGCCCTATACTACTAATACAACTACAGACACTGCCTTATACTACTAATACAATTACAAACATACCGATACACTACTAATTCAACTACACACACAGCCCTATACTACTAATACAACTACACACACAGCGCCATACTACTGAAATAACTACAAACAGCCCTATGCTACTAACACAACAACACACACAGCCCTAAACTTCTAACGCAACTACACGTACATCTCCATACTACTAATAAACTACACAAACAGCCTATTAATACTAACAAAACTACACACAAAACCCCATACTACTAATACAACTACACACAAAGCCACATACCACTAATACAACTACACACAAAGACACATACCACTAATAAACCTACACACAAAGCCCCATCCTACTAATACAACTACAAACACTGCCCTATACTACTAATTCAACTACACACACAGCCCTTTACTACTAATACAACTACACATACACCCATATACTACTAATACAACTACACACACCCATATACTACTAATATAACTACACACACATCAGTACAACACTAATACAACTACACACACCCATATACTACTTATACAACAACACACACACCCATATACTACTAATACTACTACACATGCAGCTCTATACTACTAATACAACTACACACACCCATATACTACTAAAACAACTACACACACAACCCTATACTACTAATACAACTGCACACACAGCCAATACTACTAATACAACTAAACAAACAGCCCTATAATACTAATACAACTAAACACATAACCCCATTCAACCAATACAACTACACACACCCATATGCTACTAATACAACTACACAAAAATCCCCATGCCACTAATATAACTAAATGCACATCCCTATACTACTAATACAACTACACACACATCCCTATACTACTAATACAACTACACACACAGCAATATACTACTAATACAACAAAGACAAGGTCCTATACTACTAATACAACTGCTCACACACACCCTATAGAACTAATACAAATACACACTACTACACACCGCCCAATACTACTAAATTAATTAAAAGCACAGCCCTATACTACTAATACAACTACATCTACAGCCCTGTACTACTAATACATCTACACACAGCCCTATACCACTAATACAACTACACACACAGCCCCATACTACTAATACAACTACACACACATCCCTATACTACTAATACAACTACACACACAGCCCCGTACTACTAATACAACTACACACACAGCCCCATACTACTAATACAACTACACACACAGCCCCGTACTACTAATACAACTACACACACAGCCCCGTACTACTAATACAACTACACACACAGCCCCATACTACTAATACAACTACACAAACAGCCCCATACTACTAATACAACTACACACACGGCCCCGTACTACTAATACAACTACACACACAGCCCCATACTACTAATACAACTACACACACAGCCCTATACTACTAATACAACTACACACACATCCCTATACTACTAATACAACTACACACACAGCCCCATACTACTAATACAACTACACACACAGCCCCATACTACTAATACAACTACACACACAGCCCCATACTACTAATACAACTACACACACAGCCCCATACTACTAATACAACTACACACACAGCCCTGTACTACTAATACAACTACACACACAGCCCCATACTACTAATACAACTACACACACAGCCCTATACTACTAATACAACTACACACACAGCACCATACTACTAATACAACTACACACACAGCCCCATACTACTAATACAACTACACACACATCCCCGTACTACTAATACAACTACACACACAGCCCCGTACTACTAATACAACTACACACACAGCCCCATACTACTAATACAACTATACACACAGCCCCACACTATTAATACAACTACACACACAGCCCCATACTACTAATACAACTACACACACAGCCCCGTACTACTAATACAACTACACACACAGCCCCATACTACTAATACAACTACACACACACAGCCCCATACTACTAATACAACTACACACACAGCCCTATACTACTAATACAACTACATACACACAGCCCCATACTACAAATACAACTACACACACAGCCCCATTCTACTAATACAACTACACACACAGCCCCATACTACTAATACAACTACACACACAGCCCTATACTACTAATACAACTACACACACACAGCCCTGTACTACTAATACAACTACACACACAGCCCCATACTACTAATACAACTACACACACAGCCCCGTTCTACTAATACAACTACACACACAGCCCCGTACTACAAATACAACTACACACACAGCCCCATACTACTAATACAACTACACACACAGCCCCATACTACTAATACAACTACACACACAGCCCTATACTACTAATACAACTACACACACACAGCCCCATACTACTAATACAACTACACACACAGCCCTATACTACTAATACAACTACACACACAGCCCCATACTACTAATACAACTACACACACAGCCCTATACTACTAATACAACTACACACACAGCCCTATACTACTAATACAACTACACACACAGCCCCATACTACTAATACAACTACACACACAGCCCCATACTACTAATACAACTACACACACAGTCCCATACTACTAATACAACTACACACACAGCCCCATACTACTAATACAACTACACACACAGCCCCGTACTACTAATACAACTACACACACAGCCCCGTACTACTAACACAACTACACACACACAGCCCCGTACTACTAATACAACTACACACACAGCCCCATACTACTAATTCAACTACACACACAGCCATATACTACAAATACAACTACACACACCCATATACTACTAATATAACTACACACACATCAGTACAACACTAATACAACTACACACACCCATATACTACTAATACTACTACACATGCAGCTCTAACTACTAATACAACTACACACACCCATATACTACTAATACAACTACACACAACCCTATACTACTAATACAACTACACACACATCCGTATACTACTAATACAACTACACACACAGCCCTATACTACTAATACAACTACACACACATCCCTATACTACTAATACAACTGCACACACAGCCAATACTACTAATACAACTACACACACATCCGTATACTACTAATACAACTACACACACAGCAATATACTACTAATACAACAAAGACAAGGTCCTATACTACTAATACAACTACTCACACACACCCTATAGAACTAATACAAATACACACGACACACACAGCCCAATACTACTAAATTAATTAAAAGGACAGCCCTATACTACTAATACAACTACACACACAGCCCCATGCTACTAATACAACCTCACACACAGCCCTATACTACTAATACAACTACACCTACAGCCCTGTACTACTAATACAACTACACCTACAGCCCTGTACTACTAACACAACTACACACAGCCCCATACTACTAATACAACTACACACATAGCCCCATACTACTAATACAACTACTAGAAAACAACCCTGGAAATCTCAGAATCAAACCAACCATCTCTTTCCGCCCATCAACAGGTAGATGAGTAAGAAGGCTATCTAAAATCTCCAGTGTCTCTGAATTTTTCAATCTACCCTGCAGTATGCCATCGTCGGGTCCAGAAACATCTTCCTGCTCCTGCACAGACCTAGCATGACCAGAACCCAGGGAATTAACAGTATCAGCCAAAAGAACAGCCTTACCGTCCTCTGTAGACCCCCCCTCCCCCCTGTTCAGTCTCAGAGGAACGTGCATAATAGGGTTTTAACAAATGTACATGGCACAGTTGGTTTGCTTTCCTCCGTTCTGGAGTGGCAACTAGATCATTTTGCTCAGTGTACTGGCGCACCACTGTCTATGGACCTTGAAACTTGGCTTGAAAAGGAGAACCAACAATTGGCAGCAGAACTAGAACCTGATCACCTGGACTAAAGTGACGAGGCTCAGCTCGCCGATCATATATGCTCTTCATCCTGTCCTGTGAAGATGATAGCTTCTCTGTAGCCATTTCACCAGCGGCACACAAGCGTCGCCGAAAATCACACACATATGATAACAGGGACTGAGGAGGCTCGGGAGACTTCCAGTCAACCTGGAGAACAGATAAAAGCCCACGCACCCAATGTCCAAACACTAGGTCATTTGGGCTAAAACCCGTGCTCTCCTGTGAAACCTCCCTAGCAGCTAACAATAACCAAGGCAACCACTGCTCCCAATCCTTATCCATCTCAGTACAATAAGCTCTCAACAAAGACTTAAGTGTTTGATGGAAACGTTCCAGTGCTCCTTGACTTTGGGCATGATAGGCGCTAGACAAGTTGTGTTTAATATGGAGTTGTTGGAGAACCTGTCCAAAGAGATTAGAGGTGAAATTAGATCCTTGATCACTTTGAATGACCTTAGGGATTCCAAACAGTGAGAGAAACTGAGTCAAAGCTTTTAGCACAGCCTTAGTGGTGATAGACCGGAGAGGATAGGCAGCAGGAAACCTAGTGGTCTGACACATCACAGGCAACAAACAATGACTACCCTTTCTAGAACGAGGCAGAGGACCAACACAGTCAATAATCAGATACTCAAAAGGTTTCCTGAGTACAGGAATAGGGAACAGTGGCACCGGCTTAATAGCTTGATTAGGTTTACCAGTTAATTGACAGGTGTGACAAGTTTTGATGAAATCAGAAACATCCCTCTTTAATCTTGGCCAAAAGAAATGTCGTAATATGCGATTGTAGGTTTTTCTCACACCCATATGCCCAGCAACGTCATTGTGAGAAGTTGTTAGCACCAACTCACGAAGCTTAACTGGTACCACAACCTGACTAATCGCCTCCCCCAGAAAACAACTACCATGAGACATCCACTTTCTCATCAGGACCTCTTCTTGGAGAAAATAGCCCTGTGCGACATCTCCCAACTGTTCCACAGGCACAATTTGGTCCCGCAACTCTTCTAATGTAGGGTCAGTCCGTTGCGCCTCGAATAAATCGGAGCGGGATACAGATAACGGGATAACAGGGAAAACAGTAACAGACTTCTTTTTTTTTTTTTTTTTTTTTTATAATTTTTTTTTTTTTTTTTAATTATTATTATTATTTTATTTATTTTTATTCGGGGGGAAGGATCAGCTTAATATTGCAGATAGATTGTATCTTCTATCAATGTAATTGTCTGCATCACTTCCAATCCCCCATATTTTTATTTATTTTTTATATATATATATTCCCCTTTATTACTTTTCAACCCCACCATCCTTTCCCTACTTGGAGTAAATTAGTGAACAACAACGCCCAGGCCTCTACTTCCGGTCCATACTCACTATCTACACCTTATGGACAGAGTTAATTTTACAATAATTCTATATCTATATATATATATATATATATACACATACACACACACACACACACACATATATATATATATATATATATATATATACATATATATATATATATACATATATATACACATATATATATACACATATACATATATATATATATATACATATACACACATACATACATACATACATATACACATACACACACATACATATATATATATATATATACAGTAACAGACTTCTTTGTGGTATTCTCGTTAGCCAGTTCCGTGACCAGGTCGTCATGGATCACAGAACGCGTCACTGCACACGCAGAGAACACCTCTGGGAAATTCTGCGCCTCTCATCAGGAATCCCTACAATTGAAGGTGTGGTATCTGAACAATTTATGATTTTGTTAACATTTGCAAATGGTAGCTTAGAGGATGTTGATTCAGCTTAGGGAAGCATCTGGGGAGCAGTTTTAGAGGGGCACCCTGAAGCAGAGGAAGTCTGTTAGGTGACCTCCTGGGATTGGTCTGTAGGGAAAACACCCATATCAGATTACATAGGATATATACTATGGTTCGGGACAAAGGACGGTGAAGAATAGCATATTACAGATTGGGTCGGCTGTTCTCCGGGTGTCTGAAGATATCTGTAAATTGAAGCTGTAACTCTTTGATATGAATAAACCTTTATAATCAAAGTACAGTGTATGCGGACTCCTTGTTCTCCACAGCATAATTAGCAGAATGTTAGCAGACACAACAAAAGCTTAGTGGAAACCACTAAAGATGGAAACACGATAGGCCATACACGCTCCCCAGCCAAGTTATTTCCAAGGATCACGTCAACACCCTCAATAGGCAATGAAGGACGCACCCCCACAACAACCTCACCTTTCACCAGTCCACAATCCAACATCAGTTTATGCAATGGAACTGACAGAGTGTTCAAACGTATTCCCCTAATTAGAACACTATTCCCCGAATCAGTCTCCGCAGAGAAGGGTAACACAGATTCCAACACAAATGATTCAGAGGCACCTGTATCTCTTAGGATCTTTACTGGCACTAGGTTCTTACTTCCTACCATAGACACAAAACCCTCCGTAACGAAAGGTAAATAGTCGGGATCAATATAACCTTTCACATGGCTCTGGGCATGAGACAATGCGTCAGGAGTGAACTGATGTAGAACAGGCACTGCTAACGCTGTAGGCCTCGATTTACCATAAGCACCTGTACTGAATTTACCCCTAGACCTAAGAATCGGACATTCATTTTTCCAATGACCTAATTCTTGACAGTAGTGACACTCTTGACCAAAGTCAGTTTTACCACGGGAATCGAGCTCAACCCTAGTTGAATGAAACTCTGCCCGGGAACAGAAGTATCTCGGCGAGCGAGGCCCAAATCTCTGCGAACGCCCCCACTCACTCCGAATACGGGGTTCTGCAAAAACATTTTTGTGAGTCAACACATATTCATCTGCCAAAACCGCAGCTTCAGCGACAGTCTTTATTTTTCGTTCGTTAATGTACGTCGCTGTACGATCAGGGATTGTGTCCTTAAATTGTTCTAACATAATCAGATCACACAGCCCTTGGAAAGTCATAACTGCAGAGGCGGAACACCAGCGATTAAACTGTGAAGATAATATTCGCGCAAACTCAACATGAGTCTGCTGATCATCCCTTTTTAAAGTTCTAAATCGTTGGCGGTAAGCCTCAGGGACCAATTCGTAACTCTGTCACTCAGACGTTTTAACCTTATCATAACTAACACTGTCGGCTACACTAAGAGCTGAATATGCTTCTTGCGCTTTACCAGTCAGCACACACTGCAACATCAAAGTGCGATCAGAATCAGGCCAACTCCTAGCGTTAGCAACACGCTCAAACAACGAAAAGAATGTCTCCGGGTCCTTTTCATTAAACTGAGGCAACAACCGTAAGTTCCCAACAATATCAAATGTGTCTGGATTACGACCAAAAGAGGAACGACCCCTAGGTAACTCTGGATCACCTTCCCAGAGCAAACTCTCCCCTGAGAGCTTTCCTTCCCTAACCAACTCTAGTCGCTCGTGTTGCAGCTTGATTTTAGCAATCTTCATATCCTGTTTAAATTCCAATTCCCTTTCATATTTTACATGATCATGCTCCATTTTAGCTTGTTCATGCTCCATTTTAGCTTGTTCATGCTCCATTTTAGCTTGTTCGTGCTCCATTTTAGCTTGTCCATGCTCCATTTTAGCTTGTTCATGCTCCATTTTAGCTTGTTCATGCTCCATTTTAGCTTGTTCATGCTCCATTTTAGCTTGTTCGTGCTCCATTTTAGCTTGTCCGTGCTCCATTTTAGCTTGTCCATGCTCCATTTTAGCTTGTTCATGCTCCATTTTAGCTTGTTCGTGCTCCATTTTAGCTTGTTCGTGCTCCATTTTAGCTTGTTCGTGCTCCATTTTAGCTTGTTCGTGCTCCATTTTAGCTTGTTCGTGCTCCATTTTAGCTTGTCCATGCTCCATTTTAGCTTGTCCATGCTCCATTTTAGCTTGTCCATGCTCCATTTTAGCTTGTTCATGCTCCATTTTAGCTTGTTCATGCTCCATTTTAGCTTGTTCATGCTCCATTTTAGCTTGTTCATGCTCCATTTTAGCTTGTCCATGCTCCATTTTAGCTTGTCCATGCTCCACTTTAGCTTGTTCATGCTCCATTTTAGCTTGTTCATGCTCCATTTTAGCTTGTTCATGCTCCATTTTAGCTTTTTGTCCATTTTGTTCACGCTCTAGCTGTAACAGAAGCAGTTCTTTCTGCTGTTCAAAAAGAAGACCACTATGACTAACCGATGGAGCGGCCCACTGTAACATATCGGGGAGACGAAGTGTCCTCAACAGAGGCTGCCCCAGTGGTAACATCCAGAATACCACTCTCCATCAAATTGGCCTTCAATATTAACCTAATATAATTTTTTTGACGTTTATCACTAATTTCAACCTTGTAGTGTTCAGCAACCTTCAACAGCTGTTCTTTAGTACATAATTCTAACAGTTCTTCTGATGGAAAGCGAATGAACTCGTCTACATTAGACGCCATAATCAGGAGAAAAAAATAAAATATATATATATATATCATAATAATCTCGCTCAACCCCTCTGCTGAGCACACCAGACACAAGAGAAATGACAATCACACCGAGCACCACAGAAGAGAGCTGGGATATGGAGCTTCCCCATAACCTACAATAACTCAACCCTAGTCTTCGTGCAGATTCGCGGTGGGTAATTACGCACTGTAGCCCGCTGGCAAGGAATTAAACCCCCCAGCACGCTGGTAGATTCCACCAAGCCACGGATGTGCCCCCGAGACAACTGCTCAGTCCACAGACACCACACAAAAATAACAAAACATTTAACCATGCCCAACGTATCCTATCAGGGGAAAAAGCTATAGCTCCGGGTAGCAAATGTCACTACCCTACCCAATCTCCCACTGAGGTACACAGCCGATTGTACTCACCTCCGACCGATGTCCCAACAACAGACTGGGCAGGGCCTGGAAACTAACCAATGTACTCTCTCCAACGCAGTACACAACCCAAAGGCAACCAATACTGGGCCTATCAAACTCAAACAAACTAACCAATGTACTCTCTCCAACGCAGTACACAACCCAAAGGCAACCAATACTGGGCCTATCAAACTCAAACAAACTAACACAATTTTAAGCGTCTGCTAAATGGCATATTATATTATTATTATTACAAAAGAAAGACCCTACAGAATTGGACATTAACTCCACGTTCTCCCAAACACAACCAGTTCAAGATTCCGGACGAGCCCCCACTTGTCACGAACCGGCTCAAGTTCGTATAACAAAAGGGAGACACGTGGAGACAAGGAAAACTCAAAGTATATATTTATTAACTAAAGTAAACTAAATCAAATAACCATGTTGTGTGTAATCAGTAATCAGTAGTGTAAGTGAGTGTTTGAATGCATAAATGTAATATGGAAAAGTGTTGAGAGGTGCCAAAGCAAACAACCAAAAAGGCCACAAAAATACCACAACCAAAGTCAAAGTATCTGCCTGGAGAGAGTCTCCTCCATGAATGTGGAAGAGGTCCATTTATGCTGGGACACACCCGGCCCAGGTGTTTCCCCTGTAGCTGACGACCCTCCCAACTCCGCCCACCGGCATCCTAATAAGGAAACAGGAGCATGCTGAATAACAGATGGGCTATGGGTTACAGGTGATCATGCTGAATAACAGATGGGCTATGGGTTACAGGTGATCATGCTGAATAACAGATGGGCTATGGGTTACAGGTGATCATGCTGAATAACAGATGGGCTATGGGTTACAGGTGATCATGCTGAATAACAGATGGGCTATGGGTTACAGGTGATCATGCTGAATAACAGATGGGCTATGGGTTACAGGTGATCAAGCTGAATAACAGATGGGCTATGGGTTACAGGTGATCATGCTGAACAACAGATGGGCTATGGGTTACAGGTTATCATGCTGAATAACAGATGGGCTATGGGTTACAGGTGATCATGCTGAATAACAGATGGGCTATGGGTTACAGGTGATCATGCTGAACAACAGATGGGCTATGGGTTACAGGTGCTGAATAACAGAAGGGCTATGGGTTACAGGTGATCATGCTGAACAACAGATGGGCTATGGGTTACAGGTGATCATGCTGAATAACAGATGGGCTATGGGTTACAGGTGATCATGCTGAATAACAGATGGGTTATGGGTTACAGGTGATCATGCTGAACAACAGATGGGCTACGGGTTACAGGTTATCATGCTGAATAACAGATGGGCTATGGGTTATAGGTGATCATGCTGAATAACAGATGGGCTATGGGTTACAGGTGATCATGCTGAATAACAGATGGGCTATGGGTTACAGGTGATCATGCTGAACAACAGATGGGCTATGGGTTACAGGTTATCATGCTGAATAACAGATGGGCTATGGGTTACAGGTGATCATGCTGAATAACAGATGGGCTATTGCTTACAGGTTATCATGTTCAATAACAGATGGGCTATGGGTTACATTTTATCATGCTGAATAACAGATGGGCTCTGGGTTACAGGTTATCATGCTGAATAACAGATGGGCTCTGGGTTACACGTGATCATGCTGAATAACAGATGGGCTCTGGGTTACACGTGATCATGCTAAATAACAGATGGGCTATGGGTTACAGGTGATCATGCTGAAAAACATATGGGCTATGGGTTACAGGTTATCAGGTTGAATAACAGATGGGGTATGGGTTACAGGTGATCATGCTGAATAACAGATGGGCTATGGGTTACAGGTTATCATGCTGAATAGCAGATGGGATATGGGTTACATGTTATCATGCTGAATAACAGATGGGCTATGGGTTACAGGTTATCATGCTGAATAACAGATGGGCTATGGGTTACATGTGTGCATGCTGAATAACATATGGGCTATGGGTTATCATATTGAATAACAGATGGGCTATGGGTTACAGGTGCTGAAAAACAGATGGGCTATGGGTTACAGGTTATCATGCTGAATAACAGATGTGCTATGGGTTACAGGTTATCATGCTGAATAACAGATGGGCTATGGGTTATAATATTGAATAACAGATGGGCAATGGGTTACAGGTGCTGAAAAACAGATGGGCTATAGGTTACAGGTTATCATGCTGAATAACAGATGGGCTATGGGTTACAGGTTATCATGCTGTATAACAGATGTGCTATGAGTTATCATATTGAATAACAGATGGGCTATGGGTTACAGGTTATCATGCTGAATAACAGATGGGCTATGGGTTACAGGTGATCATGCTGAATAATAGATGGGCTATGGGTTATATGTTATCATGCTGAATAAGAGATGGGCTATGGGTTACAGGTTATCATGCTGAATCACAGATGGGCTACAGGAATCATACTGAATAACAGATGGGCTATGGGTTATCATGCAGAATAACAGATGGGCTATGGGTTACAGGTAATCATGCTGAATAACAGATGGGCTATTGGTTACATGAGCTGAATAACAGCTGGGCTATGGGTTACAGGTTATCATGTTGAATAACAGATGGGCTATGGGTTACAGGTGATCATGCTGAATAACAGATGGGCTATGGGTTACAGGTTATCATGCTGAATAGCAGATGGGCTATGGGTTACATGTTATCATGCTGAATAACAGGTGGGCTATGGGTTACAGGTTATCATGCTGAATAACAGATGGGCTATGGGTTACAGGTGTGCATGCTGAATAACAGATGGGCTATGGGTTATCATATTGAATAACAGTTGGGCTATGGGTTACAGGTGCTGAAAAACAGATGGGCTATGGGTTACAGGTTATCATGCTGAATAACAGACGGGCTATGGGTTACAGGTTATCATGCTGAATAACAGATGGGCTATGGGTTACATGTTATCATGTTGAATAACAGGTGGGCTATGGGTTACAGGTTGTCATGCTGAATAACAGATGGGCTATGGGTTACAGGTGTGCATGCTGAATAACAGATGGGCTATGGGTTATCATATTGAATAATAGTTGGGCTATGGGTTACAGGTGCTGAAAAACAGATGGGCTATGGGTTACAGGTTATCATGCTGAATAACAGACGGGCTATGGGTTACAGGTTATCATGCTGAATAACAGATGGGCTATGGGTTACAGGTGATCATGCTGAATAACAGATGGGCTATGGGTTACAGGTTATCATGCTGAATAACAGATGGGCTATGGGTTACAGGTGCTGAAAAACAGATGGGCTATGGGTTACAGGTTATCATGCTGAATAACAGATGGGCTATGGGTTACAGGTTATCGTGCTGTATAACAGATGTGCTATGGGTTATCATATTGAATGACAGATGGGCTATGGGTTACAGGTTATCATGCTGAATAACAGATGGGCTATGGGTTACAGGTGATCATGCTGAATAACAGATGGGCTATGGGTTATATGTTATCATGCTGAATAACAGATGGGCTATGGGTTACAGGTTATCATGCTGAATAACAGATGGGCTATGGGTTACAGGTGCTGAATAACAGATGGGCTATGGGTTACAGGTGCTGAATAACAGATGGGCTATGGGTTATATGTTATCATATTGAATAACAGATGGGCTATGGGTTACAGGTTATCATGCTGAATAACAGATTGGCTATGGGTTACAGGTGATCATGCTGAATAACAGATGGGCTATGGGTTACAGGTGCTGAATAACAGATGGGCTATGGGTTACAGGTGATCATGCTGAATAACAGATCGGCTACAGGTGATCATACTGACTAACAGATGGGCTATGGGTTACAGGTGCTGAATAACAGATGGGCTATGGGATACAGGTGCTGAATAACAGATGTGCGAAGGGTTACAGGTGATCATGCAAAATAACAGATGGGCTATGGGTTACAGGTGCTGAATAACAGATGTGCTAAGGGTTACAGGTGATCATGCTGAATAACAGGTGGGCTATGGGTTACAGGTACTGAATATCAGATGGGCTATGGGATACAGGTGCTGAATAACAGATGTGCTAAGTGTTACAGGTGATCATGCTGAATAACAGATGGGCTATGGGTTACAGGTGATCATGCTGAATAACAGATGGGCTATGGGTTACAGGTTATCATGCTGAATAACAGATGGGCTATGGGTTACAGGTGCTGCATAACAGATGGGCTATGGGTTACAGGTGCTGAATAACAGATGTGCTAAGGGTTACAGGTGATCATGCTGAATAACAGGTGGGCTATGGGTTACAGGTACTGAATAACAGATGGGCTATGGGATACAGGTGCTGAATAACCGATGTGCTAAGGGTTACAGGTGATCATGCTGAATAACAGATGGGCTATGGGCTACAGGTGATCATGCTGAATAACAGATGGGCTATGGGTTACACGTGATCATGCTAAATAACAGATGGGCTATGGGTTACAGGTGATCATGCTGAAAAACATATGGGCTATGGGTTACAGGTTATCATGTTGAATAACAGATGGGCTATGGGTTACAGGTGATCATGCTGAATAACAGATGGGCTATGGGTTACAGGTTATCATGCTGAATAGCAGATGGGCTATGGGTTACATGTTATCATGCTGAATAACAGATGGGCTATGGGTTACAGGTTATCATGCTGAATAACAGATGGGCTATGGGTTACATGTGTGCATGCTGAATAACATATGGGCTATGGGTTATCATATTGAATAACAGAGGGGCTATGGGTTACAGGTGCTGAAAAACAGATGGGCTATGGGTTACAGGTTATCATGCTGAATAACAGATGGGCTATGGGTTACAGGTTATCATGCTGAATAACAGATGGGCTATGGGTTATAATATTGAATAACAGATGGGCAATGGGTTACAGGTGCTGAAAAACAGATGGGCTATAGGTTACAGGTTATCATGCTGAATAACAGACGGGCTATGGGTTACAGGTTATCATGCTGTATAACAGATGTGCTATGGGTTATCATATTGAATAACAGATGGGCTATGGGTTACAGGTTATCATGCTGAATAACAGATGGGCTATGGGTTACAGGTGATCATGCTGAATAACAGATGGGCTATGGGTTATATGTTATCATGCTGAATAAGAGATGGGCTATGGGTTACAGGTTATCATGCTGAATCACAGATGGGCTACAGGAATCATACTGAATAACAGATGGGCTATGGGTTATCATGCAGAATAACAGATGGGCTATGGGTTACAGGTAATCATGCTGAATAACAGATGGGCTATGGGTTACATGAGCTGAATAACAGATGGGCTATGGGTTACAGGTAATCATGCTGAATAACAGATGGGCTATGGGTTACAGGTGCCGACTAACAGATGGGCTATGGGTTACATGTTATCATGCTGAATAACAGATGGGCTAAGGGTTACATGTGCTGAATAACAGATAGGCTATGGGTTACAGGTGATCATGCTGAATAACAGATGGGCTATTGGTTACAGGTGATCATGCTGAATAACAGATCGGCTATGGGTTACAGATGATCATGCTGAATAACAGATGGGCTATGGGTTACAGGTTATCATGCTGATTAACAGATGGGCTACGGGTTACAGGTGATCATGCTGAATAACAGATGGGCTATGGGTTACAGGTTATCATGCTGAATAACAGATGGGCTATGGGTTACAGGTTATCATGCTGAATAACAGATGGGCTATGGGTTACACGTGATCATGCTAAATAACAGATGGGCTATGGGTTACAGGTGATCATGCTGAAAAACATACGGGCTATGGGTTACAGGTTATCATGTTGAATAACAGATGGGCTATGGGTTACAGGTGATCATGCTGAATAACAGATGGGCTATGGGTTACAGGTTATCATGCTGAATAGCAGATGGGCTATGGGTTACATGTTATCATGCTGAATAGCAGATGGGCTATGGGTTACATGTTATCATGCTGAATAACAGGTGGGCTATGGGTTACAGGTTATCATGCTGAATAACAGATGGGCTATGGGTTACAGGTGTGCATGCTGAATAACAGATGGGCTATGGGTTATCATATTGAATAACAGTTGGGCTATGGGTTACAGGTGCTGAAAAACAGATGGGCTATGGGTTACAGGTTATCATGCTGAATAACAGACGGGCTATGGGTTACAGGTTGTCATGCTGAATAACAGATGGGCTATGGGTTACAGGTGATCATGCTGAATAACAGATGGGCTATGGGTTACAGGTTATCATGCTGAATAACAGATGGGCTATGGGTTACAGGTGCTGGAAAACAGATGGGCTATGGGTTACAGGTTATCATGCTGAATAACAGATGGGCTATGGGTTACAGGTTATCATGCTGTATAACAGATGTGCTATGGGTTATCATATTGAATAACAGATGGGCTATGGGTTACAGGTTATCATGCTGAATAACAGATGGGCTATGGGTTACAGGTGATCATGCTGAATAACAGACGGGCTATGGGTTACAGGTTATCATGCTGAATAACAGACGGGCTATGGGTTACAGGTTATCATGCTGAATAACAGATGGGCTATGGGTTACAGGTGATCATGCTGAATAACAGATGGGCTATGGGTTACAGGTTATCATGCTGAATAACAGATGGGCTATGGGTTACAGGTGCTGAAAAACAGATGGGCTATGGGTTACAGGTTATCATGCTGAATAACAGATGGGCTATGGGTTACAGGTTATCGTGCTCTATAACAGATGTGCTATGGGTTATCATATTGAATAACAGATGGGCTATGGGTTACAGGTTATCATGCTGAATAACAGATGGGCTATGGGTTACAGGTGATCATGCTGAATAACAGATGGGCTATGGGTTATATGTTATCATGCTGAATAACAGATGGGCTATGGGTTACAGGTTATCATGCTGAATAACAGATGGGCTATGGGTTACAGGTGCTGAATAACAGATGGGCTATGGGTTACAGGTGCTGAATAACAGATGGGCTATGGGTTATATGTTATCATATTGAATAACAGATGGGCTATGGGTTACAGGTTATCATGCTGAATAACAGATTGGCTATGGGTTACAGGTGATCATGCTGAATAACAGATGGGCTATGGGTTACAGGTGCTGAATAACAGATGGGCTATGGGTTACAGGTGATCATGCTGAATAACAGATCGGCTACAGGTGATCATACTGACTAACAGATGGGCTATGGGTTACAGGTGCTGAATAACAGATGGGCTATGGGATACAGGTGCTGAATAACAGATGTGCGAAGGGTTACAGGTGATCATGCAAAATAACAGATGGGCTATGGGTTACAGGTGCTGAATAACAGATGTGCTAAGGGTTACAGGTGATCATGCTGAATAACAGGTGGGCTATGGGTTACAGGTACTGAATATCAGATGGGCTATGGGATACAGGTGCTGAATAACAGATGTGCTAAGTGTTACAGGTGATCATGCTGAATAACAGATGGGCTATGGGTTACAGGGGATCATGCTAAATAACAGATGGGCTATGGGTTACAGGTTATCATGCTGAATAACAGATGGGCTATGGGTTACAGGTGCTGCATAACAGATGGGCTATGGGTTACAGGTGCTGAATAACAGATGTGCTAAGGGTTACAGGTGATCATGCTGAATAACAGGTGGGCTATGGGTTACAGGTACTGAATAACAGATGGGCTATGGGATACAGGTGCTGAATAACCGATGTGCTAAGGGTTACAGGTGATCATGCTGAATAACAGATGGGCTATGGGCTACAGGTGATCATGCTGAATAACAGATGCGCTATGGGTTACAGGTGATCATGCTGAATAACAGATGGGCTATGGGTTATCATGCTGAATAACAGATGGGCTATGGGTTACAGGTGATCATGCTGAATAACAGGTGGGCTATGGGTTACAGGTACTGAATAACAGATGGGCTATGGGATACAGGTGCTGAATAACAGATGTGCTAAGGGTTACAGGTGATCATGCTGAATAACAGATGGGCTATGGGCTACAGGTGATCATGCTGAATAACAGATGGGCTATGGGCTACAGGTGATCATGCTGAATAACAGATGGGCTATGGGTTATCATGCTGAATAACAGATGGGCTATGGGTTACAGGTGATCATGCTGAATAACAGATGGGCTATGGGTTATCATGCTGAATAACAGATCGGCTATGGGTTACAGGTTATCATGCTGATTAACAGATGGGCTATGGGTTACAGGTGATCATGCTGAATAACAGATGGGCTATGGGTTACAGGTGCTGAATAACAGATGGGCTATGGGTTACAGGTTATCATGCTGAATAACAGATGGGCTATTGCTTACAGGTTATCATGTTCAATAACAGATGGGCTATGGGTTACATTTTATCATGCTGAATAACAGATGGGCTCTGGGTTACAGGTTATCATGCTGAATAACAGATGGGCTCTGGGTTACAGGTTATCATGCTGAATCACAGATAGGCTACAGGTTATCATGCTGAATAACAGATTGGCTCTGGGTTACAGGTGCTGAATAACAGATGGGCTATGGGTTACAGGTTATCATGCTGAATAACAGATGGGCTATGGGTTACAGGTTATCATGCTGAATAACAGATGGGCTATGGGTTACAGGTGATCATGCTGAATAACAGATGGGCTATGGGTTACAGGTGCTGAATAACAGATGGGCTATGGGTTACAGGTTATCATGCTGAATAACAGATGGGCTACAGGTTATCATCCTGAATAACATATGGGCTATGGGTTACATGTTATCATGCTGAATAACAGATGGGCTATGGGTTACAGGTGCTGAAAAACAGATGGGCTATGGGTTACAGGTTATCATGCTGAATAACAGACGGGCTATGGGTTACAGGTTATCATGCTGAATAACAGATGGGCTATGGGTTACAGGTGATCATGCTGAATAACAGATGGGCTATGGGTTACAGGTTATCATGCTGAATAACAGATGGGATATGGGTTACAGGTGCTGAAAAACAGATGGGCTATGGGTTACAGGTTATCATGCTGAATAACAGATGGGCTATGGGTTACAGGTTATCGTGCTGTATAACAGATGTGCTATGGGTTATCATATTGAATAAC
This sequence comes from Coregonus ussuriensis, assembly GCA_031479575.1. Taxonomy (NCBI): domain Eukaryota; kingdom Metazoa; phylum Chordata; class Actinopteri; order Salmoniformes; family Salmonidae; genus Coregonus; species Coregonus ussuriensis. The sequence goes on along the minus strand of CM062511.1, from coordinate 33,791,769 downwards.
AGATGGGCTATGGGTTACAGGTTATCATGCTGAATAACAGATGGGCTATGGGTTACAGGTGATCATGCTGAATAACAGACGGGCTATGGGTTACAGGTTATCATGCTGAATAACAGACGGGCTATGGGTTACAGGTTATCATGCTGAATAACAGATGGGCTATGGGTTACAGGTGATCATGCTGAATAACAGATGGGCTATGGGTTACAGGTTATCATGCTGAATAACAGATGGGCTATGGGTTACAGGTGCTGAAAAAAAGATGGGCTATGGGTTACAGGTTATCATGCTGAATAACAGATGGGCTATGGGTTACAGGTTATCGTGCTGTATAACAGATGTGCTATGGGTTATCATATTGAATAACAGATGGGCTATGGGTTACAGGTTATCATGCTGAATAACAGATGGGCTATGGGTTACAGGTGATCATGCTGAATAACAGATGGGCTATGGGTTATATGTTATCATGCTGAATAACAGATGGGCTATGGGTTACAGGTTATCATGCTGAATAACAGATGGGCTATGGGTTACAGGTGCTGAATAACAGATGGGCTATGGGTTACAGGTGCTGAATAACAGATGGGCTATGGGTTATATGTTATCATATTGAATAACAGATGGGCTATGGGTTACAGGTTATCATGCTGAATAACAGATTGGCTATGGGTTACAGGTGATCATGCTGAATAACAGATGGGCTATGGGTTACAGGTGCTGAATAACAGATGGGCTATGGGTTACAGGTGATCATGCTGAATAACAGATCGGCTACAGGTGATCATACTGACTAACAGATGGGCTATGGGTTACAGGTGCTGAATAACAGATGGGCTATGGGATACAGGTGCTGAATAACAGATGTGCGAAGGGTTACAGGTGATCATGCAAAATAACAGATGGGCTATGGGTTACAGGTGCTGAATAACAGATGTGCTAAGGGTTACAGGTGATCATGCTGAATAACAGGTGGGCTATGGGTTACAGGTACTGAATATCAGATGGGCTATGGGATACAGGTGCTGAATAACAGATGTGCTAAGTGTTACAGGTGATCATGCTGAATAACAGATGGGCTATGGGTTACAGGGGATCATGCTGAATAACAGATGGGCTATGGGTTACAGGTTATCATGCTGAATAACAGATGGGCTATGGGTTACAGGTGCTGCATAACAGATGGGCTATGGGTTACAGGTGCTGAATAACAGATGTGCTAAGGGTTACAGGTGATCATGCTGAATAACAGGTGGGCTATGGGTTACAGGTACTGAATAACAGATGGGCTATGGGATACAGGTGCTGAATAACCGATGTGCTAAGGGTTACAGGTGATCATGCTGAATAACAGATGGGCTATGGGCTACAGGTTATCATGCTGAATAACAGATGCGCTATGGGTTACAGGTGATCATGCTGAATAACAGATGGGCTATGGGTTATCATGCTGAATAACAGATGGGCTATGGGTTACAGGTGATCATGCTGAATAACAGGTGGGCTATGGGTTACAGGTACTGAATAACAGATGGGCTATGGGATACAGGTGCTGAATAACAGATGTGCTAAGGGTTACAGGTGATCATGCTGAATAACAGATGGGCTATGGGCTACAGGCGATCATGCTGAATAACAGATGGGCTATGGGCTACAGGTGATCATGCTGAATAACAGATGGGCTATGGGTTATCATGCTGAATAACAGATGGGCTATGGGTTACAGGTGATCATGCTGAATAACAGATGGGCTATGGGTTATCATGCTGAATAACAGATCGGCTATGGGTTACAGGTTATCATGCTGATTAACAGATGGGCTATGGGTTACAGGTGATCATGCTGAATAACAGATGGGCTATGGGTTACAGGTGCTGAATAACAGATGGGCTATGGGTTACAGGTTATCATGCTGAATAACAGATGGGCTATGGGTTACAGGTGATCATGCTGAATAACAGATGGGCTATTGCTTACAGGTTATCATGTTCAATAACAGATGGGCTATGGGTTACATTTTATCATGCTGAATAACAGATGGGCTCTGGGTTACAGGTTATCATGCTGAATAACAGATGGGCTCTGGGTTACAGGTTATCATGCTGAATCACAGATAGGCTACAGGTTATCATGCTGAATAACAGATTGGCTCTGGGTTACAGGTGCTGAATAACAGATGGGCTATGGGTTACAGGTTATCATGCTGAATAACAGATGGGCTATGGGTTACAGGTTATCATGCTGAATAACAGATGGGCTATGGGTTACAGGTGATCATGCTGAATAACAGATGGGCTATGGGTTACAGGTGCTGAATAACAGATGGGCTATGGGTTACAGGTTATCATGCTGAATAACAGATGGGCTACAGGTTATCATCCTGAATAACAGATGGGCTATGGGTTACAGGTTATCATGCTGAATAACAGATGGGCGATGGGTTACAGGTGCTGAATAACATATGGGCTATGGGTTACAGGTTATCATGCTGAATAACAGATTGGCTATGGGTTATATGTTATCATGCTGAATAACAGATGGGCTATGGGTTTCAGGTTATCATTCTGAATCACAGATGGGCTACAGGTGATCATACTGAATAACAGATGGGCTATGGGTTACAGGTGCTGAATAACAGATGGGCTATGGGTTACAGGTGCTGAATAACAGATGGGCTATGGGTTACAGGTGATCATGCTGAATAACAGATGGGCTACAGGTGATCATACTGAATAACAGATGGGCTATGGGTTACAGGTGCTAAATAACAGATGGGCTATGGGTTACAGGTGCTGAATAACAGATGGGCTATGGGTTACAGGTGATCATGCTGAATAACAGATGGGCTATGGGTTACAGGTGATCATGCTGAGTAACAGATGGGCTATGGGTTACAGGTGATCATGCTGAATAACAGATGGGCTATGGGTTACAGGTTATCATGCTGAATAACAGATGGGCTATGGGTTACAGGTGATCATGCTGAATAACAGATGAACTATGGGTTACAGGTTATCATTCTGAATCACAGATGGGCTACAGGTGATCATACTAAATAACAGATGGGCTATGGGTTACAGGTGCTAAATAACAGATGGGCTATGGGTTACAGGTGCTGAATAACAGATGGGCTATGGGTTACAGGTGATCATGCTGAATAACAGATGGGCTATGGGTTACAGGTGATCATGCTGAATAACAGATGGGCTATGGGTTACAGGTTATCATGCTGAATAACAGATGGGCTATGGGTTACAGGTTATCATGCTGAATAACAGATGAACTATGGGTTGCAGGTTATCATGCTGAATAACAGATGGTCTATGGGTTACAGGTTATCATTCTGAATCACAGATGGGCTACAGGTGATCATACTAAATAACAGATGGGCTATGGGTTACAGGTGCTGAATAACAGATGGGCTATGGGTTACAGGTGCTGAATAACAGATGGGCTATGGGTTACAGGTGATCATGCTGAATAACAGATGGGCTTGAGGTGATCATACTGAATAACAGATGGGCTATGGGTTACAGGTGCTAAATAACAGATGGGCTATGGGTTACAGGTGCTGAATAACAGATGGGCTATGGGTTACAGGTGATCATGCTGAATAACAGATGGGCTATGGGTTACAGGTGATCATGCTGAATAACAGATGGGCTATGGGTTACAGGTTATCATGCTGAATAACAGATGAACTATGGGTTGCAGGTTATCATGCTGAATAACAGATGGGCTATGGGTTACAGGTGATCATGCTGAATAACAGATGGGCTATGGGTTACAGGTTATCATGCTGAATAACAGATGGGCTATGGGTTACAGGTTATCATGCTGGATTACAGATGGGCTATGGGTTACATTTTATCGTGCTGAATAACAGATGGGCTATGGGTTACAGGTGATCATGCTGAATAACAGATGGGCTATGGGTTACAGGTGATCATGCTGAATAACAGATGCGCTATGGGTTACAGGTCATCATGCTGAATAACAGATGGGCTACAGGTGATCATATTGAATAACAGATGGGCTTTGGGTTATGGGTGATCATGCTGAATAACAGATGGGGTATGTGTTACAGGTTATCATGCTGAATAACAGATGGGCTATGGGTTACAGGTGATCATGCTGAATTACAGATGGGCTATGGGTTATCATGCTGAATAACAGATGGGCTTTGGGTTACATGTGATCATGCTGAATTACAGATGGGCTATGGGTTACAGGTGATCATGCTGAATAACAGATGGGCTATGGGTTACAGGTGATCATGCTGAAAAACAGATGGGCTATGGGTTACAGGTGATCATGCTGAATAACAGATGGGCTAAGGGTTACAGGTGATCATGCTGAATAAAAGATTGGCTATGGGTTACAGGTCATCATGCTGAATAACAGATGGGCTATTGGTTACAGGTGATCATGCTGCATAACAGATGGCCTATGGGTTACAGGTAATCATGCTGAATAACAGATGGGCTATGGGTTACAGGTGATCATGCTTAATAACAGATGGCCTATGGGTTACAGGTGATCATGCTGAATAACAGATGGCCTATGTGTTACAGGTTATCATGCTGAATAACAGATTGGCTATGGGTCACAGGTGATCATGCTGAAAAACATATGGGCTAAGGGTTACAGGTTATCCTGCTAAAAAACAGATGGGCTATGGGTTACAGGTTATCATGATGAATAACAGATGGGCTATGGGTTACAGTTGATCGTGCTGAATAACAGATGGGTTATGGGTTACAGGTTATCATGCTGAATAACAGATGGGCTATGGGTTACAGGTGATCATGCTGAATAACAGATGGGCTATGGGTTAGAGGTGATCATGCTGAATAACAGATGGGCTATGGGTTACAGGTGCTGAATAACAGATGGACTATGGGTTACAGGTTATCATGCTGAATAACAGATGGGCTAAGGGTTACAGGTGATCATGGTGAACAACAGATGGGCTATGGGTTACAGGTGATCATGCTGAATAACAGATGGGCTATGGGTTACAGGTGCTGAATAACAGATGGGCTATGGGTTACAGGTTATCATGCAGAATAACAGATGGGCTATGGGTTACAGGTGATCATGCAGAATAACAGATGGGCTATGGGTTACAGGTTATCATGTTTAATAACATATGGGCTATATGTTACATGTTATCATGCTGAATAACAGTCGGGCTATGGGTTACATGTTATCATGCTGAATCACAGATGGGCTATGGGTTACAGGCTATCATGCTGAATAACAGATGGGCTATGGGTTACAGGTGATCATGCTGAATAACAGATGGGCTATGGGTTACAGGCTATCATGCTGAATAACAGATGGGCTATGGGTTACAGGTGATCATGCTGAATAACAGATGGGCTATGGGTTACAGGTGCTGAATAACAGATGGGCTAGGGGTTACAGGTTATCATGCTGAATAACAGATGGGCTATGGGTTACAGGTTATCATGCTGAATAACAGATGGGCTATGGGTTACAGGTTATCATGATGAATAACAGATGGGCTATGGGTTACAGGTGATCGTGCTGAATAACAGATTGGTTATGGGTTACAGGTTATCATGCTGAATAACAGATGGGCTATGGGTTACAGGTGATCATGCTGAATAACAGATGGGCTATGGGTTATCATGCTGAATAACAGATGGGCTATGGGTTACAGGTAATCATGCTGAATAACAGATGGGCTATGGGTTACAGGTGCTGAATAACAGATGGGCTATGGGTTACAGGTAATCATGCTGAATAACAGATGGGCCATGGGTTACAGGTGCTGAATAACAGATGGGCTATGGGTTACATGTTATCATGCTGAATAACAGATGGGCTAAGGGTTACAGGTTATCATGCTGAATAACAGATGGGCTATGGTACAGGTGATCATACTGAATAACAGATGGGTCTATGGGTTACAGGTTATCATGCCTGAATAACAGATGGGCTACTGGGTTACAGGTTATCATGCTGAATAACAGAAGGGCTATGGGTTACAGGTATCGCTGAATAACAGATGGGCTATGGGTTACAGGTTATTATGCTGAATAACAGATGGGCTAAGGGTTACAGGGTGATCATGCTGAATAACAGATGGGCTATGGGATACAGGTTATCATGATGAATAACAGATGGGCTAAGGGTTACAGATCATGCTGAATAACAGAATGGGCTATGGGTTACAGGTGATCATGCTGAATAACAGATGGGCTATGGGTTACAGGTTATCATGCTGAATAACAGATGGGCTATGGGTTACAGGTGATCATGCTGAATAACAGATGGGCTATGGGATACAGGTATCATGCTGAATAACAGATGGGCTATGGGTTACAGGTGATCATGCTGAATAACAGATGGGCTATGGGTTACAGGTTATCATGCTGAATAACAGATGGGCTATGGGTTACAGGTAATCATGCTGAATAACAGATGGGCCATGGGTTACAGGTGCTGAAAAACAGATGGGCTATGAGTTACATGTTATCATGCTGAATAACAGATGGGCTAAGGGTTACAGGTGCTGAATAACAGATGGGCTATGGGTTACAGGTGATCACGCTGAATAACAGATGGGCTATGGGTTACAGGTTATCATGCTGAATAACAGATGGACTATGGGTTACAGGTGCTGAATAAAAGATGGGCTATGTGTTACAGGTGATCATGCTGAATAAAAGCTTGGCTATGGGTTAAAGGTCATCATGCTGAATAACAGATGGGCTATTGGTTACAGGTGATCATGCTGAATAACAGACTGGCTATGGGTTACAGGTTATCATGCCGAATAACAGATGGGCTATGGGTTACATGTTATCATGCTGAATAACAGAAGTGCTATGGGTTACAGGTGCTGAAAAACAGATGGGCTATGGGTTACATGTTATTATGTTGAATAACAGATGGGCTATGGGTTACAGGTGATCATGCTGAATAACAGATGGGCTATGGAATACAGGTTATCATGATGAATAACATATGGGCTACGGGTCACAGGTGATCATGCTGAATAACAGATGGGCTATGGGTTACAGGTGATCATGCTGAATAACAGATGGGCTATGGGTTACAGGTGATCATGCTGAATAACAGATGGGCTATGGGTTACAGGTTATCATGCTGAATAACAGATGGGCTATGGGTTATCATGCTGAATAACAGATGGGCTATGGGTTACATGTTATCATGCTGAATAACAGATGGGCTAAGGGTTACAGGTGATGAATAACAGATGGGCTATGGGTTACATGTGATCATGCTGAATAACAGATGGGCTATTGGTTACAGGTGATCATGCTGAATAACAGATCGGCTATGGGTTACAGGTTATCATGCTGAATAACAGATGGGCTATGGGTTACAGGTTATCATGCTGAATAACAGATGGGCTATGGGTTACAGGTGATCATGCTGAATAACAGATGGGCTATGGGTTACAGGTTATCATGCTGAATAACAGATGGGCTATGGGTTACAGGTTATCATGCTGAATAACAGATGGGCTATGGGTTACAGGTGATCATGCTGAATAACAGATGGGCTATGGGTTACAGGTGATCATGCTGAATAACAGATGGGCTATGGGTTACAGGTGATCATGCTGAATAACAGATGGGCTATGGGTTACAGGTTATCATGCTGAATAACAGATGGGCTATGGGTTACAGGTGATCATGCTGAATAACAGATGGGCTATGGGTTACAGGTGATCATGCTGAATAACAGATGGGCTATGGGTTACAGGTTATCATGCTGAATAACAGATGGGCTATGGGTTACAGGTGATCATGCTGAATAACAGATGGGCTATGGGTTACAGGTTATCATGCTGAATAACAGATGGGCTAAGGGTTACATGTGCTGAAAAACAGATGGGCTATGGGTTACAGGTGATCATGCTGAATAACAGATGGGATACAGGTGATCATACTGAATAACAGATGGGCTATGGGTTACAGGTGCTGAATAACAGATGGGCTATGGGTTACAGGTGCTGAATAACAGATGGGCTATGGGTTACAGGTGATCATGCTGAATAACAGATGGGCTAAGGGTTACAGGTTAGCATGCTGAATAACAGATGGGCTACGGGTTACAGGTTATCATGCTGAATAACAGATGGGCTATGGGTTACAGGTTATCATGCTGAATAACAGATGTGCTATGGGTTACAGGTGATCATAATGAATAACAGATGGGCTATGGGTTACATGTTATCATGCTGAATAACAGAAGTGCTATGGGTTACAGGTGCTGAAAAACAGATTGGCTATGGGTTACAGGTTATTATGTTGAATAACAGATGGGCTATGGGTTACAGGTGATCATGCTGAATAACAGATGGGCTATGGAATACATGTTATCATGCTGAATAACAGATGGGCTACGGGTTACAGGTTATCATGCTGAATAACAGATGGGCTATGGGTTACAGGTTATCATGCTGAATAACAGATGTGCTATGGGTTACAGGTGATCATAATGAATAACAGATGGGCTATGGGTTACAGGTTATCATGCCGAATAACAGATGGGCTATGGGTTACATGTTATCATGCTGAATAACAGAAGTGCTATGGGTTACAGGTGCTGAAAAACAGATTGGCTATGGGTTACAGGTTATTATGTTGAATAACAGATGGGCTATGGGTTACAGGTGATCATGCTGAATAACAGATGGGCTATGGAATACATTTATCATGATGAATAACAGATGGGCTACAGGTGATCATATTGAATAACAGATGGGCTTTGGGTTATGGGTGATCATGCTGAATAACAGATGGGGTATGGGTTACAGGTTATCATGCTGAATAACAGATGGGCTATGGGTTACAGGTGATCATGCTGAATTACAGATGGGCTATGGGTTATCATGCTGAATAACAGATGGGCTTTGGGTTACATGTGATCATGCTGAATTACAGATGGGCTATGGGTTACAGGTGATCATGCTGAATAACAGATGGGCTATGGGTTACAGGTGATCATGCTGAAAAACAGATGGGCTATGGGTTACAGGTGATCATGCTGAATAACAGATGGGCTAAGGGTTACAGGTGATCATGCTGAATAAAAGATTGGCTATGGGTTACAGGTCATCATGCTGAATAACAGATGGGCTATTGGTTACAGGTGATCATGCTGAATAACAGATGGCCTATGGGTTACAGGTAATCATGCTGAATAACAGATGGGCTATGGGTTACAGGTGATCATGCTGAATAACAGATGGCCTATGGGTTACAGGTGATCATGCTGAATAACAGATGGGCTATGGGTTACAGGTTATCATGCTGAATAACAGATTGGCTATGGGTCACAGGTGATCATGCTGAAAAACATATGGGCTAAGGGTTACAGGTTATCCTGCTAAAAACAGATGGGCTATGGGTTACAGGTTATCATGATGAATAACAGATGGGCTATGGGTTACAGTTGATCGTGCTGAATAACAGATGGGTTATGGGTTACAGGTTATCATGCTGAATAACAGATGGGCTATGGGTTACAGGTGATCATGCTGAATAACAGATGGGCTATGGTTAGAGGTGATCATGCTGAATAACAGATGGGCTATGGGTTACAGGTGCTGAATAACAGATGGACTATGGGTACAGGTTATCATGCTGAATAACAGATGGGCTAAGGGTTACAGGTGATCATGGTGAACAACAGATGGGCTATGGTTACAGGTGATCATGCTGAATAACAGATGGGCTATGGGTTACAGGTGCTGAATAACAGATGGGCTATGGGTTACAGGTTATCAATGCTGAATAACAGATGGGCCTATGATGTTTCAGGTGATCATGCTGAAAAAAGCTTGGCTATGGGTTAAAAGGTCATCATGCTGAATAACAGAGGGGGGCTATTGGATTACAGGTGATCATGCTGAATAAAGACTGGTGTTGGGTTACAGGTTATCATGGCCGAATAACAGGATTGGGCTACTGGGTTACATGTTATATGCTGAATAACAGAAGTGGCTTGGTTACAGGTGCTGAAAAAACAGATGGGTATGGGTTACATGTTATTATGTTGAATAACAGATGGGGCTATGGGTTTCAGGTGTTCATGCTGAATAACAGATGGGCTATGGAATAAGGTTATCTTGATGAATAACATATGGTCTACGGTTCACAGGTTGATCTTGCTGAATAACAGATGGGCTATGGGTTACAGGTGCTCATGCTGAAATAAAAAGATGGGCTATTGGGTTACAGGTGATCATGCCTGGAATAAACAGATGGGCTATGGGTTACAGGTTATCATGCTGATGAATAACAGATG
>CM062511.1:33668330-33780955 GCA_031479575.1 Coregonus ussuriensis | reverse complement strand
AATAACAGATGGGCTATGGGTTACAGGTGATCGTGCTGAATAACAGATGGGTTGTGGGTTACATGTTATCATACTGAATAACAGATGGGCTATGGGTTACAGGTTATCATGCTGAATAACAGATGGGCTATGGGTTACAGGTGATCATGCTGAATAACAGATGGGCTATGGGTTATCATGCTGAATAACAGATGGGCTATGGGTTACAGGTGCTGAATAACAGATGGGCTATGGGTTACAGGTTATCATGCTGAATAACAGATGGGCTATGGGTTACAGGTAATCATGCTGAATAACAGATGGGCTATGGGTTACAGGTTATCATGCTGAATAACAGATCGGCTATGGGTTACAGATGATCATGCTGAATAACAGATGGGCTATGGGTTACAGGTTATCATGCTGAATAACAGATGGGCTATGGGTTACAGGTGCTGAATAACAGATGGGCTATGGGTTACATGTGATCATGCTAAATAACAGATGGGCTATGGGTTACAGGTTATCATTCTGAATCACAGATGGGTTACAGGTGATCATACTGAATAACAGATGGGCTATGGGTTACAGGTGCTGAAAAACAGATGGGCTATGGGTTACAGGTGCTGAAAAACAGATGGGCTATGGGTTACAGGTGATCATGCTGAATAACAGATGGGATACAGGTGATCATATTGAATAACAGATGGGCTATGGGTTATGGGTGATCATGCTGAATAACAGATGGGGTATTTGTCACAGGTGATCATGCTGAAAAACATATGGGCTAAGGGTTACAGGTTATCCTGCTAAAAAATAGATGGGCAATGGGTTACAGGTTATCATGATGAATAACAGATGGGCTATGGGTTACAGGTGATCGTGCTGAATAACAGATGGGTTATGGGTTACAGGTTATCATACTGAATAACAGATGGGCTATGGGTTACAGGTTATCATGCTGAATAACAGACGGGCTATGGGTTACAGGTGATCATGCTGAATAACAGATGGGCTATGGGTTATCATGCTGAATAACAGATGGGCCATGGGTTACAGGTGCTGAATAACAGATGGGCTATGGGTTACAGGTGCTGAATAACAGATGGGCTATGGGTTACAGGTGATCATGCTGAATAACAGATGGGCTATGGGTTACAGGTTATCATGCTGAATAACAGATCGGCTATGGGTTACAGGTGATCATGCTGAATAACAGATGGGTTATGGGTTATCATGCTGAATAACAGATGGGCTATGGGTTACATGAGCTGAATAACAGATGGGCTATGGGTTACATGTTATCATGCTGAATAACAGATGGGCTAAGGGTTACAGGTGATGAATAACAGATGGGCTATGGGTTACATGTGATCATGCTGAATAACAGATGGGCTATTGGTTACAGGTGATCATGCTGAATAACAGATCGGCTATGGGTTACAGATGATCATGCTGAATAACAGATGGGCTATGGGTTACAGATGATCATGCTGAATAACAGATGGGCTATGGGTTACAGGTGATCATGCTGAATAACAGATGGGCTATGGGTTACAGATGATCATGCTGAATAACAGATGGGCTATGGGTTACAGGTAATCATGCTGAATAACAGATGGGCTATGGGTTACAGGTGCTGAATAACAGATGGGCTATGGGTTACAGGTAATCATGCTGAATAACAGCTGGGCTATGTGTTACAGGTGCTGAATAACAGATGGGCTATGGGTTACATGTTATCATGCTGAATAACAAATGGGCTAAGGGTTACAGGTGCTGAATAACAGATGGGCTATGGGTTACAGGTGATCACGCTGAATAACAGATGGGCTATGGGTTACAGGTTATCATGCTGAATAACAGATGGGATATGGGTTACAGGTTATCATGCTGAATAACAGATGGACTATGGGTTACAGGTGCTGAATAAAAGATGGGCTATGGGTTACAGGTTATCATGCTGAATAACAGATGGGCTATGGGTTACAGGTGATCATGCTGAATAAAAGATTGGCTATGGGTTAAAGGTCATCATGCTGAATAACAGATGGGCTATTGGTTAGAGGTGATCATGCTGAATAACAGATGGGCTATGGGTTACAGGTTATCATGCCGAATAACAGATGGGCTATGGGTTACATGTTATCATGCTGAATAATAGAAGTGCTATGGGTTACAGGTGCTGAAAAACAGATGGGCTATGGGTTACAGGTTATTATGTTGAATAACAGATGGGCTATGGGTTACAGGTGCTGAATAACAGATGGGCTATGGGTTACAGGTGCTGAAAAACAGATGGGCTATGGGTTACAGGTGATCATACTGAATAACAGATGGGGTATGGGTCACAGGTGATCATGCTGAAAAACATATGGGCTAAGGGTTACAGGTTATCCTGCTAAAAAACAGATGGGCTATGGGTTACAGGTTATCATGATGAATAACAGATGGGCTATGGGTTACAGGTGATCGTGCTGAATAACAGATGGGTTGTGGGTTACATGTTATCATACTGAATAACAGATGGGCTATGGGTTACAGGTTATCATGCTGAATAACAGATGGGCTATGGGTTACAGGTGATCATGCTGAATCAATCAATCAATCAATCAATTTTATTTTATATAGCCCTTCTTACATCAGCTAATATCTCGAAGTGCTGTACAGAAACCCAGCCTAAAACCCCAAACAGCTAGTAATGCAGGTGTAGAAGCACGGTGGCTAGGAAAAACTCCCTAGAAAGGCAAAACCTAGGAAGAAACCTAGAGAGGAACCAGGCTATGAGGGGTGGCCAGTCCTCTTCTGGCTGTGCCGGGTGGAGATTATAACAGAACCATGCCAAGATGTTCAAAAATGTTCATAAGTGACAAGCATGGTCAAATAATAATCAGGAATAAATCTCAGTTGGCTTTTCATAGCCGATCATTAAGAGTTGAAAACAGCAGGTCTGGGACAGGTAGGGGTTCCATAACCGCAGGCAGAACAGTTGAAACTGGAATAGCAGCAAGGCCAGGCGGACTGGGGACAGCAAGGTGTCATCATGCCCGGTAGTCCTGACGTATGGTCCTAGGGCTCAGGTTCTCAGAGAGAAAGAGAGAACGAGAGAATTAGAGAGAGCATACTTAAATTCACACAGGACACTGGATAAGACAGGAGAAGTACTCCAGGTATAACCAACTAACCCCAGCCCCCCGACACATAAACTACTGCAGCATAAATACTGGAGGCTGAGACAGGAGCGGTCCGGAGACACTGTGGCCCCATCCGAAGAAACCCCCGGACAGGGCCAAACAGGAAGGATATAACCCCACCCACTCCGCCAAAGCACAGCCCCCGCACCACTAGAGGGATATCCCCAACCACCAACTTACAATCCTGAGACAAGGCCGAGTATAGCCCACAGAGGTCTCCACCACAGCACAAACCAAGGGGGGGGGGCGCCAACCCAGACAGGAAGATCACGTCAGTAACTCAACCCACTCAAGTGACGCACCCCTCCCAGGGACGGCATGAAAGAGCACCAGCAAGCCAGTGACTCAGCCCCTGCAACAGGGTTAGAGGCAGAGAACCCCAGTGGAGAGGGGAACCGGCCTGGCAGAGACAGCAAGGGCTGTTCGTTGCTCCAGCCTTTCCGTTCACCTTCACACTCCTGGGCCAGACTACACTCAATCATATGACCTACTGAAGAGATAAGTCTTCAGTAAAGACTTAAAGGTTGAGACCGAGTCTGCGTCTCTCACATGGGTAGGCAGACTGTTCCATAAAAATGGAGATCTATAGGAGAAAGCCCTGCCTCCCGCTGTTTGCTTAGAAATTCTAGGGACAATTAGGAGGCCTGCGTCTTGTGACCGTAGCGTACGTATTGGTATGTACGGCAGGACCAACTCGGAAAGATAGGTAGGAGCAAGCCCATGTAACGCTTTATAGGTTAACAGTAAAACCTTGAAATCAGCCCTTGCCTTAACAGGAAGCCAGTGTAGGGAAGCTAGCACTGGAGTAATATGATCAAATTTCTTGGTTCTAGTCAGGATTCTAGCAGCCGTATTTAGCACTAACTGAAGTTTATTTAGTGCTTTATCCGGGTAGCCGGAAAATAGAGCATTGCAGTAGTCTAACCTAGAAGTAACAAATGCATGGATTAATTTTTCTGCATCATTTTTGGACAGAAAATTTCTGATTTTTGCAATGTTACGTAGATGGAAAAAAGCTGTCCTTGAAACAGTCTTGATATGTTCGTCAAAAGAGAGATCAGGGTCAAGAGTAACGCCTAGGTCCTTCACAGTTTTATTTGAGACGACTTTACAACCATCAAGATTAATTGTCAGATTTAACAGAAGATCTCTTTGTTTCTTGGGACCTAGAACAAGCATCTCTGTTTTGTCCGAGTTTAAAAGTAAAAAGTTTTCAGCCATCCACTTCCTTATGTCTGAAACACAGGCTTCTAGCGAGGGCAATTTTGGGGCTTCACCATGCTTCATTGAAATGTACAGCTGTGTGTCATCCGCATAGCAGTGAAAGTTAACATTATGTTTTCGAATAACATCCCCAAGAGGTAAAATATATAGTGAAAACAATAGTGGTCCTAAAACGGAACCTTGAGGAACACCGAAATGTACAGTTGATTTGTCGGAGGACAGACCATTCACAGAGACAAACTGATATCTTTCCGACAGGTAGGATCTAAACCAGGCCAGAACTTGTCCGTGTAGACCAATTTGGGTTTCCAGTCTCTCCAAAAGAATGTGGTGATCGATGGTGTCAAAGGCAGCACTAAGGTCTAGTAGCACGAGGACAGATGCAGAGCCTCGGTCTGACGCCATTAAAAGGTCATTTACCACCTTCACAAGTGCAGTCTCAGTGCTATGATGGGGTCTAAAACCAGACTGAAGCATTTCGTATACATTGTTTGTCTTCAGAAAGGCAGTGAGTTGCTGCGCAACAGCTTTTTCTAAAATTTTTGAGAGGAATGGAAGATTCGATATAGGCCGATAGTTTTTTATATTTTCCGGGTCAAGGTTTGGCTTTTTCAAGAGAGGCTTTATCACTGCCACTTTTAGTGAGTTTGGTACACATCCGGTGGATAGAGAGCTGTTTATTATGTTCAACATAGGAGGGCCAAGCACAGGAAGCAGCTCCTTCAGCAGTTTAGTAGGAATAGGATCCAGTATGCAGCTTGAAGGTTTAGAGGCCATGATTATTTTCATCATTGTGTCAAGAGATATAGTACTAAAACACTTAAGTGTCTCTCCCGATCCCAGGCCCTCGCAGAGCTGTGCAGATCCAGGACAGCTAAGCCCTGGAGGAATACGCAGATTCAAAGAGGAGTCCGTAATTTGCTTTCTAATGGTCATGATCTTTTCCTCAAAGAAGTTCATGAATTTATCACTGCTGAAGTGAAAGCCATCCTCTCTTGGGGAATGCTGCTTTTTAGTTAGCTTTGCAACAGTATCAAAAAGAAATTTTGGATTGTTCTTATTTTCCTCGATTAAGTTGGAAAAGTAGGATGATCGAGCAGCAGTGAGGGCTCTTCGGTACTGCACGGTACTGTCTTTCCAAGCTAGTCGGAAGACTTCCAGTTTGGTGTGGCGCCATTTCCGTTCCAATTTCCTGGAAGCTTGCTTCAAAGCTCGGGTATTTTCTGTATACCAGGGAGCTAGTTTCTTATGACAAATGTTTTTCGTTTTTAGGGGTGCAACTGCATCTAGGGTATTGCGCAAGGTTAAATTGAGTTCCTCAGTTAAGTGGTTAACTGATTTTTGTCCTCTGACGTCCTTGGGTAGGCAGAAGGAGTCTGGAAGGGCATCAATGAATTTTTGTGTTGTCTGAGAATTTATAGCACGACTTTTGATGCTCCTTGGTTGGGGTCTGAGCAGATTATTTGTTGCGATTGCAAACGTAATAAAATGGTGGTCCGATAGTCCAGGATTTTGTGGAAAAACATTAAGATCTACAACATTTATTCCATGGGACAAAACTAGGTCCAGAGTATGACTGTGGCAGTGAGTAGGTCCAGAGACATGTTGGACAAAACCCACTGAGTCGATAATGGCTCCGAAAGACTTTTGGAGTGGGTCTGTGGACTTCTCCATGTGAATATTAAAATCACCAAAAATTAGAATATGATCTGCTATGACTACAAGGTCTGATAGGAATTCAGGAAACTCAGAGAGGAACGCTGTATATGGCCCAGGAGGCCTGTAAACAGTAGCTATAAAAAGTGATTGAGTAGGCTGCATAGATTTCATGACTAGAAGCTCAAAAGATGAAAACGCCATATTTTTTTTTGTAAATTGAAATTTGCTATCGTAAATGTTAGCAACACCTCCGCCTTTGCGGGATGCACGGGGAATATGGTCACTAGTGTAACCAGGAGGTGAGGCCTCATTTAACACAGCAAATTCATCAGGCTTAAGCCATGTTTCAGTCAGGCCAATCACATCAAGATTATGATCAGTGATTAGTTCATTGACTATGACTGCCTTTGAAGTGAGGGATCTAACATTAAGTAACCCTATTTTGAGATGTGAGGTATCACGATCTCTTTCAATAATGGCAGGAATGGAGGAGGTCTTTATCCTAATAAGATTGCTAGGGTGAACACCGCCATGTTTAGTTTTGCCCAACCTAGATCGAGGCACAGACACAGTCTCAATGGGTATGGCTGAGCTGACTACACTGACTGTACTATTGGCAGACTCCACTAAGCTGGCAGGTTGGCTAACAGCCTGCTGCCTGGCCTGCACCCTATTTCACTGTGGGGCTAGAGGAGTTAGAGCCCTATCTATGTTGGTAGATAAGAGGAGAGCACCCCTCCAGCTAGGATGGAGTCCGTCACTCCTCAGCAGGTCAGGCTTGGTCCTGTTTGTGGGTGAGTCCCAGAAAGAGGGCCAATTATCCACAAATGTTATCTTTTGGGAGGGGCAGAAAACAGTTTTCAACCAGCGATTAAGTGCTGAGACTCTGCTGTAGAGCTCGTCACTTCCCCTAACTGGGAGGGGGCCAGAGACAATTACTCGATGCCGACACATCTTTCTAGCTGATTTACACGCTGAAGCTATGTTGCACTTGGTGACCTCTGACTGTTTCATCCTAACATCGTTGGTGCCGACGTGGATAACAATATCTCTATACTCTCTACACTCGCCAGTTTTAGCTTTAGCCAGCACCATCTTTAGATTAGCCTTAACGTCGGTAGCCCTGCCCCCTGGTAAACAGTGTATGATCGCTGGGTGATTCGTTTTAAGTCTAATACTGCGGGTAATGGAGTCGCCAATGACTAGGGTTTTCAATTTGTCAGAGCTAATGGTGGGAGCCTTCGGAGTCTCAGACCCCGTAACGGGAGGAGTAGAGACTAGAGAAGACTCAGACTCAGACTCCGACTCGCTACATAATGGGGAAAACCGGTTGAAGGTTTCTGTCGGCTGAATGAGCGACACCGGTTGAGCATTCCAACAGTATTTCCCTCCAGAAGCCATGAGAAAGTTGTCCGGCTGCGGGGACTGTGCGGGGGGATTTATACTAACGTTACTGTCTGTACTTACTGGTGGCACAGACGCTGTTTCTTCCTTTCCTACACTGATAATACCCTTGCCTAACGATTGCGTCTGAAGCTGGGCTTGTAGCACAGCTATTTTCGCCGTAAGGCGAGAATTCTCCTGTATATTATGAGTACAGCGACTGCAATTAGAAGACATCATGTTAATGTTACTACTTAGCTTCGGCTGTTGAAGATGTTGATGAACCATGTCCAGATAAAGCGTCCGGAGTGAAAAAGTTGAATAAGGGAAAAAAGTTGCGATGGAAAAAAGGAAAATAACGTAAAGTTGGCAGCTAAAACGCACAGGAAAATGACTCTTCTGTCTCGGGATAAACGTCCGGGGTGAAAAAGTTTAACGAAAAAAGATGAGTGAGGACAAAACTAAAAAGTTGGTAAATTTGTTGAACACAGAGATTGATTAAACGTTTATTAAAAGTAAAACGTGAATAGTTTGGCAGGTAGCCAAGTAGCAACAAACAGCACAGCAGCACGGAGACAATGCGGAAGCGAGACAGATGGGCTATGGGTTATCATGCTGAATAACAGATGGGCTATGGGTTACAGGTGCTGAATAACAGATGGGCTATGGGTTACAGGTTATCATGCTGAATAACAGATGGGCTATGGGTTACAGGTAATCATGCTGAATAACAGATGGGCTATGGGTTACAGGTTATCATGCTGAATAACAGATCGGCTATGGGTTACAGATGATCATGCTGAATAACAGATGGGCTATGGGTTACAGGTTATCATGCTGAATAACAGATGGGCTATGGGTTACAGGTGCTGAATAACAGATGGGCTATGGGTTACACGTGATCATGCTAAATAACAGATGGGCTATGGGTTACAGGTTATCATTCTGAATCACAGATGGGTTACAGGTGATCATACTGAATAACAGATGGGCTATGGGTTACAGGTGCTGAAAAACAGATGGGCTATGGGTTACAGGTGCTGAAAAACAGATGGGCTATGGGTTACAGGTGATCATGCTGAATAACAGATGGGATACAGGTGATCATATTGAATAACAGATGGGCTATGGGTTATGGGTGATCATGCTGAATAACAGATGGGGTATTTGTCACAGGTGATCATGCTGAAAAACATATGGGCTAAGGGTTACAGGTTATCCTGCTAAAAAATAGATGGGCAATGGGTTACAGGTTATCATGATGAATAACAGATGGGCTATGGGTTACAGGTGATCGTGCTGAATAACAGATGGGTTATGGGTTACAGGTTATCATACTGAATAACAGATGGGCTATGGGTTACAGGTTATCATGCTGAATAACAGACGGGCTATGGGTTACAGGTGATCATGCTGAATAACAGATGGGCTATGGGTTATCATGCTGAATAACAGATGGGCCATGGGTTACAGGTGCTGAATAACAGATGGGCTATGGGTTACAGGTAATCATGCTGAATAACAGATGGGCTATGGGTTACAGGTGATCATGCTGAATAACAGATGGGCTATGGGTTACAGGTTATCATGCTGAATAACAGATCGGCTATGGGTTACAGATGATCATGCTGAATAACAGATCGGCTATGGGTTACAGATGATCATGCTGAACAACAGATGGGCTATGGGTTACAGGTTATCATGCTGAATAACAGATGGGCTATGGGTTACAGGTGCTGAATAACAGATGGGCTATGGGTTACACGTGATCATGCTAAATAACAGATGGGCTATGGGTTACAGGTTATCATTCTGAATCACAGATGGGCTACAGGTGATCATACTGAATAACAGATGGGCTATGGGTTACAGGTGCTGAATAACAGATGGGCTATGGGTTACAGGTGCTGAAAAACAGATGGGCTATGGGTTACAGGTGATCATGCTGAATAACAGATGGGATACAGGTGATCTTACTGAATAACAGATGGGCTATGGGTTACAGGTGCTGAATAACAGATGGGCTATGGGTTACAGGTGCTGAATAACAGATGGGCTATGGGTTACATTTTATCGTGCTGAATAACAGATGGGCTATGGGTTACAGGTGATCATGCTGAATAACAGATGGGCTATGGGTTACAGGTTATCATGCTGGATTACAGATGGGCTATGGGTTACATTTTATCGTGCTGAATAACAGATGGGCTATGGATTACATTTTATCGTGCTGAATAACAGATGGGCTATGGGTTACAGGTTATAATGCTGAATAACAAATGGGCTACAGGTGATCATATTGAATAACAGATGGGCTATGGGTGATCATGCTGAATAACAGATGGGGTATGGGTTACAGGTGATCATGCTGAATAACAGATGGGCTTTGGCTTACATGTGATCATGCTGAATTACAGATTGGCTATGGGTCACAGGTGATCATGCTGAAAAACATATGGGCTAAGGGTTACAGGTTATCCTGCTAAAAAACAGATGGGCTATGGGTTACTGGTTATCATGATGAATAACAGATGGGCTATGGGTTACAGGTGATCGTGCTGAATAACAGATGGGTTATGGGTTACAGGTTATCATGCTGAATAACAGATGGGCTATGGGTTATCATGCTGAATAACAGATGGGCTATGGGTTACAGGTAATCATGCTGAATAACAGATGGGCTATGGGTTACAGGTGCTGAATAACAGATGGGCTATGGGTTACAGGTAATCATGCTGAATAACAGCTGGGCTATGTGTTACAAGTGCTGAATAACAGATGGGCTATGGGTTACATGTTATCATGCTGAATAACAAATGGGCTAAGGGTTACAGGTGCTGAATAACAGATGGGCTATGGGTTACAGGTGATCACGCTGAATAACAGATGGGCTATGGGTTACAGGTTATCATGCTGAATAACAGATGGGATATGGGTTACAGGTTATCATGCTGAATAACAGATGGACTATGGGTTACAGGTGCTGAATAAAAGATGGGCTATGGGTTACAGGTTATCATGCTGAATAACAGATGGGCTATGGGTTACAGGTGATCATGCTGAATAAAAGATTGGCTATGGGTTAAAGGTCATCATGCTGAATAACAGATGGGCTATTGGTTAGAGGTGATCATGCTGAATAACAGATGGGCTATGGGTTACAGGTTATCATGCCGAATAACAGATGGGCTATGGGTTACATGTTATCATGCTGAATAATAGAAGTGCTATGGGTTACAGGTGCTGAAAAACAGATGGGCTATGGGTTACAGGTTATTATGTTGAATAACAGATGGGCTATGGGTTACACGTGATCATGCTGAATAACAGATGGGCTATGGAATACAGGTTATCATGATGAATAACAGATGGGCTACGGGTCACAGGTGATCATGCTGAATAACAGATGGGCTAAGGGTTACATGAGCTGAATAACAGATGGGCTATGGGTTACATGTTATCATGCTGAATAACAGATGGGCTAAGGGTTACAGGTGATGAATAACAGATGGGCTATGGGTTACATGTGATCATGCTGAATAACAGATGGGCTATTGGTTACAGGTGATCATGCTGAATAACAGATCGGCTATAGGTTACAGATGATCATGCTGAATAACAGATGGGCTATGGGTTACAGATGATCATGCTGAATAACAGATGGGCTATGGGTTACAGGTGATCATGCTGAATAACAGATGGGCTATGGGTTACAGATGATCATGCTGAATAACAGATGGGCTATGGGTTACAGGTTATCATGCTGAATAACAGATGGGCTATGGGTTACAGGTGATCATGCTGAATCACAGATGGGCTATGGGTTACAGGTTATCATGCTGAATAACAGATGGGCTATGGGTTACAGGTGATCATACTGAATAACAGATGGGCTATGGGTTACAGGTGATCATGCTGAATAACAGATGGGCTATGGGTTATCATGATGAATAACAGATGGGCTATGGGTTACAGGTTATAATGCTGAATAACAAATGGGCTACAGGTGATCATATTGAATAACAGATGGGCTATGGGTTATGGGTGATCATGCTGAATAACAGATGGGGTATGGGTCACAGGTGATCATGCTGAAAAACATATGGGCTAAGGGTTACAGGTTATCCTGCTAAAAAACAGATGGGCTATGGGTTACAGGTTATCATGATGAATAACAGATGGGCTATGGGTTACAGGTGATCGTGCTGAATAACAGATGGGTTGTGGGTTACATGTTATCATACTGAATAACAGATGGGCTATGGGTTACAGGTTATCATGCTGAATAACAGATGGGCTATGGGTTACAGGTGATCATGCTGAATAACAGATGGGCTATGGGTTATCATGCTGAATAACAGATGGGCTATGGGTTACAGGTGCTGAATAACAGGTGGGCTATGGGTTACAGGTTATCATGCTGAATAACAGATGGGCTATGGGTTACAGGTAATCATGCTGAATAACAGATGGGCTATGGGTTACAGGTTATCATGCTGAATAACAGATCGGCTATGGGTTACAGATGATCATGCTGAATAACAGATGGGCTATGGGTTACAGGTTATCATGCTGAATAACAGATGGGCTATGGGTTACAGGTGCTGAATAACAGATGGGCTATGGGTTACACGTGATCATGCTAAATAACAGATGGGCTATGGGTTAAAGGTTATCATTCTGAATCACAGATGGGCTACAGGTGATCATACTGAATAACAGATGGGCTATGGGTTACAGGTGCTGAATAACAGATGGGCTATGGGTTACAGGTGCTGAAAAACAGATGGGCTATGGGTTACTGTAACACTCTGGCTCCACGGACCTTTATTCTTGAGCCAGGGTTGTTCATGTTCATTTGTTTTGGGTGTATTTCTATGTTGGGGTGTCTAGGTTGTGGTATTTCTATGTTGGGTGATTGTGCGTGTTTGTATTCATTGACTCCCAATCGGAGGTAACGAGTGTCAGCTGTTCGGCTCGTTATCTCTGATTGGGAGCCATATTTAAGATGTAGGTTTTCTGGTGTTAGTTGTGGGTTACTGTTCCATGTTCTAGTGTCTCTGTTTATTGGACTTCACGCATCGTCTTTGTTTGTTTTGTTTTCGTGAGTACGTTTATTAATAAATCATGTTCACTCGCAACGCTGCGCTTTGGTCTCATCTATACGACGATCGTGACAGAGTAACCCACCACTACAGGACCAAGCAGCGTGAAGAGGAGAGTGGATGGATGCCTCCTAAGGACTTTTGGACATGGGAGGAGATTCGGGCTGGAAAGGGTCCTTGGGCACAACCGGAGGAACATCATCGCCCTCGTGAAGAGCTGGAGGCAGCTGCAGCCGAGAGGAGGTGGTCTGAGGAGGAATATCACCGCCCTCGTGAGGAGCTGGAGGCAGCGGCAGCCGAGAGGAGGTGGTACGAAGAGGAAGCGCGGAGTCGAGGCTGGAGGCCCGTGGTTACTCCCCAAAAACGTTTTGGGGGGGGGCACATGGCTTGGGCGCCTGGGCAGCAGGAGGCTGCCACAGGTAGAGCTGGAGAGAAGGCATTCGGTTTACGGGAGCCATTGGCGAGTAGAGGGAGGGAAGTTGTTGTGGCACGGCATGAGAGACTGAAGTGTGTTCCCAGTCTGGTCCGGTCCGTTCTTGATCCCCAGTTAAGGCCAGTGGTGGGTGTTCCCGGTACGGGCCGGTCTGTTCCTACTCCAAGCACCAGGTCCACGGTGTGCTACGCCAGCCCGACCCGGCCTGTTCCGGTCACTTGCACCAGGGATACGGTGCGTCCCCAGGGCCAAGCATGCCCTGTTGCTGCTTCCCGCACTAGCCCTGAGATGCGTGTCCTCAGCCCGGTACCTCCAGTTCCGGCACCACGCATCAGGCCTACGGTGCGTCCCCAGGGCCAAGCATGCCCTGTTGCTTCTCCCCGCACTAGCCCTGTGATGCGTGTCCTCAGCCCGGTACCTCCAGTTCCGGCACCACGCAACAGGCCTACGGTGCGCCTCAGACGGCCAGAGTCTGCCGTCTGTCCAACGCCGTCGGAACTGCCCGTCTGCCCAACGCCGTTTGAACTGCCCGTCTGGCCAACGGCGCCTGAACTGCCTGTCGGCCCAACGCCGTCTGAACTGTCCGTCTGCCCAACGCCGTCTGAACTACCCGTCTGTACAGAGCCTACAAAGCCGCCCGTCTGCCATGAGCCTTCAGAGCCGTCCGCCAGATCGGAGCCGCTAGAGCTCTCCGCCAGACAGGATCAGCCAGAGCCTTCCGCCAGACAGGATCAGCCAGAGCCTTCCGCCAGACAGGATCAGCCAGAGCCTTCCGCCAGACAGGATCAGCCAGAGCCTTCCGCCAGACAGGATCAGCCAGAGCCTTCCGCCAGACAGGATCAGCCAGAGCCTTCCGCCAGACAGGATCAGCCAGAGCCTTCCGCCAGACAGGAGCAGCCAGAGCCTTCCGTCAGACCAGATCAGCCAGAGCCTTCCGTCAGACCGGATCAGCCAGAGCCTTCCGTCAGACCGGAGCAGCCAGAGCCTTCCGTCAGACCGGATCAGCCAGAGCCTTCCGCCAGACCGGATCAGCCAGAGCCTTCCGCCAGACAGGATCAGCCAGAGCCTTCGGCCAGACAGGATCAGCCAGATCCGTCGGCCAGCCATGAGCAGCCAGATCCGTCGGCCAGTCATGAGCAGCCAGATCCGTCGGCCAGCCATGAGCAGCCAGATCCGTCAGCCAGCCATGAGCAGCCAGACCCGTCGGCCAGCCATGAGCAGCCAGATCCTTCAGCCAGCCATGAGCCGTTCAGCCAGGATCCGCCAGAGCCAGCCGGCCAGGATCCGCCATTGAGTCAGGTACTGCCCCTTAGTCCGGTGCTGCCCCTTAGTCTGGTGCTGCCCCTTAGGCCGGTACTGCCCCTTAGTCCGGTACTGCCCCTTAGTCCGGTGCTGCCCCTTAGTCCGGTGCTGCCCCTTAGTCCGGTGCTGCCCCTTAGTCAGGTGCTGCCCCTTAGTCCGGTGCTGCCCCTTAGTCCGGTGCTGCCCCTTAGTCCGGTGCTGCCCCTTAGTCCGGTGCTGCCCCTTAGTCCGGTGCTGCCCCTTAAACCGGTGGGGGTCATGTGGAGGAGGCTAGGTAAGCGGGTAGGGACTATGGTGGGGTGGTGGTCTTGGCCGGAGCCAGAACCGCCACCTGGACAGACGCCCACCCAGACCCTCCCCTAGACTGTTTGCTGGTGCGCCCGGAGGTCGCACCTTTAGGGGGGGGTAATGTAACACTCTGGCTCCACGGACCTTTATTCTTGAGCCAGGGTTGTTCATGTTCATTTGTTTTGGGTGTATTTCTATGTTGGGGTGTCTAGGTTGTGGTATTTCTATGTTGGGTGATTGTGCGTGTTTGTATTCATTGACTCCCAATCGGAGGTAACGAGTGTCAGCTGTTCGGCTCGTTATCTCTGATTGGGAGCCATATTTAAGATGTAGGTTTTCTGGTGTTAGTTGTGGGTTACTGTTCCATGTTCTAGTGTCTCTGTTTATTGGACTTCACGCATCGTCTTTGTTTGTTTTGTTTTCGTGAGTACGTTTATTAATAAATCATGTTCACTCGCAACGCTGCGCTTTGGTCTCATCTATACGACGATCGTGACAGTTACAGGTGATCATGCTGAATAACAGATGGGATACAGGTGATCATACTGAATAACAGATGGGCTATGGCTTACAGGTGCTGAATAACAGATGGGCTATGGGTTACAGGTGCTGAATAACAGATGGGCTATGGGTTACATTTTATCGTGCTGAATAACAGATGGGCTATGGGTTACAGGTGATCATGCTGAATAACAGATGGGCTATGGGTTACATGTTCTCATGCTGGATTACAGATGGGCTATGGGTTACATTTTATCGTGCTGAATAACAGATGGGCTATGGGTTACATTTTATCATGCTGAATAACAGATGGGCTATGGGTTACAGGTTATCATGCTGAATAACAAATGGGCTACAGGTGATCATATTGAATAACAGATGGGCTATGGGTGATCATGCTGAATAACAGATGGGGTATGGGTTACAGGTGATCATGCTGAATAACAGATGGGCTTTGGGTTACATGTGATCATGCTGAATTACAGATTGGCTATGGGTCACAGGTGATCATGCTGAAAAACATATGGGCTAAGGGTTACAGGTTATCCTGCTAAAAAACAGATGGGCTATGGGTTACAGGTTATCATGATGAATAACAGATGGGCTATGGGTTACAGGTGATCGTGCTGAATAACAGATGGGTTGTGGGTTACATGTTATCATACTGAATAACAGATGGGCTATGGGTTACAGGTTATCATGCTGAATAACAGATGGGCTATGGGTTACAGGTGATCATGCTGAATAACAGATGGGCTATGGGTTATCATGCTGAATAACAGATGGGCTATGGGTTACAGGTGCTGAATAACAGATGGGCTATGGGTTACAGGTTATCATGCTGAATAACAGATGGGCTATGGGTTACAGGTAATCATGCTGAATAACAGATGGGCTATGGGTTACAGGTTATCATGCTGAATAACAGATCGGCTATGGGTTACAGATGATCATGCTGAATAACAGATGGGCTATGGGTTACAGGTTATCATGCTGAATAACAGATGGGCTATGGGTTACAGGTGCTGAATAACAGATGGGCTATGGGTTACACGTGATCATGCTAAATAACAGATGGGCTATGGGTTACAGGTTATCATTCTGAATCACAGATGGGCTACAGGTGATCATACTGAATAACAGATGGGCTATGGGTTACAGGTGCTGAATAACAGATGGGCTATGGGTTACATGTGCTGAAAAACAGATGGGCTATGGGTTACAGGTGATCATACTGAATAACAGATGGGGTATGGGTCACAGGTGATCATGCTGAAAAACATATGGGCTAAGGGTTACAGGTTATCCTGCTAAAAAACAGATGGGCTATGGGTTACAGGTTATCATGATGAATAACAGATGGGCTATGTGTTACAGGTGATCGTGCTGAATAACAGATGGTTTGTGGGTTACATGTTATCATACTGAATAACAGATGGGCTATGGGTTACAGGTTATCATGCTGAATAACAGATGGGCTATGGGTTACAGGTGATCATGCTGAATAACAGATGGGCTATGGGTTATCATGCTGAATAACAGATGGGCTATGGGTTACAGGTGCTGAATAACAGATGGGCTATGGGTTACAGGTTATCATGCTGAATAACAGATGGGCTATGGGTTACAGGTAATCATGCTGAATAACAGATGGGCTATGGGTTACAGGTTATCATGCTGAATAACAGATCGGCTATGGGTTACAGATGATCATGCTGAATAACAGATGGGCTATGGGTTACAGGTTATCATGCTGAATAACAGATGGGCTATGGGTTACAGGTGCTGAATAACAGATGGGCTATGGGTTACACGTGATCATGCTAAATAACAGATGGGCTATGGGTTACAGGTTATCATTCTGAATCACAGATGGGTTACAGGTGATCATACTGAATAACAGATGGGCTATGGGTTACAGGTGCTGAATAACAGATGGGCTATGGGTTACAGGTGCTGAAAAACAGATGGGCTATGGGTTACAGGTGATCATGCTGAATAACAGATGGGATACAGGTGATCATATTGAATAACAGATGGGCTATGGGTTATGGGTGATCATGCTGAATAACAGATGGGGTATTTGTCACAGGTGATCATGCTGAAAAACATATGGGCTAAGGGTTACAGGTTATCCTGCTAAAAAATAGATGGGCAATGGGTTACAGGTTATCATGATGAATAACAGATGGGCTATGGGTTACAGGTGATCGTGCTGAATAACAGATGGGTTATGGGTTACAGGTTATCATACTGAATAACAGATGGGCTATGGGTTACAGGTTATCATGCTGAATAACAGACGGGCTATGGGTTACAGGTGATCATGCTGAATAACAGATGGGCTATGGGTTATCATGCTGAATAACAGATGGGCCATGGGTTACAGGTGTTGAATAACAGATGGGCTATGGGTTACAGGTAATCATGCTGAATAACAGATGGGCTATGGGTTACAGGTGATCATGCTGAATAACAGATGGGCTATGGGTTACAGGTTATCATGCTGAATAACAGATCGGCTATGGGTTACAGATGATCATGCTGAATAACAGATCGGCTATGGGTTACAGATGATCATGCTGAATAACAGATGGGCTATGGGTTACAGGTTATCATGCTGAATAACAGATGGGCTATGGGTTACAGGTGCTGAATAACAGATGGGCTATGGGTTACACGTGATCATGCTAAATAACAGATGGGCTATGGGTTACAGGTTATCATTCTGAATCACAGATGGGCTACAGGTGATCATACTGAATAACAGATGGGCTATGGGTTACAGGTGCTGAATAACAGATGGGCTATGGGTTACAGGTGCTGAAAAACAGATGGGCTATGGGTTACATTTTATCGTGCTGAATAACAGATGGGCTATGGGTTACAGGTGATCATGCTGAATAACAGATGGGCTATGGGTTACAGGTTATCATGCTGGATTACAGATGGGCTATGGGTTACATTTTATCGTGCTGAATAACAGATGGGCTATGGATTACATTTTATCGTGCTGAATAACAGATGGGCTATGGGTTACAGGTTATAATGCTGAATAACAAATGGGCTACAGGTGATCATATTGAATAACATATGGGCTATGGGTGATCATGCTGAATAACAGATGGGGTATGGGTTACAGGTGATCATGCTGAATAACAGATGGGCTTTGGCTTACATGTGATCATGCTGAATTACAGATTGGCTATGGGTCACAGGTGATCATGCTGAAAAACATATGGGCTAAGGGTTACAGGTTATCCTGCTAAAAAACAGATGGGCTATGGGTTACTGGTTATCATGATGAATAACAGATGGGCTATGGGTTACAGGTGATCGTGCTGAATAACAGATGGGTTATGGGTTACAGGTTATCATGCTGAATAACAGATGGGCTATGGGTTATCATGCTGAATAACAGATGGGCTATGGGTTACATGTAATCATGCTGAATAACAGATGGGCTATGGGTTACAGGTGCTGAATAACAGATGGGCTATGGGTTACATGTAATCATGCTGAATAACAGCTGGGCTATGTGTTACAGGTGCTGAATAACAGATGGGCTATGGGTTACATGTTATCATGCTGAATAACAAATGGGCTAAGGGTTACAGGTGCTGAATAACAGATGGGCTATGGGTTACAGGTGATCACGCTGAATAACAGATGGGCTATGGGTTACAGGTTATCATGCTGAATAACAGATGGGATATGGGTTACAGGTTATCATGCTGAATAACAGATGGACTATGGGTTACAGGTGCTGAATAAAAGATGGGCTATGGGTTACAGGTTATCATGCTGAATAACAGATGGGCTATGGGTTACAGGTGATCATGCTGAATAAAAGATTGGCTATGGGTTAAAGGTCATCATGCTGAATAACAGATGGGCTATTGGTTAGAGGTGATCATGCTGAATAACAGATGGGCTATGGGTTACAGGTTATCATGCCGAATAACAGATGGGCTATGGGTTACATGTTATCATGCTGAATAATAGAAGTGCTATGGGTTACAGGTGCTGAAAAACAGATGGGCTATGGGTTACAGGTTATTATGTTGAATAACAGATGGGCTATGGGTTACACGTGATCATGCTGAATAACAGATGGGCTATGGAATACAGGTTATCATGATGAATAACAGATGGGCTATGGGTTACAGGTGATCATGCTGAATAACAGATGGGCTATGGGTTACAGGTTATCATGCTGAATACCAGATGGGCTATGGGTTACAGGTGATCATGCTGAATAACAGATGGGTTATGGGTTATCATGCTGAATAACAGATGGGCTATGGGTTACATGAGCTGAATAACAGATGGGCTATGGGTTACATGTGATCATGCTGAATAACAGATGGGCTATTGGTTACAGGTGATCATATTGAATAACAGATCGGCTATAGGTTACAGATGATCATGCTGAATAACAGATGGGCTATGGGTTACAGATGATCATGCTGAATAACAGATGGGCTATGGGTTACAGGTGCTGAATAACAGATGGGCTATGGGTTACAGGTGATCACGCTGAATAACAGATGGGCTATGGGTTACAGGTTATCATGCTGAATAACAGATGGGATATGGGTTACAGGTTATCATGCTGAATAACAGATGGACTATGGGTTACAGGTGCTGAATAAAAGATGGGCTATGGGTTACAGGTTATCATGCTGAATAACAGATGGGCTATGGGTTACAGGTGATCATGCTGAATAAAAGATTGGCTATGGGTTAAAGGTCATCATGCTGAATAACAGATGGGCTATTGGTTAGAGGTGATCATGCTGAATAACAGATGGGCTATGGGTTACAGGTTATCATGCCGAATAACAGATGGGCTATGGGTTACATGTTATCATGCTGAATAATAGAAGTGCTATGGGTTACAGGTGCTGAAAAACAGATGGGCTATGGGTTACAGGTTATTATGTTGAATAACAGATGGGCTATGGGTTACACGTGATCATGCTGAATAACAGATGGGCTATGGAATACAGGTTATCATGATGAATAACAGATGGGCTATGGGTTACAGGTGATCATGCTGAATAACAGATGGGCTATGGGTTACAGGTTATCATGCTGAATACCAGATGGGCTATGGGTTACAGGTGATCATGCTGAATAACAGATGGGTTATGGGTTATCATGCTGAATAACAGATGGGCTATGGGTTACATGAGCTGAATAACAGATGGGCTATGGGTTACATGTGATCATGCTGAATAACAGATGGGCTATTGGTTACAGGTGATCATATTGAATAACAGATCGGCTATAGGTTACAGATGATCATGCTGAATAACAGATGGGCTATGGGTTACAGATGATCATGCTGAATAACAGATGGGCTATGGGTTACAGGTGATCACGCTGAATAACAGATGGGCTATGGGTTACAGGTTATCATGCTGAATAACAGATGGGATATGGGTTACAGGTTATCATGCTGAATAACAGATGGACTATGGGTTACAGGTGCTGAATAAAAGATGGGCTATGGGTTACAGGTTATCATGCTGAATAACAGATGGGCTATGGGTTACAGGTGATCATGCTGAATAAAAGATTGGCTATGGGTTAAAGGTCATCATGCTGAATAACAGATGGGCTATTGGTTAGAGGTGATCATGCTGAATAACAGATGGGCTATGGGTTACAGGTTATCATGCCGAATAACAGATGGGCTATGGGTTACATGTTATCATGCTGAATAATAGAAGTGCTATGGGTTACAGGTGCTGAAAAACAGATGGGCTATGGGTTACAGGTTATTATGTTGAATAACAGATGGGCTATGGGTTACACGTGATCATGCTGAATAACAGATGGGCTATGGAATACAGGTTATCATGATGAATAACAGATGGGCTACGGGTCACAGGTGATCATGCTGAATAACAGATGGGCTATGGGTTACAGGTGATCATGCTGAATAACAGATGGGCTATGGGTTACAGGTTATCATGCTGAATACCAGATGGGCTATGGGTTACAGGTGATCATGCTGAATAACAGATGGGTTATGGGTTATCATGCTGAATAACAGATGGGCTATGGGTTACATGAGCTGAATAACAGATGGGCTATGGGTTACATGTGATCATGCTGAATAACAGATGGGCTATTGGTTACAGGTGATCATGCTGAATAACAGATCGGCTATAGGTTACAGATGATCATGCTGAATAACAGATGGGCTATGGGTTACAGATGATCATGCTGAATAACAGATGGGCTATGGGTTACAGGTGATCATGCTGAATAACAGATGGGCTATGGGTTACAGATGATCATGCTGAATAACAGATGGGCTATGGGTTACAGGTTATCATGCTGAATAACAGATGGGCTATGGGTTACAGGTGATCATGCTGAATCACAGATGGGCTATGGGTTACAGGTTATCATGCTGAATAACAGATGGGCTATGGGTTACAGGTGATCATACTGAATAACAGATGGGCTATGGGTTACAGGTGATCATGCTGAATAACAGATGGGCTATGGGTTATCATGATGAATAACAGATGGGCTATGGGTTACAGGTTATAATGCTGAATAACAAATGGGCTACAGGTGATCATATTGAATAACAGATGGGCTATGGGTTATGGGTGATCATGCTGAATAACAGATGGGGTATGGGTCACAGGTGATCATGCTGAAAAACATATGGGCTAAGGGTTACAGGTTATCCTGCTAAAAAACAGATGGGCTATGGGTTACAGGTTATCATGATGAATAACAGATGGGCTATGGGTTACAGGTGATCGTGCTGAATAACAGATGGGTTGTGGGTTACATGTTATCATACTGAATAACAGATGGGCTATGGGTTACAGGTTATCATGCTGAATAACAGATGGGCTATGGGTTACAGGTGATCATGCTGAATAACAGATGGGCTATGGGTTATCATGCTGAATAACAGATGGGCTATGGGTTACAGGTGCTGAATAACAGGTGGGCTATGGGTTACAGGTTATCATGCTGAATAACAGATGGGCTATGGGTTACAGGTAATCATGCTGAATAACAGATGGGCTATGGGTTACAGGTTATCATGCTGAATAACAGATCGGCTATGGGTTACAGATGATCATGCTGAATAACAGATGGGCTATGGGTTACAGGTTATCATGCTGAATAACAGATGGGCTATGGGTTACAGGTGCTGAATAACAGATGGGCTATGGGTTACACGTGATCATGCTAAATAACAGATGGGCTATGGGTTACATGTTATCATTCTGAATCACAGATGGGCTACAGGTGATCATACTGAATAACAGATGGGCTATGGGTTACAGGTGCTGAATAACAGATGGGCTATGGGTTACAGGTGCTGAAAAACAGATGGGCTATGGGTTACAGGTGATCATGCTGAATAACAGATGGGATACAGGTGATCATACTGAATAACAGATGGGCTATGGCTTACAGGTGCTGAATAACAGATGGGCTATGGGTTACAGGTGCTGAATAACAGATGGGCTATGGGTTACATTTTATCGTGCTGAATAACAGATGGGCTATGGGTTACAGGTGATCATGCTGAATAACAGATGGGCTATGGGTTACATGTTCTCATGCTGGATTACAGATGGGCTATGGGTTACATTTTATCGTGCTGAATAACAGATGGGCTATGGGTTACATTTTATCGTGCTGAATAACAGATGGGCTATGGGTTACATGTTATCATGCTGAATAACAAATGGGCTACAGGTGATCATATTGAATAACAGATGGGCTATGGGTGATCATGCTGAATAACAGATGGGGTATGGGTTACAGGTGATCATGCTGAATAACAGATGGGCTTTGGGTTACATGTGATCATGCTGAATTACAGATTGGCTATGGGTCACAGGTGATCATGCTGAAAAACATATGGGCTAAGGGTTACAGGTTATCCTGCTAAAAAACAGATGGGCTATGGGTTACAGGTTATCATGATGAATAACAGATGGGCTATGGGTTACAGGTGATCGTGCTGAATAACAGATGGGCTATGGGTTACAGGTGATCGTGCTGAATAACAGATGGGTTATGGGTTACAGGTTATCATGCTGAATAACAGATGGGCTATGGGTTACAGGTGATCATGCTGAATAACAGATGGGCTATGGGTTATCATGCTGAATAACAGATGGGCTATGGGTTACAGGTAATCATGCTGAATAACAGATGGGCTATGGGTTACAGGTGCTGAATAACAGATGGGCTATGGGTTACAGGTAATCATGCTGAATAACAGATGGGCTATGGGTTACAGGTGCTGAATAACAGATGGGCTATGGGTTACATGTTATCATGCTGAATAACAGATGGGCTAAGGGTTACAGGTGCTGAATAACAGATGGGCTATGGGTTACAGGTGATCACGCTGAATAACAGATGGGCTATGGTTTACAGGTTATCATGCTGAATAACAGATGGGATATGGGTTAAAGGTTATACTGCTGAATAACAGATGGACTATGGGTTACAGGTGCTGAATAAAAGATGGGCTATGGGTTACAGGTTATCATGCTGAATAACAGATGGGCTATGGGTTACAGGTGATCATGCTGAATAAAAGATTGGCTATGGGTTAAAGGTCATCATGCTGAATAACAGATGGGCTATTGGTTACAGGTGATCATGCTGAATAACAGATGGGCTATGGGTTACAGGTTATCATGCCGAATAACAGATGGGCTATGGGTTACATGTTATCATGCTGAATAATAGAAGTGCTATGGGTTACAGGTGCTGAAAAACAGATGGCCTATGGGTTACAGGTTATTATGTTGAATAACAGATGGGCTATGGGTTACAGGTGATCATGCTGAATAACAGATGGGCTATGGAATACAGGTTATCATGATGAATAACAGATGGGCTACGGGTCACAGGTGATCATGCTGAATAACAGATGGGCTATGGGTTACAGGTGATCATGCTGAATAACAGATGGGCTATGGGTTACAGGTTATCATGCTGAATACCAGATGGGCTATGGGTTACAGGTGATCATGCTGAATAACAGATGGGCTATGGGTTATCATGCTGAATAACAGATGGGCTATGGGTTACATGAGCTGAATAACAGATGGGCTATGGGTTACATGTTATCATGCTGAATAACAGATGGGCTAAGGGTTACAGGTGATGAATAACAGATGGGCTATGGGTTACATGTGATCATGCTGAATAACAGATGGGCTATTGGTTACAGGTGATCATGCTGAATAACAGATTGGCTATAGGTTACAGATGATCATGCTGAATAACAGATGGGCTATGGGTTACAGATGATCATGCTGAATAACAGATGGGCTATGGGTTACAGGTGAGCATGCTGAATAACAGATGGGCTATGGGTTACAGATGATCATGCTGAATAACAGATGGGCTATGGGTTACAGGTTATCATGCTGAATAACAGATGGGCTATGGGTTACAGGTGATCATGCTGAATCACAGATGGGCTATGGGTTACAGGTTATCATGCTGAATAACAGATGGGCTATGGGTTACAGGTGATCATGCTGAATAACAGATGGGCTATGGGTTACGGGTGATCATGCTGAATAACAGATGGGCTATGGGATACAGGTGATCATACTGAATAACAGATGGGCTATGGGTTACAGGTGATCATGCTGAATAACAGATGGGCTATGGGTTACAGGTGATCATGTTGAAAAACAGATGGGCTATGGGTTACAGGTGATCATGCTGAATAACAGATGGGCTATTGGTTACAGGTGATCATGCTGAATAACAGATGGGCTATGGGTTACAGGTTATCATGCTGAATAACAGATGGCCTATGGGTTACATGTTATCATGCCGAATAACAGATGGGCTATGGGTTACAGGTGATCATGCTGAATAACAGATGGGCTATGGGATACATGTTATCATGCTGAATAACAGATGGGCTATGGGTTACAGGTGATCATGCTGAATAACAGATGGGCTATTGGTTACAGGTGATCATGCTGAATAACAGATGGGTTATGGGTTACAGGTGATCATGCTGAATAACAGATGGGCTATGGGTCACAGGTGATCATGCTGAAAAACATATGGGCTAAGGGTTACAGGTTATCCTGCTAAAAAACAGATGGTCTATGGGTTACAGGTTATCATGATGAATAACAGATGGGCTATGGGTTACAGTTGATCGAGCTGAATAACAGATGGGTTATGGGTTACAGGTGATCATGCTGAATAACAGATGGGCTATGGGTTACAGGTTATCATGCTGAATAACAGATGGGCTATGGGTTACAGGTGATCATGGTGAATAACAGATGGGCTAAGGGTTACAGGTTATCATGATGAATAACAGATGGGCTATGGGTTACAGTTGATCGTGCTGAATAACAGATGGGTTATGGGTTACAGGTTATCATGCTGAATAACAGATGGGCTATGGGTTACAGGTTATCATGCTGAATAACAGATGGGCTAAGGGTTACCGGTTATCATGATGAATAACAGATGGGCTAAGGGTTACAGTTGATCGTGCTGAATAACAGATGGGTTATGGGTTACAGGTTATCATGCTGAATAACAGATGGGTTATGGGTTACAGGTTATCATGCTGAATAACAGATGGGCTATGGGTTACAGGTGATCATGCTGAATAACAGATGGGCTATGGGTTACAGGTGATCATGCTGAATAACAGATGGGCTATGGGTTACAGGTTATCATGCTGAATAACAGATGGGCTATGGGTTACAGGTGATCATGCTGAATAACAGATGGGCTATGGGTTACAGGTGATCATGCTGAATAACAGATGGGCTATGGGTTACATGAGCTGAATAACAGATGGGCTATGGGTTACATGAGCTGAATAACAGATGGGCTATGGGTTACAGGTGATCATGCTGAATAACAGATGGGCTATGGGTTACAGGTGATCATGCTGAATAACAGATGGGCTATGGGTTACATGAGCTGAATAACAGATGGGCTATGGGTTACATGAGCTGAATAACAGATGGGCTATGGGTTACATGAGCTGAATAACAGATGGGCTATGGGTTACAGGTGATCATGCTGAATAACAGATGGGCTATGGGTTACAGGTGATCATGCTGAATAACAGATGGGCTATGGGTTACAGGTGCTGAATAACAGATGGGCTATGGGTTACAGGTGATCATGCTGAATAACAGATGGGCTATGGGTTACAGGTTATCATGCTGAACAACAGATGGGCTATGGGTTACAGGTGATCATGCTGAATAACAGATGGGCTATGGGTTACAGGTGCTGAATAACAGATGGGCTATGGGTTACAGGTTATCATGGTTAATAACAGATGGGCTATGGGTTACAGGTGATCATGCTGAATAACAGATTGGCTATGGGTTACAGGTGATCATGCTGAATAACAGATGGGCTATGGGTTACAGGTGATCATGCTGAACAACAGATGGGCTATGGGTTACAGGTGATCATGCTGAATAACAGATGGGCTATGGGTTACAGGTGATCATACTGAATAACAGATGGGCTATGGGTTACAGGTGATCATACTGAATAACAGATGGGCTATGGGTTACAGGTGCTGAATAACAGATGGGCTATGGGTTACAGGTTATCATGCTGAATAACAGATGGGCTATGGGTTTCAGGTGATCAGGGTGAATAACAGATGGGCTATGGGTTACAGGTTATCATGCTGAATAACAGATGGGCTATGGGTTACAGGTTATCATGCTGAATAACAGATGGGCTATGGGTTACAGGTGATCATGCTGAATAACAGATGGGCTATGGGTTACAGGTTATCATGCTGAATAACAGATGGGCTAAGGGTTACAGGTGATCATGCTGAATAACAGATGGGCTATGGGTTACAGGTGATCATGGTGAATAACAGATGGGCTATGGGTTACAGGTGATCATGCTGAATAACAGATGGGCTATTGGTTACAGGTGATCATGCTGAATAACAGATGGGTTATGGGTTACAGGTTATCATGCTGAATAACAGATGGGCTATGGGTCACAGGTGATCATGCTGAAAAACATATGGGCTAAGGGTTACAGGTTATCCTGCTAAAAAACAGATGGGCTATGGGTTACAGGTTATCATGATGAATAACAGATGGGCTATGGGTTACAGTTGATCGTGCTGAATAACAGATGGGTTATGGGTTACAGGTGATCATGCTGAATAACAGATGGGCTATGGGTTACAGGTTATCATGCTGAATAACAGATG
Organism: Coregonus ussuriensis; assembly: GCA_031479575.1. Taxonomy (NCBI): domain Eukaryota; kingdom Metazoa; phylum Chordata; class Actinopteri; order Salmoniformes; family Salmonidae; genus Coregonus; species Coregonus ussuriensis. The sequence continues at coordinate 33,753,631 of CM062511.1, read as the reverse complement.
GGCTATGGGTTACAGGTGATCATGGTGAATAACAGATGGGCTAAGGGTTACAGGTTATCATGATGAATAACAGATGGGCTATGGGTTACAGTTGATTGTGCTGAATAACAGATGGGTTATGGGTTACAGGTTATCATGCTGAATAACAGATGGGCTATGGGTTACAGGTTATCATGCTGAATAACAGATGGGCTAAGGGTTACAGGTTATCATGATGAATAACAGATGGGCTATGGGTTACAGTTGATCGTGCTGAATAACAGATGGGTTATGGGTTACAGGTTATCATGCTGAATAACAGATGGGTTATGGGTTACAGGTTATCATGCTGAATAACAGATGGGCTATGGGTTACAGGTGATCATGCTGAATAACAGATGGGCTATGGGTTACAGGTGATCATGCTGAATAACAGATGGGCTATGGGTTACAGGTGATCATGCTGAATAACAGATGGGCTATGGGTTACAGGTTATCATGCTGAATAACAGATGGGCTATGGGTTACAGGTGATCATGCTGAATAACAGATGGGCTATGGGTTACAGGTGATCATGCTGAATAACAGATGGGCTATGGGTTACATGAGCTGAATAACAGATGGGCTATGGGTTACATGAGCTGAATAACAGATGGGCTATGGGTTACAGGTGATCATGCTGAATAACAGATGGGCTATGGGTTACAGGTGATCATGCTGAATAACAGATGGGCTATGGGTTACAGGTTATCATGCTGAATAACAGATGGGCTATGGGTTACAGGTTATCATGCTGAATAACAGATGGGCTATGGGTTACAGGTGATCATGCTGAATAACAGATGGATTATGGGTTACAGGTGATCATGCTGAATAACAGATGGGCTATGGGTTACAGGTGATCATGCTGAATAACAGATGGGCTATGGGTTACATGAGCTGAATAACAGATGGGCTATGGGTTACAGGTGATCATGCTGAATAACAGATGGGCTATGGGTTACAGGTGCTGAATAACAGATGGGCTATGGGTTACAGGTGATCATGCTGAATAACAGATGGGCTATGGGTTACAGGTTATCATGCTGAACAGCAGATGGGCTATGGGTTACAGGTGATCATGCTGAATAACAGATGGGCTATGGGTTACAGGTGCTGAATAACAGATGGGCTATGGGTTACAGGTTATCATGGTGAATAACAGATGGGCTATGGGTTACAGGTGATCATGCTGAATAACAGATGGGCTATGGGTTACAGGTGATCATGCTGAATAACAGATGGGCTATGGGTTACAGGTGATCATGCTGAACAACAGATGGGCTATGGGTTACAGGTGATCATGCTGAATAACAGATGGGCTATGGGTTACAGGTGATCATACTGAATAACAGATGGGCTATGGGTTACAGGTGATCATACTGAATAACAGATGGGCTATGGGTTACAGGTGCTGAATAACAGATGGGCTATGGGTTACAGGTTATCATGCTGAATAACAGATGGGCTATGGGTTACAGGTGATCAGGGTGAATAACAGATGGGCTATGGGTTACAGGTTATCATACTGAATAACAGATGGGCTATGGGTTACAGGTGATCATGCTGAATAACAGATGGGCTATGGGTTACAGGTGATCATGTTGAATAACAGATGGGCTATGGGTTACAGGTGATCATGCTGAATAACAGATGGGCTATGGGTTACAGGTTATCATGCTGAATAACAGATGGCCTATGGGTTACAGGTGATCATGGTGAATAACAGATGGGCTATGGGTTACAGGTGATCATAAAGGCCTGACTGCTGCAGAGATGGTTGTCCTTCTGGAAGGTTCTCCCATCTCCCAGAGGAGGTCAATTTCGAGTCTCATAGTAAAGGGTCTGAATACTTATGTAAATAAGGTATTTCTGTTTGGGGGTTTTTTTGGGCGGGGGAGCATGCCAAGCGTAGTGAAGGGTACACAAATAGACAGGTTATGAAAACTTAAATTCAGTTAAAGCAGGGGTTTGCAGGGGTTATGGCACTTACATTTAGTTAAATTTAAATGTAGTTAAAGCAGGAGTTTGGTGGTGGCTTTCTGAACTATTAGAGTTAGACCAACAGTTTAAAGTAATACAGAAATTGTTGGTATTTCAGTTGAGTTTTGGATATTTTGACCAAATTATCAGGAAAGTTCTGGACATATTTCCCACTCAAAATGCACCAGAAACAGCTATTTCACAACTTTTTCTTTTAAAAGAACCCCCCAATATGCAACACAAAGTTATGCCCTCGCTTGTAAGAAGTCAAAACAGAAAGCAGTAACTTAATTTGCCACCTGCTACAGAATCACACAGTGTTCAGAGACTGCAATAATAATCAGGGTCCTCTGTCCTTCACTATCAACAGATATGAGTTTATTCCATAACATTCAGCTTCTAGTCTTGTGACCATCAACCCAAGTGTCACAAACAGAACAGTGGAAATCATGTGTTTTACAGAAAGGAAAACATATAAATATGCTAAACTTGTGTGAATCTCTAAACTTTATTCATCTTAAATATTCCCATTACAAAGTCAATTCAGGAAGTGAACTTAAATTCCAATTCAATTTAAAGAACGATACAGAGAGATAGAGAAAAAGAGAGGGAGGGGTCTGACTGGACGGATCCTTAAATAGGAGAGTTGGGAGAGGTAGAACTCAACTCACAGGCAGGACAGAGAGAGAGAGAGAGAGAGAGACCCAGTGAAGACCTTTGAAGATCTCTGAAGAAGTGAAGCTACAACTGAAGATTTCAGAAGGTGAGATTTCAACATCTGTTCATCTAATACTGTACCTGAGTGCATCCCAAATGGCACCCTTTTCCCTTTGTAGTGCACTACTTTTGACAAGGGCCCATAGTGAATCATATGTAGTATGTAGCTCTGGTCAAAAGTAGTGCACTACTTAGGGAAAAGGGTGCTATTTGGAAACTCGGTCCTGTGGACCCCAATGGGTGCACGTGTTGGACCGAGTTTGGGAAACGCTGTGCTAAGGAATTCAAGTCTGCTGCCAAAACTCAGGTCTCATGTCTTCAACCAAGTACAGTAGATTAGCCTAGCACACAGGAATATGTACGCTCCGCTTGGGGTCCCCAGGACCGAGTTTAGAAAACGCTGCCTTAGCAGTTGCATACGTTATATACATAGCATAGGGTTTCCCTGACCTCCCAAGTACCCCCAGCCGCTCCACTGATTTGATATATTCCAGTACAAGCACAGCTGATTCAGCTAATCACCAAGCCGTTCATTAGTTGAATCTGCTCTGATGTGAAAGTACTGGAACACATCTGATAAGTGGAATGGCTGGAGGTACACTTGGAAAAAAGGGTTCCAAAAGGGTTCTTCAGCTGTCCCCATATGAGAACCCTTTTGGTTCCAGGTAGAATCCTTTTGGGTTCCAGGTAGAACCCTCTATGTAAACCGTCTGTGGAAAGGGTTCTACATCGAACCCAAAAGGTTTCTTCCTGGAATGAAAAAGTTTATACCTGGAGCCAAAAAGGGTTCTTCAAGTGGTTCTCCAACAGGGACAGTCAAAGAACACCCTTTAGGTTCTAGATATCACCTTTTTTTCTAACAGTGTACTCAACTACAGGTTAGGGGAACACTGCACTCCCCTAATCTCTGAAGTACTCTCTGAATTTTTCTTGACGGCTTCTCTCTTTTACTGTCTTGTTGTCTTGTTGTCTGTCTCTCTGTCTGTAATCTCTCTCTCTCTGTCTCTCTCTCTCCGTCTCTGTACCTCTCTCTCTCTCTCTCTCTCTCTCTCTCTCTCTCTCTCTCTCTCTCTCTCTCTCTCTCTCTCTCTCTCTCTCTCTCTCTCTCTCTCTCTCTCTCTCTCTCTCTCTCTCTCTCTCTCTCTCTCTCTCTCTCTCTCTCTCTCAGGAGACTATCACCATGGCGATGTTGACCACTCTTCTGCTTCTCAGCGCTCTCTTTGCTCTGGGAGATGCAAGGGGTAGCAGAGGTATTCTGATCAAATGTTTTAGTGACCTTAACCCAACACCTAGTGACCTAGGTTTTGGGGTGAGAGTCACTGGTTCCTGGTTGGGGCTCCCCCTGTATTCGCTAAAATATAATTCTATACAGGTCTGTTGTGGCTTCATAGTTCTGAAACTGATCTAGGGCTCTATTCAATCTGCATCGTTACAGATTGATTACAGCTGTACAATCTTCCCTCTGTCTTTGTCTCTCATTTGTTGTAGGGGATCGGCAAGATCAGCATCATCATTCTGACTCGGAGGAACACATTTCTCCTCCGAAAGGTCAGCATCATCATTCTGACTCGGAGGAACACATTTCTCCTCCGAAAGGTCAGCATCATCATTCTGACTCGGAGGAACACATTTCTCCTCCGAAGCATCGGCATCATCATTCTGACTCGGAGGAACACATTTCTCCTCCGAAGCATCGGCATCATCATTCTGACTCGGAGGAACACAGTTCTCCTCAGAAAGGTGAGAAACATTTTATCGAGAACCTGATATGCAAACTGCCAACCGATAAAACTTTCAGTTTATGTGATAAAACAAGCAAGTGTAGTGTAGAGAATCATTGTTACATCTAAACCGCTGTGAAATATATTTTCCATAACCAAAAACATTGTATTTTCAGCTGTTTGAAGCCGTCATATAAAACCGAAAGTTAAAGACCTAAAATTGAAATTTAAGAATAGAAGCCTAGAAATAGCGCACGTAGAACAGATATACTGCTTCTTAGACTTGACTTCAATGAGAATGATAGATCCATAACTCACATTTCTATGTGAATTTAGTCAGGTCGCCCAAAAAGTTACATATTGCAGATATAATGGACTCAAAGTGAATCGGTCATTTTTCAACAACAGGTGGTTAGCCATGGGGTTTTGTTCAGTAACATCACAGCTGGAACGCACTTTTGACCAATTGTCTGGTGGGAACTAACCATTTCATAATGTTATTTAATATGATCTCTCCCCCCTACAGAGCGTCATCACAGAGTCTGCCCACATGGCTGGCCCAGTTATAAGACACACTGCTATCACTACGTCCCCCTCGTGACCACATGGCCAGAGGCAGAGGTACCTGGACGTTTGCTGTAGATAATTGAGATCAGCTGTGTGGGTGATTTTAAGTATTGATGGTTTAATGAGAGATCATCCGCTTATTTAAGGATTTTGGACACTGGCCAGCCGGGCTGGTAGACCGCAATTTCTACTAGCCAGGGTCCAAAATGTGCTATGTGATAATGGAAAAGACAATAATTGACCTGCATCTTGGGCTAGTTGGAAACATTTTCTACAAGCCTGGTCTGAAAAGCACTAGACTTGGGCTAGCTGGGATGCTATCTCCATCCCTGTCTGGTGGCCATACATTGTTGCAGTTGACTCTGTAGGTTTAGTCTGTGTTCAACAGGGTTGAGAAACTATAACATGATGTGTTAGTCCTTCTGTTAACCTTTACATTCTACCTCTGTTTAATTCTCTCTCTCTCTCCTCTCTCGCCTCCCTATGTCTCTCTCTCTCCCCTCTCTCTCTCTCTCTCACTCTCTCTCCCCTCTCTCTCGCTCCTCTATCGCTCTCGGTCTCTCTCCAGAGGAAATGTTTGCTCTTGGGAGGTAATCTGGCATCAGTGCACAGCCTTCCCCAGTATCGTTTTCTTCAGTCTGTCATCAAGAAGAGTACCAAGAAAGCGCAGCGGACCTGGATTGGAGCCAACGATGCCATCAAGGTCTGTTCAACCCTCATGAAACATATAGGATGCATTGATTCTTGATGAATTCCATCTATAAAGGCCTAGTGGTGCCTCAACCCTCATATCAGTTTGTTTTCTGATATTACAAACACTGTATAGCTTCAAGACATGGTTAAATCATGATGATCTCATAGATGGTCAGTCCTGGCATCCATAGCTCTGTCTAGGAATCTGAGAGTGGTTACATTTCTCCAGGCCCATTCCTCAGCTATTTACCCAAACAGTGGTGGGTTGCCAATTAGTTATTTTCCAATTCCCAGATTGCCCCTTTAAAGACAGTAATTACAGTGTAAATATATAGTGTTTACTGTGTGCTGGTGATGCATCCTCCTGTGTGCTCTGTAGGAGGGTCTTTGGCTGTGGAGTGACGGGTCCAGGTTTAACTACCAGAACTGGGGCCCGGGGCAACCCTCTAACTACAACCATGGTGTTGTGAAGGACAACACGAACGGCCGGGAGCATTGCATGGAGATGAACTACGGAGGTACAATGCTGTCACCAGAGTACTCTCCCTCACATTATACATCAAACAATTGGATAGTTGTAAAATGCATCTTAAAGGGAATTTGTTCCTTTATTAGCTACATATTTATAAAACCAACATAGATACAATACCTACCTTTCTGTGTTTCTCTCTTTCCCAGCTTCCCGCCGCCAGAATGATGTCCCCTGCTGGTTTAAACTTCCCTTCCTATGTTCCAGAAAGCGGTGATGGCTACATTTTAGGAGAGAATACATTGGAGAGGCTCTCAGCATATGAGATTGTTTTAAATAAAGGCACAGTCTACAATATTACCTTTTGTTCAGTGGTCATTTATATAAAACACCAGCTGGAGATAATTATGAAACTCTGTGGTGTGAAGGTCCAAATAACATACTTGGTGAATGAAATGTTCAATAGTTGCTTCTCACTTTGTAATACTTTTGATTTTCATCAACATGTTGTACAATTTACAGTTAAGTCATTTAGCAGACGCTCTTATCCAGAGCGACTTACAGATAGTGAGTTTTTATACTGGCCCCCCGTGGGAATCGAACCCACAACCCTGGTGTTGCAAACTCCATGCTCTACCAACTGAGCTACACAGGACCATTTTGTACATTTTCATAGTCAAACCAGAGATGACCAATTCCACACTAACACAATTGATATAAATCACCATCATCATCATCATCATCACCATCATCATCATCACCATTATCATCACTACCATCTTCATGTTTAAAGGTCAATGAGGGGCTGATGGTTACTGCACTGTAGTCCACTCCAGCCAAACTAGAGGTTAGATTTAGAATGGGGCCAGGGTTAATGGTTACTGAACTGTAGTCCACTCCAGCCAAACTAGAGGTTAGATTTAGAATGGGGCCAGGGTTAATGGTTACTGAACTGTAGTCCACTCCAGCCAAACTAGAGGTTAGATTTAGAATGGGGCCAGGGTTAATGGTTATTGCACTGTCGTCCACTCCAGCCAAATTAGAACAGGGAGGTTGTGATTTGGGGAACATATACTGCCACCTAGTGGTCATTCATCAGTCCTAAAAACACACACCCACAAACACACTCCTACTGTTATTCAATGACAGAATGGAGAGGAGAGGGAGAGGGAGAGGGAGAGGGAGAGGGAGAGGAGAGGAGAGGAGAGGAGAGGAGAGGAGAGGAGAGGAGAGGAGAGAGAGAGAGAGAGAGAGAGAGAGAGAGAGAGAGAGAGAGAGAGAGAGAGAGAGAGAGAGAGAGAGAGAGAGAGAGAGAGAGAGAGAGAGAGAGAGACAGAGAGAGAGAGAGGGAAGAGAGGAGAGGAGAGGAGAGGAGAGGAGAGGAGAGGAGAGGAGAGGAGAGGGAGAGGGAGAGGGAGAGGAGAGGAGAGGAGAGGAGAGGAGAGGAGAGGAGAGGAGAGGAGAGGAGAGGAGAGGAGAGGAGAGGAGAAAGAGAGAGGGAAGAGAGGAGAGGAGAGGAGAGGAGAGGAGAGGAGAGGGAGAGGGAGAGGAGAGGAGAGGAGAGGAGAGGAGAGGAGAGGAGAGGAGAGGAGAGGTAAGCAAAATTATGAAAATAGTATGAATTTAAATGAATGAAAAAGAGAACTTGACATTTCAATTGTAGCCTAGGCTATAGATATTGTAGCCAACTAAAACCACCGAGTCGGCTGTAGCTTAACCTACTGGTTTTCCTTTCTCCTCCCTGGAAATTAATTGTACAAATATAGTTAATAAACTGTGTTGTTGATTAATTGATACAACTGCATAACAACGTTGTTGATTAGTTGATAAAACACAGGGTTTCCTTAACCTCTCCTCTGGTACCTCCAGCCATACAGTAGGTTATGTACCTAACACAGGGTTTCCTTAACCTCTCCTCTGGTAACCCCAGCCATACAGTAGGTTATGTACCTAACACAGGGTTTCCTTAACCTCTCCTCTGGTACCTCCAGCCATTCAGTAGGTTATGTACCTAACACAGGGTTTCCTTAACCTCTCCTCTGGTACCTCCAGCCATACAGTAGGTTATGTACCTAACACAGGGTTTCCTTAACCTCTCCTCTGGTACCTCCAGCCATACAGTAGGTTATGTACCTAACACAGGGTTTCCTTAACCTCTCCTCTGGTACCTCCAGCCATACAGTAGGTTATGTACCTAACACAGGGTTTCCTTAACCTCTCCTCTGGTACCTCCAGCCATACAGTAGGTTATGTACCTAACACAGGGTTTCCTTAACCTCTCCTCTGGTACCTCCAGCCATACAGTAGGTTATGTACCTAACACAGGGTTTCCTTAACCTCTCCTCTGGTACCTCCAGCCATTCAGTAGGTTATGTACCTAACACAGGGTTTCCTTAACCTCTCCTTGAGTTCCCCCAGCCATACAGTAGGTTATGTACCTAACACAGGGTTTCCTTAACCTCTCCTCTGGTACCTCCAGCCATTCAGTAGGTTATGTACCTAACACAGGGTTTCCTTAACCTCTCCTCTGGTACCTCCAGCCATACAGTAGGTTATGTACCTAACACAGGGTTTCCTTAACCTCTCCTCTGGTACCTCCAGCCATACAGTAGGTTATGTACCTAACACAGGGTTTCCTTAACCTCTCCTCTGGTACCTCCAGCCATACAGTAGGTTATGTACCTAACACAGGGTTTCCTTAACCTCTCCTCTGGTACCTCCAGCCATACAGTAGGTTATGTACCTAACACAGGGTTTCCTTAACCTCTCCTCTGGTACCTCCAGCCATACAGTAGGTTATGTACCTAACACAGGGTTTCCTTAACCTCTCCTTGAGTTCCCCCAGCCATTCCACTTATTTAATGTATTCCACAGCTGATTCAAATAGTCAACTAATCTTTGCCCAAGTGTTTCCATTATTTTGATAGTTACCTGTATATACAGTACACACGTATGTGGACAAAAGTATGTGGACACCTGCTTGTCGAATTCCAAAATCATGTGTATTAATATGGAGTTGGTTCCCCCCTTTGCTGCTATAACAGCCTCCACTCTTCTGGGAAGGCTTTCTACTAGATGTTGGAACATTGCTGCGGGGACTTGCTTCCATTCAGCCACAAGAGCATTAGTGAGGTCGGGCACTGATGTTGGGCGATTAGGCCTGGCTCGCAGTCGGCGTTCCAATTAATCCCAAAGGTGTTCGATGGGTTGAGGTCAGGGCACTGTGCAGGCCAGTCAAGTTCTTCTACGCCGAAATCTACAAACCATTTCTGTATGGACCTCGCTTTGTGCAGGGGGGCATTGTTGTGCTGAAATAGGAAAGGGCCTTCCCCAACTGTTGCCACGAAGTTGGAAGCACAGAATGGTCTAGAATGTCATTGTATGCTGTAGCGTTAAGATTTCCCTTCACTGGAACTAAGGGGCCTAGCCCGAACCATGAAAAACAGCCCCAGACCATTATTCCTCCTCCACCAAACTTTACAGTTGGCACTTTGCATTGGGGCAGGGAGCGTTCTCCTGGCATCCGCCAAAACCAGATTCGTCCGTCGGACTGCCAGATGGTGAAGCGTGATTCATCACTCCAGAGAATGCATTTCCACTGCTGCAGAGTCTAATGGCGGCGAGCTTTACACCACTCCAACCGACGCTTAACTTTGCTCATGGTGATCTGAGGCTCGGCCATGGAAACCCATTTCATGAAGCTCCCTGACGTTGCGTCTAGAGGCAGTTTGGATCTTGGTAGTGAGTGTTGCAACCGAGGACAGACGGTATGCGCTACGTGCTTCAGCACTCGGCCGTCCCGTTCTGTGAGCTTGTGTGGCCTACCACTTCGCGGCTGAGCCGTTGCTGCTCCTAGACGTTTCCACTTCACAATAACAGCACTTACAGTTGACCGGGGGCAGCTCTAGCAGGGCAGAAATTTGACGAACTGACGGTGCCATCCTATGACGGTGCCACGTTGAAAGTCACTGAGCTCTTCAGTACGGGCCATTCCACTGCCAATGTTTGTCCATGGAGATTGCATGGCTGTGTGCTCGATTCTATACACCAGTCAGCAACGGGTTTCGCTGAAATAGCCGAATCCACAAATTTGAAAGGTTGACCACGTACTTTTGTCCATGTGTATATAAAGTGTAGTAAGCACATGAAGCTCCTGTCAGTAGGTTATATACTGGAAAGCAAATGGATCACGCTGCTTCAACTGTATCAGCGATCTAATGAGCTGGTCCCATGCCTGTTTGGCTCCAGTGGTGGAAAAAGTACCCAATTGTCATACTTGAGTAAAAGTAAAGATACCTTAATAGAAAATGACTCAAGTAAAAGTCACCCAGTAAAATACTACTTGAGTAAAAGTCTAAAAGTATTTGGTTTTAAATATACTTATGTATCAAAAGTAAATGTTATTTCTAAAATATACTTAAGTATCAAAAGTAAAACTATAAATCATTTCACATTCCTTATATTATGCAAACCAGACGACACAACTTTCTTGTTTTTTAAATTTACTTTAATTTATGGATAGCCAGGGGCACACTCCAACACTCAGATATAATTTACAAACAAAGCATTTGTGTTTAGTGAGTCTGCCAGATCAGAGGCAGTAGGGATGACCAGGGATGTTCTCTCGATAAGTGCAAGAATTTGACAATTTTTCTGTCCTGCTAAGCATTTGAAATGTAACGAGTACTTTTGGGTGTCAGGGAAAATGTATGGAGTAAAAAGTATATTATTTTATTTAGGAATGTAGTGAAGTAAAAGTAAAAGTTGTCAAAAATAGAAATAGTAAAGTAAAGTACAGATACCCCCATAAAAGACTTAAGTAGTACTTTAAAGTATTTTTACACCACTGTCCGGCTCCTCCTGCGAATGATGTAATTCCCCAGTGGGAATTTTGTGGTGCGTTTGGATTCTGTCAAAAACTCAGAGATACAAGTTCCTCTAAACTTCAGCACACTAGCTGGCATTATGAAGTGTATACTTCCTCTAACCTTCAGCACACTAGCTGGCATTATGAAGTGTATACTTCCTCTAACCTTCAGCACACTAGATAGCATTATGAAGTGTATACTTCCTCTAACCTTCAGCACACTAGCTAGCATTATGAAGTGTATACTTCCTCTAACCTTCAGCACACTAGCTAGCATTATGAAGTGTATACTTCCTCTAACCTTCAGCACACTAGCTAGCATTATGAAGTGTATACTTCCTCTAACCTTCAGCACACTAGCTGGCATTATGAAGTGTATACTTCCTCTAACCTTCAGCACACTAGCTGGCATTATGAAGTGTATACTTCCTCTAACCTTCAGCACACTAGCTGGCATTATGAAGTGTATACTTCCTCTAACCTTCAGCACACTAGCTAGCATTATGAAGTGTATACTTCCTCTAAACTTCAGCTGACTAGCTAGCATTATGAAGTGTATACTTCCTCTAACCTTCAGCACACTAGCTAGCATTATGAAGTGTATACTTCCTCTAACCTTCAGCACACTAGCTGGCATTATGAAGTGTATACTTCCTCTAACCTTCAGCACACTAGCTAGCATTATGAAGTGTATACTTCCTCTAACCTTCAGCACACTAGCTAGCATTATGAAGTGTATACTTCCTCTAACCTTCAGCACACTAGCTAGCATTATGAAGTGTATACTTCCTCTAACCTTCAGCACACTAGCTAGCATTATGAAGTGTATACTTCCTCTAACCTTCAGCACACTAGCTAGCATTATGAAGTGTATACTTCCTCTAACCTTCAGCACACTAGCTAGCATTATGAAGTGTATACTTCCTCTAACCTTCAGCACACTAGCTAGCATTATGAAGTGTATACTTCCTCTAACCTTCAGCACACTAGCTAGCATTATGAAGTGTATACTTCCTCTAAACTTCAGCACACTAGCTAGCATTATGAAGTGTATACTTCCTCTAACTTTCAGCACACTAGCTAGCATTATGAAGTGTATACTTCCTCTAACCTTCAGCACACTAGCTAGCATTATGAAGTGTATACTTCCTCTAACCTTCAGCACACTAGCTAGCATTATGAAGTGTATACTTCCTCTAACCTTCAGCACACTAGCTAGCATTATGAAGTGTATACTTCCTATAACCTTCAGCACACTAGCTAGCATTATGAAGTGTATACTTCCTCTAACCTTCAGCACACTAGCTAGCATTATGAAGTGTATACTTCCTCTAACCTTCAGCACACTAGCTAGCATTATGAAGTGTATACTTCCTCTAACCTTCAGCACACTAGCTAGCATTATGAAGTGTATACTTCCTCTAACCTTCAGCACACTAGCTAGCATTATGAAGTGTATACTTCCTCTAACCTTCAGCACACTAGCTAGCATTATGAAGTGTATACTTCCTCTAACCTTCAGCACACTAGCTAGCATTATGAAGTGTATACTTCCTCTAACCTTCAGCACACTAGCTAGCATTATGAAGTGTATACTTCCTCTAACCTTCAGCACACTAGCTAGCATTATGAAGTGTATACTTCCTCTAACCTTCAGCACACTAGCTAGCATTATGAAGTGTATACTTCCTCTAACCTTCAGCACACTAGCTAGCATTATGAGTCTTCAAGATGGCAGGAGACTTATTTATGTCACACCCTGATCTGTTTCACCTGTCCTGTGCTTGTCTCCACCCACCTCCAGGTGTCGTCCATCTTCCCCATTATCCCCTGGGTATTTATACCTGTGTTTTCTGTTTGTCTGTTGCCAGTTCGTCTTGTCTCGTCAAGCCTACCCACGGTTTTCCCGTACTCCTGTTTTGCTCTAGTCCCTGTTTTTCCTGGTTTTGACCATTCTGCCTGCCCTGACCCTGAGCCTGCCTGCCGTTTCTGTACCTTTCGGACTCTGCTCTGAATTACTGACCTCTATCTGCCCTTGACCTGTCGTTTGCCTGCCCCCTGTTTTTGTAAATACACCTTTTGCTATTTCGAACTGGCTCCGGAACCCTATTGACTGCTTGAGGTTATGAAGGCTAGGGGGACGAGGGAGGCTCCGGAACCCTATTGACTGCTTGAGGTTATGAAGGCTAGGGGGACGAGGGAGGCTCCGGAACCCTATTGACTGCTTGAGGTTATGAAGGCTAGGGGGACGAGGGAGGCTCCGGAACCCTATTGACTGCTTGAGGTTATGAAGGCTAGGGGGACGAGGGAGGCTCCGGAACCCTATTGACTGCTTGAGGTTATGAAGGCTAGGGGGACGAGGGAGGCTCCGGAACCCTATTGACTGCTTGAGGTTATGAAGGCTAGGGGACTAGGGAGGCTCCGGAATCTGCACGGCAAGCGGTACCGGAGTGCCAAGTGTAGGTCCGGTACCGCTTGCCGTGCAGTAGCAGAGAGAACAGTCTATGACTTGGGGGACTGGAGTCTTTAAAAATGTTTTGGGCCTTCCTCTGACACCGCCTGGTATATAGGTCCTGATTGGCAGGAAGCTTGGCCCCAGTGATGTACTGGACCATACGCATTACCCTCTGTAGCGCCTTACGGTCGGATGCCGAGCAGTTGCCATACCAGGCGGTGATGCAACCGGTCAGATGCTCTTGATGGCGCAGCTGTATAACTTTTTGAGAATCTGGAGACCCATGCCAGATCTTTTCAGTCTCTGAGGGGGGAAAGGTGTTGTCGTGCCCTCTTCACAACTGTCTTGGTGTGTTTGGACTATGATAGTTTGTTGGTGATGTGGACACCAAGGAACTTCAAGCTAGGAGGGCTAGGGAGGGCTAGGAGGGATAGGACAGCTAGGGAGGGCTAGGGAGGGCTAGGGAGGGCTAGGAAGGCTAGGAAGGCTGGGAGGGCTAGGGAGGGCTAGGACGCCTAGGGAGGGCTAAGACGGCTAGGGAGGGCTAGGAGGGCTAGGAAGGCTAGGAGGGCTGGGAGGGCTAGGGAGGGCTAGGACGCCTAGGGAGGGCTAAGACGGCTAGGGAGGGCTAGGGAGGGCTAAGGAGGGCTAGGGAGGGCTAAGGAGGGCTAGGGAGGGCTAGGGAGGGCTAGGGAAGGCTGGGAGGGCTAGGAGGGCTAGGGAGGGCTAGGAGGCTCTTACAGCTGAGAGTGAGTGACAGTAGTCCTGTAGTTACAGGCTAGGAAGGGCTAGGGAGGGCTAGGAGGGCTAGGGAGGGCTAGGAGGCTCTTACAGCTGAGAGTGAGTGACAGTAGTCCTGTAGTTGAGGGCTAGGGAGGGCTAGGGAGGGCTAGGGAGGGCTAGGAGAGCTAGGGAGGCCTAGGGAGGTTCAGTAAACTAGTGGAATGAATGATCAGTAAATGAGTGGAATGAAGGATCAGTAAACGAGTGGAATGAAGGATCAGTAAACGAGTGGAATGAAGGATCAGTAAACTAGTGGAATGAAGGATCAGTAAACTAGTGGAATGAAGGATCAGTAAACTAGTGGAATGAAGGATCAGTAAACTAGTGGAATGAAGGATCCGTAAACTAGTGGAATGAAGGATTCAGTAAACTAGTGGAATGAAGGATCAGTAAACTAGTGGAATGAAGGATCAGTAAACTAGTGGAATGAAGGATTAGTAAACTAGTGGAATGAAGGATCAGTAAACTAGTGGAATAAAGGATCAGTAAACTAGTGGAATGAAGGATCAGTAAACTAGTGGAATGAAGGATCAGTAAACTAGTGGAATGAAGGATCAGTAAACTAGTGGAATGAAGGATCAGTAAACGAGTGGAAGGAAGGATCAGTAAACGAGTAGAATGAAGGATCAGTAAACTAGTAGAATGAGGGATCAGTAAACTAGTGGAATGAAGGATCAGTAAACTAGTGGAATGAGGGATCAGTAAACTAGTAGAATGAAGGATCAGTAAACTAGTGGAATGAGGGATCAGTAAACTAGTAGAATGAAGGATCAGTAAACTAGTAGAATGAGGGATCAGTAAACTAGTAGAATGAAGGATCAGTAAACTAGTAGAATGAGGGATCAGTAAACTAGTATAATGAAGGATCAGTAAACTAATGGAATGAGGGATCAGTAAAGTAGTAGAATGAAGGATCAGTAAACTAGTGGAATGAGGAATCACTCCTCTCCTCTTGATCCGAACCACAGGGAGGAGCATTGAAGGAGAGAAGTAACTCTCCTCCTCCTCTCATGTTCTGTCTTTCATCCATCCTTTCGCTCTCGTCTCTCATGTTCTGTCTGTCGTATTCCTCCTCCATCTGTTCTTCCTCTTGGTCTTCCTCCCTCATTGCGTCTCTGTTCCCGAACAGTTTGTGAAGTTGGAGTCCCTCGTCGCCTAGCGACCTGTTCAACAGCCTCTGCCCTATGACCTCCTCCTCCCTCCTCTTCCTCCCCCTCTCCTCTGCACTCCTCTGTTGCAACAGTTACTTTCTTCTCCATCTTTAGAGGCATGCTAGACTTCCGGGGTTTCTTCTTGGGGGTAGGGTCAGCGGAAGCACACCAACCTCCCTGATTGGATGACCCGAGATCCTTGGCCCCTCCCATTGACCCGCAGGAAGAAGCCAATTGGTCCAACAGAGACGAGGAGGAGGGAGAAGGGGAGAAGAAGGGAGCGAGGGGAGAGGAGGAGGAGGAGGAGGGAGGAGGCGGGGATCTGTAGCGTAGCATGGTAGAACTGAGACAGTGGTTGCACTTCACCCAGAGAAGAAACCGATAGCTGGGTCTGTAAGGGGGACAGAGCAGCAGTGATGCCCACTGAGGGATGCCCTGTCCCGGGGAAGATGGGCCCCCTGTGGGGGTCTGGGCTAGAGGGTCTGTCTGGCTCTGGGTTGGAGTGGGGGGCAAGGGTGGGGTTTGCAGGGTGAGTCAGGAGTGAGTGCAGGGGGGTGTATTGCTGTTGCTGTCGTGGGTGGTTTAGGGGTACGGCTGTGGCTATGTTGTGGGGCCCCTGTTGTTTATGGGGTTTGTCATAGGTGTGTGTGTGTTTACTATAGGTGTGTGTGTGTTGTGTGTGTATGTGTTTGCAGCCTCCCCGTCCCGTCTCCCCGTCCTGTCTCCCTGTCCCGTCTCCCCGTCCTGTCTCCCTGTCCCGTCTCCCCGTCCTGTCTCCCCGTCCCGTCTCCCCGTCCTGTCTCCCCGTCCTGTCTCCCTGTCCCGTCTCCCCGTCCTGTCTCCCTGTCCCTGTACCTGTGTGGTGTTGGTGCTTGTCTGAGCGTAGCCATGTGTAGTCTGGGGTTGGGGTTAGCGCTGTGTCTGTTGCGGCTCCTCAGTGAGCTAAACACCATACCACACCCATCCACAGTGCACCCGTGCTTTATCTTCAGGTGGACCGCGTTGTAGTGGATCTTTAACGTTCCTCTGTCGTAGAAGCTCTTACCACAGGCGCCACAGCACACCCTGCCCTTACGGAGGGAGGGTGAGGCCTCAGGGAAGAGCCGGCCCTTAGGGAGGGAGGAGGAGGAGCAGGGGGGAGAGGACACATCAGGGAAGAGCCTGTCGTTACGGCGGGAGGAGGAGGAGGAGGAGGAGGAGGAAGGGCGGGACACCACACAGAACAAGCTCTGG
This sequence comes from Coregonus ussuriensis, assembly GCA_031479575.1. Classification (NCBI taxonomy): domain Eukaryota; kingdom Metazoa; phylum Chordata; class Actinopteri; order Salmoniformes; family Salmonidae; genus Coregonus; species Coregonus ussuriensis. The sequence goes on along the minus strand of CM062511.1, from coordinate 33,736,974 downwards.
GCCAGCTTAGAAAGAGGGGAGGAGGATGGAGAGGAGGAAGAGAGAGAGGAGTAGGAAGAGAGCGAGAAGGAGGAAGAGAGGGATGATGTGTTGTTGTTGTTGTCGTTTTTGGACAGCCCAAAGTTCTTCTTCTGTAGCTCAGGGTTGGTTACTAGGTAACTGGGTCGACGGCGGTGGCGGCGTTGATCGTCATGGTTACCGGCCGGCTGTTGCTGGTCGTCGTCGCGGTGTGGCTGCCGTGACGACGACCTCATCGGTGACTCATCGTGTTCAGGTTTAGGTTCCATCGTCTTGGTCCCAGTACCGTTTCCTCCTCCAAGACCATTAACGGCAGCCAGTACCGGACTCAACAAGTTACCACATGGAGACACAGACAGAGACCCAGACTCAGACACACTGCTTTCTGACTGGTGCTGTGGTCCTTCGCTCTGTTTGACCCTCCCGGGCCTCCGTAGTCCACCCAGCCTGGTGGGAGGGGCCAAACCCAGCAAGGGGGAGGGGCTATGGAACTGGAATGGGAGGAGCATAGAGAGACTGGCGGGGAAGTTATCAAAAAGGTGGAGACCAGCAGGACTGCCCTTCTCAAAATGACAGACACTCGCAGGACTGCTTTTCACAAAATGGTGGACACTCGCCGGACCGCCCTTCTCAAAATGGTGCCCGGTCGATGGACTGCCCTTCTCAAAATGGTGGCCGGTCGCCGGACTGCCCTTCTCAAAATGGTGGATGCTAGCAGGACTGCCCTTCTCAAAATGGTGGAAACTCTCAGGACTGCCCTTCTCAAAATGGTGGACATTCAAAGGACTGTCCTTCTCAAAATGGTGGTTGGACCCAGGACTGCCCATCTCAAAATGCCCGCTCTGCCCGTTGACCAATAAGTCCTGAAAGAACATGAGCTCTACGATTGTCCGCGTCTCTCCGAACCTCAGGAACTGTTGTAGGGTCACAATCTCTTCCTTATGACAGACCACCGTCCAACGGTCCAATACGCTGCCGGAGGAGTCCTAGAGGGGGGAGAGGGGAGAAAAAGAGAGGAGCCTTGCTATTGAGAGAGGCCGACGTAGGGAGACCTGGCTCTCAAGAGAAGACAGGCTATGTGCACACTGCCCACAAAATGAGGTGGAAACTGAGCTGCACTTCCTAACCTCCTGCCAAATGTATGACCATATTAGAGACACATATTTCCCTCAGATTACACAGACGCACCAGTGGTTATCTCCACCCTGCTAACACAAAAATACTTCCACCCTGCTACCATACAGGGTTCCAGACCTTGGCCGAACGCCATGACCGAGCGTTTAACACATTGCTGGAGCAATTCCACGGGTTGTCTTTTAGGCAGCGTACCACGACGGTAACCTCCCAGCCCCTCAGTAGCCCGGCTGTTAGCTGGAGAGTCTTGAAGGGCATTTCTCGCTCAGCCTTCCACAAGCTTCCCACAATACGTTGGGTGAATTTTGGACGATTCCTCCTGACAGAGCTGGTGTAACTGAGTCAGGTTTGTAGGCTTCCTTGCTCGCACATGCTTTTTCAGGTCTGCCCACAAAGTTTTCTATAGGATTGAGGTCAGGGCTTTGTGATGGCCACTCCAATACCTTGACTTTGTTGTCCTTAAGCCATTTTGCCACAACTTTGGAAGTATGCTTGGGGTCATTGTCCATTTGGAAGACCCATTTGCGACCATGCTTTAACTTCCTGACTGATGTCTTGAGATGTTGCTTCAATATATCCACATCATTTTCCTTCCTCATGATGCCATCTATTTTGTGAAGTGCACCAGTCCCTCCTGCAGCAAAGCACCCCCACAGTATGATGCTGCCACCCCCATGCTTCACGGTTGGGATGATGTTCTTCGACTTGCAAGCACCCCTTTTTCCGCCAAACATAACGATGGTCATTATGGCCAAACAGTTCTATTTTTGTTTCATCAGACCAGAGGACATTTCTCCAAAAAGTACGATCTTTGTCCCCATGTGCAGTTGCAAACCGTAGTCTGGCTTTTTATGGCGGTTTTGGAGCAGTGGCTTCTTCCTTGCTGAGCGGCCTTTCAGGTTATGTCGATATAGGACTCATTTTACTGTGGATATAGATACATTTGTACCTGTTTCCTCCAGCATCTTCACAAGGTCCTTTGCTGTTGTTCTGGGATTGATTTGCACTTTTCGCACCAAAGTATGTTAATCTCTAGGAGATTCTTCCTAAGCGGTATGACGGCTGCGTGGTCCCATGGTGTTTATACTTAAGTACTATTGTTTGTACAGATGAACGTGGTACCTTCAGGCATTTGGAAATTGCTCCCAAGGATCAACCAGACTTGTGGAGGTCTACAATCTTTTTTCTGAGGTCTTGGCTGATTTCTTTTGATTTTCCCATGATGTCAAGCCAAGAGGCACTGAGTTTGAAGGTAGGCCTTGAAATACATCCACAGGTACACCTCCAATTGACTCAAATGATGTCAATTAGTCTATCAGAAGCTTCTAAAGCCATGACATCATTTTCTGGAATTTTCCAAGCTGTTTAAAGGCACAGTCAACTTAATGTATGTAAACTTCTGACTCACTGGAATTGTGATACAGTAAATTATAAGTGAAATAATCTGTCTGTAAACAATTGTTGGAAAAATGACTTGTGTCATGCACAAAGTAGATGTCCTAACCGACTTTCCAAAACTATAGTTTGTTAACAAGACATTTGTGGAGTGGTTGAAAAACAAGTTTTAATGACTCCAACCAAAGTGTATGTAAACTTCCGACTTCAACTGTATCTACCTCAATTACCTCGTACCCCTGCAAATCGACTCGGTACTATTTGGCCAAGTTATCGTTACTCATTGTGTATTTATTAATACTCTGTACTATTTACTTTTCTATTATTTCTCTATTTTCTCTGCATTGTGGGTAAGGGCCCGTCAGGAAGCATTTCACTGTTAGTCTACACCTTTTCTTTACGAAGCATGTGGCGATATTTCTTTATTTATTTTGTATTTTATTTGAATCAGGAACAGAGACACAGAGAACCATCTATAAATCTCACAACATGACAGAATCACAAACACAGACACAGAGAACCATCTATAAATCTCACAACATGACAGAATCACAAACGCAGACACAGAGAACCATCTATAAATCTCACAACATGACAGAATCACAAACACAGACACAGAGAACCATCTATAAATCTCACAACATGACAGAATCACAAACACAGACACAGAGAACCATCTATAAATCTCACAACATGACAGAATCACAAACGCAGACACAGAGAACCATCTATAAATCTCACAACATGACAGAATCACAAACGCAGACACAGAGAACCATCTATAAATCTCACAACATGACAGAATCACAAACACAGACACAGAGAACCATCTATAAATCTCACAACATGACAGAATCACAAACACAGACACAGAGAACCATCTATAAATCTCACAACATGACAGAATCACAAACACAGACACAGAGAACCATCTATAAATCTCACAACATGACAGAATCACAAACACAGACACAGAGAACCATCTATAAATCTCACAACATGACAGAATCACAAACACAGACACAGAGAACCATCTATAAATCTCACAACATGACAGAATCACAAACGCAGACACAGAGAACCATCTATAAATCTCACAACATGACAGAATCACAAACGCAGACACAGAGAACCATCTATAAATCTCACAACATGACAGAATCACAAACGCAGACACAGAGAACCATCTATAAATCTCACAACATGACAGAATCACAAACACAGACACAGAGAACCATCTATAAATCTCACAACATGACAGAATCACAAACACAGACACAGAGAACCATCTATAAATCTCACAACATGACAGAATCACAAACGCAGACACAGAGAACCATCGATAAATCTCACAACATGACAGAATCACAAACACAGACACAGAGAACCATCTATAAATCTCACAACATGACAGAATCACAAACACAGACACAGAGAACCATCTATAAATCTCACAACATGACAGAATCACAAACACAGACACAGAGAACCATCTATAAATCTCACAACATGACAGAATCACAAACACAGACACAGGAGGATGATGACTGTATAACCATGACAAACTTACCCTCATTTACTCTGTGTGTGTGTGTGTGTGTGTGTGTGTGTGTGTGTGTGTCACTCTACTCCTGTTCTAGCTGGTCTGTGTGTTGAATCACTGTCCTACTCACTACTGGGCTGATGACAGCCTATCACTGACTGACTCACTACTGGGCTGATGACAGCCTATCACTGACTCACTGTCCTACTCACTACTGGACTGATGACAGCCTATCACTGACTGACTCACTACTGGGCTGATGACAGCCTATCACTGACTGACTCACTACTGGGCTGATGGCAGCCTATCACTGACTGACTCACTGTCCTACTCACTACTGGGCTGATGACAGCCTATCACTGACTCACTGTCCTACTCACTACTGGGCTGATGACAGCCTATCACTGACTGACTCACTGTCCTACTCACTACTGGGCTGATGACAGCCTATCACTGACTGACTCACTGTCCTACTCACTACTGGGCTGATGTCAGCCTATCACTGACTGACTCACTGTCCTACTCACTACTGGGCTGATGACAGCCTATCACTGACTGACTCACTGTCCTACTCACTACTGGGCTGATGACAGCATATCACTGACTGACTCACTGTCCTACTCACTACTGGGCTGATGACAGCCTATCACTGACTGACTCACTGTCCTACTCACTACTGGGCTGATGACAGCCTATCACTGACTGACTCACTGTCCTACTCACTACTGGGCTGATGACAGCCTATCACTGACTGACTCACTGTCCTACTCACTACTGGGCTGATGTCAGCCTATCACTGACTCACTGTCCTACTCACTACTGGGCTGATGACAGCCTATCACTGACTTACTGGGCTGATGACAGCCTATCACTGACTGACTCACTGTCCTACTCACTACTGGGCTGATGACAGCCTATCACTGACTGACTCACTGTCCTACTCACTACTGGGCTGATGACAGCCTATCACTGACTGACTCACTGTCCTACTCACTACTGGGCTGATGTCAGCCTATCACTGACTCACTGTCCTACTCACTACTGGGCTGATGACAGCCTATCACTGACTGACTCACTGTCCTACTCACTACTGGGCTGATGACAGCCTATCACTGACTGACTCACTGTCCTACTCACTACTGGGCTGATGACAGCCTATCACTGACTGACTCACTGTCCTACTCACTACTGGGCTGATGACAGCCTATCACTGACTGACTCACTGTCCTACTCACTACTGGGCTGATGTCAGCCTATCACTGACTGACTCACTGTCCTACTCACTACTGGGCTGATGACAGCCTGTCACTGACTCACTGTCCTACTCACTACTGGGCTGATGACAGCCTATCACTGACTGACTCACTGTCCTACTCACTACTGGGCTGATGACAGCCTATCACTGACTGACTCACTGTCCTACTCACTACTGGGCTGATGACAGCCTATCACTGACTGACTCACTGTCCTACTCACTACTGGGCTGATGACAGCCTATCACTGACTGACTCACTGTCCTACTCACTACTGGGCTGATGACAGCCTATCACTGACTCACTGTCCTACTCACTACTGGGCTGATGACAGCCTATCACTGACTGACTCACTACTGGGCTGATGGCAGCCTATCACTGACTCACTGTCCTACTCACTACTGGGCTGATGACAGCCTATCACTGACTCACTGTCCTACTCACTACTGGGCTGATGACAGCCTATCACTGACTGACTCACTACTGGGCTGATGTCAGCCTATCACTGACTGACTCACTGTCCTACTCACTACTGGGCTGATGACAGCCTATCACTGACTCACTGGCCTACTCACTACTGGGCTGATGACAGCCTATCACTGACTCACTGGCCTACTCACTACTGGGCTGATGACAGCCTATCACTGACTGACTCACTGTCCTACTCACTACTGGGCTGATGACAGCCTATCACTGACTGACTCACTGTCCTACTCACTACTGGGCTGATGGCAGCCTATCACTGACTGACTCACTGTCCTACTCACTACTGGGCTGATGACAGCCTATCACTGACTGACTCACTACTGGGCTGATGACAGCCTATCACTGACTGACTCACTACTGGGCTGATGGCAGCCTATCACTGACTGACTCACTGTCCTACTCACTACTGGGCTGATGGCAGCCTATCACTGACTGACTCACTGTCCTACTCACTACTGGGCTGATGACAGCCTATCACTGACTCACTGTCCTACTCACTACTGGGCTGATGACAGCCTATCACTGACTGACTCACTGTCCTACTCACTACTGGGCTGATGGCAGCCTATCACTGACTGACTCACTGTCCTACTCACTACTGGGCTGATGGCAGCCTATCACTGACTGACTCACTACTGGGCTGATGACAGCCTATCACTGACTGACTCACTGTCCTACTGGCACACAGACACACCCTACCTCTATCCCTCCTACCTGTAGTATGTACCCTACCTGTAGTATGTACCCTACCTGTAGTATGTACCCTACCTGTAGTATGTACCCTCTGCAGTAGTCTTGTAGGGTCCACCCCAGACTGTGTAGTATGTATAGGACCTGCAAGACAAGACATTAACAGTAATGAGCAGTTATAACCTTTACTTATTCTGCATGTTATTGTGTTATAGCCTGAATTTTAAATGGTTTAAATTGAGATTTTGTGTCAATGATCTACACACAATACCCCGATAACGTCCAAATGGATGTTTGGTTGTCGAACATTTTAGAAACGAATTAAAAATGAAAAGCTGAAATATCTTCAGTCAATAAGTATTCAACCCTTTTGTTATGGAAAGCCTAAATAAATTCAGGATAAAAAATTTACTAAACAAGTCACATAAGTTGCATGAAGTCACTCTGTGTTCAATAATAGTGTTTAACATGATTTTTGAATGACTACCTCATCTCTGTACCCCGCACATACAATTATCTCTAAGGTCCCTAAGTCGAGCAGTGAATTTCAAACATAGATTCAACAACAAAGACCATGGAGGTTTTCCAATGCCTTGCAAAGAAGGGAACAGATTTTTTTTTTTTTAAGCAAACGCTGAATGTCCCTTTGGGCATAGTGAAGTTATTAATTACACTTTGGATGGTGTATCAATACACCCAGTCACTACAAAGATGCAGGCGTCCTTCCTAACTCAGTTGCCGGAGAGGAAGGAAACAGCTCAGGGATTTCACCATGAGGCCAATCGTGACGTTAAACATTTACAGAGTTTAATGGCTGTGATAGGAGAAAACTGAGGATGGCTCAACAACATTGTAGTTACTCCACAATACTAACCTAAATGACAGAGTGAAAAAAAGGAAGCCTGTACAGAATAAACATATTCCAAAACATGCATCCTGTTTGCAACAAGGCACTAAAGTAATACTGCAATGAACTTTTTGTCCTGAATACAAAGCGTTATGTTTGAGGCAAATCAAACACAACACATCACTAAGTACCACTCTTCATATTTTCAAGCGTGGTGGTGGCTGCATCATGTTATGGGTATGCTTGTAATTGTTAAGGACTGATGAGTTTTTCAGGATAAAAAATAAAGGGAATACAGCTATAAGCACAGAAAAAATCCTAGAGGAAAACCTGGTTCAGTCTGCTTTCCAACAGACACTGGGTGTGACACTCTGGCTCCATGGACTTTGATTATTGAGCCAGGGTTGTTCATTTTCATTGTTTGGGTGTATTTCTATGTTGGGGATTCTAGTTGTTCATTTCTATGTTGGGTGATTGTTCTTGATTAGTCATATGACTCCCAATCGGAGGTAACGAGTGTCAGCTGTCGGCTCGTTATCTCTGATTGGGAGCCATATTTAAACTGTGTGGTTTCTCCTTGGTTTGTGGGTTTTTGTTCCATGTTTCTGTCAGTGTTACAGAGGACTTCACTATCGTCATTTGTTGTTTTTCGTGGTTGCTTTATTAAATAAAGTCATTATGTTCACTCCACGCGCTGCGTATTGGTCCGCTTCTTCAGACGATCGTGACAGAAAAACCCACCATCAAAGGACCAAGCAGCGTGTCAAGCGGCAACAGGACCCAGCTCCAAAGGCTTCCTGGACATGGGAGGAGATTTTGGACGGAAAGGGGTCCTGGACTTGGGAGGAGATCCTGGATGGGATGGATCGCCGTCCATGGAGCGAAACGGTGGAGAGGCGACGGCGAGAGGAGCAACGGCGTCAGCAGGGCCATCATCGTTGGAAGGACGAGAGGCAACCCCAAAGAGTTTTTTGGGGGGGGGCACATGGCTTGGACGACGGGGCTAACGGAGGCAGAGAAGGGGCGAATTCAAGAGGCAACCAGGTTACGGGGGTCACTGGCCAAAGTAGGGAAAGGAGATGTAGAGGCACGGCGTGAGAGACTGAGGTGTGTATCCAGTCCGGTCCGGCCCGTTCCAGTTCCCGGGGTAGAGCCAGTGGTGTGTGCCTCCAGTACGGTCCGGCCTGTTACGACCCCTCGCACCAAAGATACGGTGCGCTGCGCCAGCCCAGCCCGGCCTGTTCCGGCCACTCGCACCAGGGACACGGTGCGCTTCGCCAGCCCGGCCCGGCCTGTTCCGGCCACTCGCACCAGGGATACGGTGCGCGTCGCCAGCCCGGCCCGGCCTGTTCCGGCCACTCGCACCAGGGATACGGTGCGCGTCGCCAGCCCTTTCCCACCAGTGCCTACACCACGCCCCAAGCCTCCTGTGTGTCTCCCGAGTCCTGTGCGTCCTGTTGCTGCTCTCCGCACTAGGCTTAATGTGAGTCCCCAGGGTCCAGCATGCCCTGTTCCGGCTCTCCGCACTAGCCCTTTTGTGCGTTCCCAGGGTCCAGCATGCCCTGTTGCTTCTCCCTGCACTAGCCCTGAGATGCGTGTCCTCAGCCCGGTACCTCCAGTTCCGGCACCACGCATCAGGCCTACGGTGCGTCCCCAGGGCCAAGCATGCCCTGTTGCTGCTTCCCGCACTAGCCCTGAGATGCGTGTCCTCAGCCCGGTACCTCCAGTTCCGGCACCACACATCAGGCCTACGGTGCGTCCCCAGGGTCCAGCATGCCCTGTTGCTTCTCCCCGCACTAGCCCTGAGATGCGTGTCCTCAGCCCGGTACCTCCTGTTCCGGCACCACGCACCAGGCCTACGATGCGCCTCAGACGGCCAGAGTCTGCCGTCTGCCCAACGGGGCCTGAACTGTCCGTCTGCCCAGCGCCGTCTGAACTGCCCGTCTGCCCAAAAGCCGTCTGAACTGTCCGTCTGCCAAGCGCCGCAGGAACTGCCCGTCTGTACTGAGCCTGCAAAGCCGCCCGTCTGCCATGAGCCTTCAGAGCCGTCCGCCAGACCGGAGCCGCTAGAGCTCTCCGCCAGACAGGAGCAGCCAGAGCCTTCCGCCAGACAGGATCAGCCAGAGCCTTACACCAGACAGGAGCAGCCAGAGCCTTCCGCCAGACAGGAGCAGCCAGAGCCTTCCGCCAGACAGGATCAGCCAGAGCCTTCCGCCAGACAGGATCAGCCAGAGCCTTCCGCCAGACAGGATCAGCCAGAGCCTTCCGCCAGCCAGGATCCGCCAGAGCCTTCCACCAGCCAGGATCCGCCAGAGCCGTCCAGCCAGGATCCGCCAGAGCCAGCCAGCCAGGATCCGCCATTCAGTCCGGTGCTGCCCCTTAGTCAGGTACTGTCCCTTAGTCCGGTGCTGCCCCTTAGTCCGGTGCTGCCCCTTAGTCCGGTGCCGCCCCTTAATCCAGTGGGGTTTAATTGGGGGGTGGTCAGGTGGAGGGGGCTACGGAAGCGGATAGTGACTAAGGTGGGGTGGGGACCACGACCTGGGCCAGAGCCGCCACCATGGACAGACGCCCACCCAGACCCTCCCCTAGACTGTATGCTGGTGCGCCCGGAGTTCGCACCTTTAGGGGGGGGTACTGTGACACTCTGGCTCCATGGACTTTGATTATTGAGCCAGGGTTGTTCATTTTCATTGTTTGGGTGTATTTCTATGTTGGGGATTCTAGTTGTTCATTTCTATGTTGGGTGATTGTTCTTGATTAGTCATATGACTCCCAATCGGAGGTAACGAGTGTCAGCTGTCGGCTCGTTATCTCTGATTGGGAGCCATATTTAAACTGTGTGGTTTCTCCTTGGGTTGTGGGTTTTTGTTCCATGTTTCTGTCAGTGTTACAGAGGACTTCACTATCGTCATTTGTTGTTTTTCGTGGTTGCTTTATTAAATAAAGTCATTATGTTCACTCCACGCGCTGCGTATTGGTCCGCTTCTTCAGACGATCGTGACACTGGGAGATGAATTCACCTTTCAGCAGGACAATAACCTAACACACAAGGCCAAATATACACTGGAGTTGCTTACCAAGAAGACAATGAATGTTCCTGAGTGGCCTAGTTAAAGTTTTGACTTAAATCGGCTTGGAAATCTATGGCAAGACTTGAAAATGGCTGTCTAGCAATGATCAACTTGACAGAGCTTGAATAATTTTAATAATAGGCTAATATTGTACAATCCAGGTGTGGAAAGCTCTTAGAGACTTACCCAGAAAGACGCACAGATGCAATCGCCGCCAAAGGTGTCACTTTATTTTACTTCTGCTCTTTTTTTCTCAACACTTTTTTGTTGTTGTTTTATTCTTACTTTTTTGTTTAAAATAAATGCACTGTTGGTTAAGGGCTGTAAGTAAGCATTTCACTGTAATGTCTGCACCTGTTGTATTCGGCGCATGTGACCAATAAAATTTGATTTGATTTGATTTACAAAGTATTGACTCAGGGGTGTGAATACTTACACTACCAGTCAAAAGTTTGGACACACCTACTCATTCAAAGATTTTTCTTTATTTTTTACAATGTTTTACATTGTAGAATAATAGTGAAGACATCAAAACTATGAAATAACACATATGGAATCATGTAGTAACCAAAAAAGTGTTAAACAAATCAAAATATATTTTATATTTGAGATTCTTCAAATAGCCACCCTTTGCCTTGATGACAGCTTTGCACACTCTTGGCATTCTCTCAACCAGCTTCACCTGGAATGCTTTTCCAACAGTCTTGAAGGAGTTCCCACATATGCTGAGCACTTGTTGGCTGCTTTTCCTTCACTCTGCGGTCCGACTCATCCCAAACCATCTCAATTGGGTTGAGGTCGGGTGATTGTGGAGGCCAGGTCATCTGATGCAGCACTCCATCACTCTCCTTCTTGGTAAAATAGCCCTTACACAGCCTGGAGGTGTGTTGGGTCATTGTCCTGTTGAAAAACAAATGATAGTCCCACTAAGCCCAAACCAGATGGGATGGCGTATTGCTGTAGAATGCTATGGTAGCCATGCTGGTTAAGTGTGCCTTCAATTCTAAATAAATCACAGACAGTGTCACCAGCAAAGCACCCCACACCATAACACCGCCTCCTCCATGCTTTACGGTGGGAAATACACATGCGGAGATCATCCGTTCACCCACACCGCGTCTCACAAAGACACGGCGGTTGGAACCCAAAATCTCCAATTTGGACTCCAGACCAAATTTGGTCTGAGGTCCATTGTTCGTGTTTCTTGGTCCAAGCAAGTCTCTTCTTGTTATTGGTGTCCTTTAGTAGTGGTTTCTTTGCAGCAATTCGACCATGAAGGCCTGATTCACACAGTCCCCTCTGAACAGTTGATGTTGAGATATGTCTGTTACTTGAAATCTGTGAAGCATTTATTTGGGCTGCAATTTCTGAGGCTGGTAACTCTAATGAACTTATCCTCTGCAGCAGAGGTAACTCTGGGTCTTCCATTCCTGTTGCGGTCCTCATGAAATCCAGTTTCATCAAAGCGCTTGATGGTTTTTGCGACTGCACTTGAAGAAACTTTCAAAGTTCTTGACATTTTCCGTATTGACTGACCTTCATGTCTTAAAGTAATGAAGGACTGTCGTTTCTCTTTGCTTATTTGAGCTGTTCTTGCCATAATATGGACTTGGTCTTTTACCAAATAGGGCTATCTTCTGTATACCCCCCTACCTTGTCACAACACAACTGATTGGATCCAACGCATTCCATAAATTAACTTTTAAGAAGGCACACCTGTTAATTGAAATGCATTCCAGGTGAATACCTCATGAAGCTGGTTGAGAGAATGCCAAGAGTGTGCAAAGCTGTCATCAAGGCAAAGGTTGGCTATTTGAAGAATCACAAATGTAAAATATATTTTGATTTGTTTAACACTTTTTTGGTTACTACAAGATTCCATTTGTGTTATTTAATAGTTTTGATGTCTTCACTATTATTCTACAATGTAAAAAATATTTAAAATAAAGAAAAGCCCTTGAATGAGTAGGTGAGTAGGTGTTTTGACTGTATGTAAATTACATATTTCTGTATTTCATTTTCAATAAATGTGCAAACATTTCTAAAAACATGTTTTCACTTCATCATTATAGTGAAGTGAAAACATTAGAATTCAGGCTGTAAAACAAAATATGGAATAAGTCAAGGGGTGTGAAGGCACTGTAAATACATGTATAACGATTTATGAAGCATTTATAATAATTTTATAATCATTTATTAGCATATATGATATCCATTTCTAAACATGCATAAGGATGTATAATGGATTGTTAATGATATACTGACTAAGTCACTCTTGAAATGAGCATCTGTTAAATTACCTAAATGTAATTTAAATGTAAAATGAAAGTACATTGGCTTATTCATGAAAGTGTATTATTGATATTATTATTTATTATTAATATTTTATTATCATATTATTGTTATTATTATTAAGAGGTATTATTATTATGTAATAGTATATTATTATACCGTACCTGATCCTGGGTCAGTACACTCAGCAGTCTGTCTAATAGGATCTTCAGTCTGATGGGGAGAGCCGTGGCTCCATGGAGGACCAGGTAGGCCAGGTCAAATACTACCCCAGGATGGGCCACCTCTACCTGGGTAGCAGGGAGCAGGGGCTGGGCGGGCTGGAAGAACTTGTTCAATGCTGGAGGTTGAGGAAGAGTGGAGAATATACACAAATGTTCACAGCAGTAAATTGTTTCTTTCTCTGAATGGTGCAGCTGGAGAACTCTCTGGGGATCGGATTCATGTTGATCGATTTAGAGTGAGTGAGTGAGTGAGTGAGTCTCTCTCTCTCTCTCTATATATATATATATATATATATATGTTTTTTTTTTTTTTTTCCTCAGCCGGCCACTTATTTGAAAGAATGGTTTTTGAAAATGCCTTGAAAGTTCCACTAGAGGGAGTCCTTTATTCACCTCTAAACAGACAGCAGAGAATAATGCACTTGCAGGCACTCACTCTTTTGAACCATTTTATCTCTTAGAAACACGGACCAGGGGTTCCTTACATTAAACACAACAACAGGAATGATAGGACTGCTAGGTCAAGGAGACCTATTTCTGGGAGAACAAATAAGTGGGTATACAAAAATGATATGCTAATGTATGAGTTTGCATTGCTTAATGCCCAATGTGACATAGGCGTACAAAACATTTACTCAGGCGTCTCTGGACATCGTATGAGCATTTTGCATGCATTGAATTTCAGAAATTCACATTTTTGACAATGTACGAAACGATTTTTGATTTTCTTCGCCAATCTCTGTGAGTGTAATTACAAAGATCGGCTACCAGATGGTGTTTATTGGTCTAGTGGTTTCCGTATTTATGTTATTTATTTATTTACAGACACTTTACCAGGTGTTTAAAGACAATGTTAACATTAGGCTTTAAAGGGTTAAACAAGAAGAGTCAAAATAACCACAAGGCCACAACCTCCACACCACAACCTCCACACCACAACCCCCACACCACAACCCCCACACCACAACCTCCACACGACAACCTCCACACCCCAACCTCCACACCACAACCTCCACACCACAACCTCCACACCACAACCTCCACACCACAACCCCCACACCACAACACAACCCCCACACCACAACCTCCACACCACAACCTCCACACCACAACACAACCCCCACACCACACCACAACCCCCACACCACAACCCCCACACCACAACCCCCACACCACAACCCCCACACCACAACCCCCACACCACACCACAACCCCCACACCACAACCCCCACACCACAACCTCCACACCACAACCTCCACACCACAACCTCCACACCACAACCTCCACACCACAACCTCCACACCACAACACAACCTCCACACCACAACCCCCACACCACAACCTCCACACCACAACCTCCACACCACAACCTCAACAAATAAACCACACTCACACAATCAGTCAAAACAACTGCAATCCTTAATGAATTCATTCAACACCAGAGTCCTAAACTGCCATATTGGCACCAGGGAATCAAGAAGTAAGTTATTCCAACAATGGGAGGCACTAAAACTAATGGATAATTTAAACCTCAAGAGTTAACCGACCCTGTGAACGTGTTTGGTAACTCATGTTTTTATATTTCAACAACTGATCACAGCAATACAACACCAATTGCAATGTCAGACAATACAAAACACAACATGTGAGAAAAACTGTTCCATTCCTCAGCTACTGGGTCCAGCACCCTAAGTAGCACCAGAACATCCAATTGTACCGAGTTCTGCACGTTGTTCCGGCAGTGAGGCTTGTTAAAACTAAAAGCGGATTGACCTAATTTGGCGCAGACCCGAGGAACCTCAAGAGCTAACCAACCCTGTGAAGGTGGTTTTATGTTTCAACAACGTAGTCAGGTAAGTTGGAAAGCTTGTGTAGTAGGGCTTTGTAAACAAAAAGGGAATAGTGAAGTGATCTAGGGGGGCTTTAATGAGGACCAGACAACCTTTTGATACAGGGTGTAGTGATGAGTATTAAAACTGTCACCTGTGATAAAGCGAAGGGCGATATGGTAGACGGCATCCAATGGTTTAAGAGTAGTGGCTGCTGCATTCTGGTAAATGGAGTCACCATAGTCAAGAACTGGCAGGAATGTTGACTGTGCAATCTGCTTCCTGCTATTTAGGGAGAAGCAAGATCTATTTCTGAAAAATAAACCCACTTTAAATCTTAGCTTTTTAACTAGCTCATCAGTATGTTTTTTAAACATAAAATCCTTGTCAATCCAAAAGCCCAGATATTTATAGGCAGGAACCCGATCGATGGGAGAACCATTCAATTAACAAATATGTAGTCCATCTGAAACATTCTTGCGAGAACTAGAGAACAACATAAATGTAGTCTTGCCCACATTAAGTACAACAACCTTCCCTCCCAAGTTACAGGGACAAATGTGGACCAAATCCCAGATATTTATAGGCAGGAACCCGGTCAATGTATGTTGTTTTTATATTCTCATTTGCAGATGGTTTACAGATTTATGAATGGCTCTTTCATAGAGCAGGTTACCGCCTATATACATCTATATGTTATATACAGTGGGGGAAAAAAGTATTTAGTCAGCCACCAATTGTGCAAGTTCTCCCACTTAAAAAGATGAGAGAGGCCTGTAATTTTCATCATAGGTACACGTCAACTATGACAGACAAAATGAGAAAAAAATATCCAGAAAATCACATTGTAGGATTTTTAATGAATTTATTTGCAAATTATGGTGGAAAATAAGTATTTGGTCAATAACAAAAGTTTCTCAATACTTTGTTATATACCCTTTGTTGGCAATGACACAGGTCAAACGTTTCCTGTAAGTCTTCACAAGGTTTTCACACATTGTTGCTGGTATTTTGGCCCATTCCTCCATGCAGATCTCCTCTAGAGCAGTGATGTTTTGGGGCTGTCGCTGGGCAACACGGACTTTCAACTCCCTCCAAAGATTTTCTATGGGGTTGAGATCTGGAGACTGGCTAGGCCACTCCAGGACCTTGAAATGCTTCTTACGAAGCCACTCCTTCGTTGCCCGGGCGGTGTGTTTGGGATCATTGTCATGCTGAAAGACCCAGCCACGTTTCATCTTCAATGCCCTTGCTGATGGAAGGAAGTTTTCACTCAAAATCTCACGATACATGGCCCCATTCATTCTTTCCTTTACACGGATCAGTCATCCTGGTCCCTTTGCAGAAAAACAGCCCCAAAGCATGATGTTTCCACCCATGCTTCACAGTAGGTGTGGTGTTCTTTGGATGCAACTCAGCATTCTTTGTCCTCCAAACACGACGAGTTGAGTTTTTACCAAAAAGTTCTATTTTGGTTTCATCTGACCATATGACATTCTCCCAATCCTCTTCTGGATCATCCAAATGCACTCTAGCAAACTTCAGACGGGCCTGGACATGTACTGGCTTAAGCAGGGGGACACGTCTGGCACTGCAGGATTTGAGTCCCTGGCGGCGTAGTGTGTTACTGATGGTAGGCTTTGTTACTTTGGTCCCAGCTCTCTGCAGGTCATTCACTAGGTCCCCCCGTGTGGTTCTGGGATTTTTTTTTCTCACCGTTCTTGTGATCATTTTGACCCCACGGGGTGAGATCTTGCGTGGAGCCCCAGATCGAGGGAGATTATCAGTGGTCTTGTATGTCTTCCATTTCCTAATAATTGCTCCCACAGTTGATTTCTTCAAACCAAGCTGCTTACCTATTGCAGATTCAGTCTTCCCAGCCTGGTGCAGGTCTACAATTTTGTTTCTGGTGTCCTTTGACAGCTCTTTGGTCTTGGCCATAGTGGAGTTTGGAGTGTGACTGTTTGAGGTTGTGGACAGGTGTCTTTTATACTGATAACAAGTTCAAACAGGTGCCATTAATACAGGTAACGAGTGGAGGACAGAGGAGCCTCTTAAAGAAGAAGTTACAGATCTGTGAGAGCCAGAAATCTTGCTTGTTTGTAGGTGACCAAATACTTATTTTCCACCATAATTTGCAAATAAATTCATTAAAAATCCTACAATGTGATTTTCTGGATATTTTTTTCTCAATTTGTCTGTCATAGTTGACGTGTACCTATGATGAAAATTACAGGCCTCTCTCATCTTTTTAAGTGGGAGAACTTGCACAATTGGTGGCTGACTAAATACTTTTTTCCCCACTGTATTTGCTCATATATCTGAGCTTTTGGATTTATTTATTTTACATTTAACAAACATACGGACGAGCAAGTTAAGAAGCTGAGACTTAAAGTAGGTAGTGAGTTTCTCTTATAGAAATAGAGTTAGTTAGTTAGTTAAGTTAGTTGGTTAAGTTAGTTTTTATTTTATTTTATTTTATTTAACCTTTATTTAACCAGGTAAGCCAGTTAAGTTAGTTAAGTTAGTTAAGTTAGTTAAGTTAGTTAAGTTAGTTAAGTTAGTTAAGTTAGTTAAAGTAGTTAAGGTAGTTAGTTAAGTTAGTTAGTTAAGTTAGTTGGTTACATTAGTTAAGTTAGTTGGTTAAGTTAGTTAAGTTAGTTAAGTTAGTTAGTTAAGTTAGTTAAGTTAGTTAAGTTAGTTTAAATGGTTAAGTTAGTTGGTTAAGTTAGTTGGTTAAGTTAGTTAAGTTAGTTAGTTAGTTAGTCAAGTTAGTTTGTTAAGTTAGTTAAGTTAGTTAGTTAATTAAGTTAGTTAAGGTAGCTTAGTTGGTTAAGTTAGTTGGTTAAGTTAGTTAAGTTAGTTAGTTAAGTTAGTTTGTTAAGTTAGTTAGTTAGTTAAGGCAATTAGTTAGTTTAGTTAGTTAGTTAGTTAAGTTAGTTGGTTAAGTTAGTTGGTTTAGTTAGTTAGTTAGTTAGTTAGTTAGTTAGTTAGTTAGTTAGTTAGTTAGTTAGTTGTGCAGTCAATCTTCCTGCCAGCTCTTTATTATGGTGACACTCAATCAATTTCAATCAATTTTATTTTATATAGCCCTTCTTACATCAGCTAATATCTCGAAGTGCTGTACAGAAACCCAGCCTAAAACCCCAAACAGCTAGTAATGCAGGTGTAGAAGCACGGTGGCTAGGAAAAACTCCCTAGAAAGGCAAAACCTAGGAAGAAACCTAGAGAGGAACCAGGCTATGAGGGGTGGCCAGTCCTCTTCTGGCTGTGCCGGGTGGAGATTATAACAGAACCATGCCAAGATGTTCAAAAATGTTCATAAGTGACAAGCATGGTCAAATAATAATCAGGAATAAATCTCAGTTGGCTTTTCATAGCCGATCATTAAGAGTTGAAAACAGCAGGTCTGGGACAGGTAGGGGTTCCATAACCGCAGGCAGAACAGTTGAAACTGGAATAGCAGCAAGGCCAGGCGGACTGGGGACAGCAAGGAGTCACCACGGCCGGTAGTCCCGGCGTATGGTCCTAGGGCTCAGGTCTCTCAGTTGGCTTTTCATAGCCGATCATTAAGAGTTGAAAACAGCAGGTCTGGGACAGGTAGGGGTTTCGTAGCCGCAGGCAGAACAGTTGAAACTGGAATAGCAGCAAGGCCAGGCGGACTAGGGACAGCAAGGTGTCATCATGCCCGGTAGTCCTGACGTATGGTCCTAGGGCTCAGGTTCTCAGAGAGAAAGAGAGAACGAGAGAATTAGAGAGAGCATACTTAAATTCACACAGGACACTGGATAAGACAGGAGAAGTACTCCAGGTATAACCAACTAACCCCAGCCCCCCGACACATAAACTACTGCAGCATAAATACTGGAGGCTGAGACAGGAGCGGTCCGGAGACACTGTGGCCCCATCCGAAGAAACCCCCGGACAGGGCCAAACAGGAAGGATATAACCCCACCCACTCCGCCAAAGCACAGCCCCCGCACCACTAGAGGGATATCCCCAACCACCAACTTACAATCCTGAGACAAGGCCGAGTATAGCCCACAGAGGTCTCCACCACAGCACAAACCAAGGGGGGGGCGCCAACCCAGACAGGAAGATCACGTCAGTAACTCAACCCACTCAAGTGACGCACCCCTCCCAGGGACGGCATGAAAGAGCACCAGCAAGCCAGTGACTCAGCCCCTGCAACAGGGTTAGAGGCAGAGAACCCCAGTGGAGAGGGGAACCGGCCTGGCAGAGACACCATTTATCAGAATTCAGCAGCACCCTAAAGCCCTTGGTTGCAGTCTACCACAGCACACTTCACCCTAACCCTAACCCTTAGTTGCCATCTACCACTATCACAGGCGACAGGTTTAATACTCATCACCTTTATCAGAAGGTCAGCTGCTAGAACAGGTTGGCTGCTAGAACAGGTTGGCTGCTAGAACAGGTTGGCACTCTAGAACAGGTTGGCTACTAGAACAGGTTGGCTGCTAGAACAGGTTGGCTACTAGAACAGGTTGGCTGCTAGAACAGGTCGGCTACTAGAACAGGTTGGCTGCTAGAACAGGTTGGCTACTAGAACAGGTTGGCTACTAGAACAGGTTGGCTACTAGAACAGGTTGGCTACTAGAACAGGTTGGCACTCTAGAACAGGTTGGCTACTAGAACAGGTTGGCTACTAGAACAGGTTGGCTACTAGAACAGGTTGGCTACTAGAACAGGTTGGCACTCTAGAACAGGTTGGCACTCTAGAACAGGTTGGCTACTAGAACAGGTCGGCTACTAGAACAGGTTGGCTACTAGAACAGGTCGGCTACTAGAACAGGTTGGCACTCTAGAACAGGTTGGCACTCTAGAACAGGTCGGCTACTAGAACAGGTCAGCTACTAGAACAGGTTGGCACTCTAGAACAGGTTGGCACTCTAGAACAGGTTGGCTACTAGAACAGGTCGGCTACTAGAACAGGTCAGCTGCTAGAACAGGTTGGCACTCTAGAACAGGTCGGCTACTAGAACAGGTTGGCTACTAGAACAGGTTGGCTGCTAGAACAGGTTGGCACTCTAGAACAGGTTGGCACTCTAGAACAGGTTGGCACTCTAGAACAGGTTGGCACTCTAGAACAGGTTGGCTACTAGAACAGGTTGGCTACTAGAACAGGTTGGCACTCTAGAACAGGTTGGCTACTAGAACAGGTTGGCACTCTAGAACAGGTTGGCTACTAGAACAGGTTGGCACTCTAGAACAGGTTGGCTACTAGAACAGGTCGGCTACTAGAACAGGTTGGCACTCTAGAACAGGTTGGCTACTAGAACAGGTTGGCTACTAGAACAGGTTGGCTGCTAGAACAGGTTGGCTACTAGAACAGGTTGGCTACTAGAACAGGTTGGCACTCTAGAACAGGTTGGCTACTAGAACAGGTTGGCTACTAGAACAGGTTGGCTGCTAGAACAGGTTGGCTACTAGAACAGGTTGGCTACTAGAACAGGTTGGCTGCTAGAACAGGTTGGCTACTAGAACAGGTTGGCTGCTAGAACAGGTTGGCTACTAGAACAGGTTGGCACTCTAGAACAGGTTGGCTACTAGAACAGGTTGGCACTCTAGAACAGGTTGGCTACTAGAACAGGTTGGCTACTAGAACAGGTTGGCTGCTAGAACAGGTTGGCTACTAGAACAGGTTGGCTACTAGAACAGGTTGGCACTCTAGAACAGGTTGGCTACTAGAACAGGTTGGCTACTAGAACAGGTTGGCTGCTAGAACAGGTTGGCTACTAGAACAGGTTGGCTACTAGAACAGGTTGGCTACTAAAACAGGTTGGCTACTAGAACAGGTTGGCTACTAGAACAGGTTGGCTACTAGAACAGGTTGGCTACTAGAACAGGTTGGCTACTAGAACAGGTTGGCTACTAGAACAGGTTGGCTACTAGAACAGGTTGGCACTCTAGAACAGGTTGGCTACTAGAACAGGTTGGCTACTAGAACAGGTTGGCTACTAGAACAGGTCAGCTGCTAGAACAGGTTGGCACTCTAGAACAGGTCGGCTACTAGAACAGGTCGGCTACTAGAACAGGTTGGCACTCTAGAACAGGTTGGCACTCTAGAACAGGTTGGCTACTAGAACAGGTCGGCTACTAGAACAGGTTGGCTGCTAGAACAGGTTGGCACTCTAGAACAGGTTGGCTACTAGAACAGGTTGGCACTCTAGAACAGGTTGGCACTCTAGAACAGGTTGGCACTCTAGAACAGGTCAGCTACTAGAACAGGTTGGCTACTAGAACAGGTTGGCTACTAGAACAGGTTGGCACTCTAGAACAGGTTGGCACTCTAGAACAGGTCAGCTACTAGAACAGGTTGGCTACTAGAACAGGTTGGCTACTAGAACAGGTTGGCTACTAGAACAGGTTGGCTGCTAGAACAGGTTGGCTGCTAGAACAGGTTGGCACTCTAGAACAGGTTGGCACTCTAGAACAGGTTGGCTACTAGAACAGGTTGGCTGCTAGAACAGGTTGGCACTCTAGAACAGGTTGGCTACTAGAACAGGTTGGCACTCTAGAACAGGTTGGCTACTAGAACAGGTTGGCTGCTAGAACAGGTTGGCACTCTAGAACAGGTTGGCTACTAGAACAGGTTGGCACTCTAGAACAGGTTGGCTACTAGAACAGGTTGGCTGCTAGAACAGGTTGGCACTCTAGAACAGGTTGGCTACTAGAACAGGTTGGCTACTAGAACAGGTTGGCTACTAGAACAGGTTGGCTACTAGAACAGGTTGGCTACTAGAACAGGTTGGCTGCTAGAACAGGTTGGCTACTAGAACAGGTTGGCACTCTAGAACAGGTTGGCACTCTAGAACAGGTTGGCTACTAGAACAGGTTGGCTACTAAAACAGGTTGGCTACTAGAACAGGTTGGCTACTAGAACAGGTTGGCTACTAGAACAGGTTGGCTACTAGAACAGGTTGGCTACTAGAACAGGTTGGCTACTAGAACAGGTTGGCTACTAGAACAGGTTGGCACTCTAGAACAGGTTGGCTACTAGAACAGGTTGGCTACTAGAACAGGTTGGCTACTAGAACAGGTCAGCTGCTAGAACAGGTTGGCACTCTAGAACAGGTCGGCTACTAGAACAGGTCGGCTACTAGAACAGGTTGGCACTCTAGAACAGGTTGGCACTCTAGAACAGGTCGGCTACTAGAACAGGTCAGCTACTAGAACAGGTTGGCACTCTAGAAAAGGTTGGCACTCTAGAACAGGTTGGCTACTAGAACAGGTCGGCTACTAGAACAGGTCAGCTGCTAGAACAGGTTGGCACTCTAGAACAGGTCGGCTACTAGAACAGGTTGGCTACTAGAACAGGTTGGCTGCTAGAACAGGTTGGCACTCTAGAACAGGTTGGCACTCTAGAACAGGTTGGCACTCTAGAACAGGTTGGCACTCTAGAACAGGTTGGCTACTAGAACAGGTTGGCTACTAGAACAGGTTGGCACTCTAGAACAGGTTGGCTACTAGAACAGGTTGGCACTCTAGAACAGGTTGGCTACTAGAACAGGTTGGCACTCTAGAACAGGTTGGCTACTAGAACAGGTCGGCTACTAGAACAGGTTGGCACTCTAGAACAGGTTGGCTACTAGAACAGGTTGGCTACTAGAACAGGTTGGCTGCTAGAACAGGTTGGCTACTAGAACAGGTTGGCTACTAGAACAGGTTGGCACTCTAGAACAGGTTGGCTACTAGAACAGGTTGGCTACTAGAACAGGTTGGCTGCTAGAACAGGTTGGCTACTAGAACAGGTTGGCTACTAGAACAGGTTGGCTGCTAGAACAGGTTGGCTACTAGAACAGGTTGGCTGCTAGAACAGGTTGGCTACTAGAACAGGTTGGCACTCTAGAACAGGTTGGCTACTAGAACAGGTTGGCACTCTAGAACAGGTTGGCTACTAGAACAGGTTGGCTACTAGAACAGGTTGGCTACTAGAACAGGTTGGCTACTAGAACAGGTTGGCTACTAGAACAGGTTGGCACTCTAGAACAGGTTGGCTACTAGAACAGGTTGGCTACTAGAACAGGTTGGCTGCTAGAACAGGTTGGCTACTAGAACAGGTTGGCACTCTAGAACAGGTTGGCACTCTAGAACAGGTTGGCTACTAGAACAGGTTGGCTACTAAAACAGGTTGGCTACTAGAACAGGTTGGCTACTAGAACAGGTTGGCTACTAGAACAGGTTGGCTACTAGAACAGGTTGGCTACTAGAACAGGTTGGCTACTAGAACAGGTTGGCTACTAGAACAGGTTGGCACTCTAGAACAGGTTGGCTACTAGAACAGGTTGGCTACTAGAACAGGTTGGCTACTAGAACAGGTCAGCTGCTAGAACAGGTTGGCACTCTAGAACAGGTCGGCTACTAGAACAGGTCGGCTACTAGAACAGGTTGGCACTCTAGAACAGGTTGGCACTCTAGAACAGGTTGGCTACTAGAACAGGTCGGCTACTAGAACAGGTTGGCTGCTAGAACAGGTTGGCACTCTAGAACAGGTTGGCTACTAGAACAGGTTGGCACTCTAGAACAGGTTGGCACTCTAGAACAGGTTGGCACTCTAGAACAGGTCAGCTACTAGAACAGGTTGGCTACTAGAACAGGTTGGCTACTAGAACAGGTTGGCACTCTAGAACAGGTTGGCACTCTAGAACAGGTCAGCTACTAGAACAGGTTGGCTACTAGAACAGGTTGGCTGCTAGAACAGGTTGGCTACTAGAACAGGTTGGCTACTAGAACAGGTTGGCTGCTAGAACAGGTTGGCACTCTAGAACAGGTTGGCTGCTAGAACAGGTTGGCACTCTAGAACAGGTTGGCACTCTAGAACAGGTTGGCTACTAGAACAGGTTGGCTGCTAGAACAGGTTGGCACTCTAGAACAGGTTGGCTACTAGAACAGGTTGGCACTCTAGAACAGGTTGGCACTCTAGAACAGGTTGGCACTCTAGAACAGGTCAGCTACTAGAACAGGTCAGCTACTAGAACAGGTCGGCTACTAGAACAGGTTGGCTACTAGAACAGGTTGGCACTCTAGAACAGGTTGGCACTCTAGAACAGGTCAGCTACTAGAACAGGTTGGCTACTAGAACAGGTTGGCTGCTAGAACAGGTTGGCTACTAGAACAGGTTGGCTACTAGAACAGGTTGGCTGCTAGAACAGGTTGGCACTCTAGAACAGGTTGGCTGCTAGAACAGGTTGGCACTCTAGAACAGGTTGGCACTCTAGAACAGGTTGGCTACTAGAACAGGTTGGCTGCTAGAACAGGTTGGCACTCTAGAACAGGTTGGCTACTAGAACAGGTTGGCACTCTAGAACAGGTTGGCTACTAGAACAGGTTGGCTGCTAGAACAGGTTGGCACTCTAGAACAGGTTGGCTACTAGAACAGGTTGGCACTCTAGAACAGGTTGGCTACTAGAACAGGTTGGCTGCTAGAACAGGTTGGCACTCTAGAACAGGTTGGCTACTAGAACAGGTTGGCTACTAGAACAGGTTGGCTACTAGAACAGGTTGGCTACTAGAACAGGTTGGCTACTAGAACAGGTTGGCTGCTAGAACAGGTTGGCTACTAGAACAGGTTGGCACTCTAGAACAGGTTGGCACTCTAGAACAGGTTGGCTACTAGAACAGGTTGGCTACTAAAACAGGTTGGCTACTAGAACAGGTTGGCTACTAGAACAGGTTGGCTACTAGAACAGGTTGGCTACTAGAACAGGTTGGCTACTAGAACAGGTTGGCTACTAGAACAGGTTGGCTACTAGAACAGGTTGGCACTCTAGAACAGGTTGGCTACTAGAACAGGTTGGCTACTAGAACAGGTTGGCTACTAGAACAGGTCAGCTGCTAGAACAGGTTGGCACTCTAGAACAGGTCGGCTACTAGAACAGGTCGGCTACTAGAACAGGTTGGCACTCTAGAACAGGTTGGCACTCTAGAACAGGTCGGCTACTAGAACAGGTCAGCTACTAGAACAGGTTGGCACTCTAGAAAAGGTTGGCACTCTAGAACAGGTTGGCTACTAGAACAGGTCGGCTACTAGAACAGGTCAGCTGCTAGAACAGGTTGGCACTCTAGAACAGGTCGGCTACTAGAACAGGTTGGCTACTAGAACAGGTTGGCTACTAGAACAGGTTGGCACTCTAGAACAGGTTGGCTACTAGAACAGGTTGGCACTCTAGAACAGGTTGGCTACTAGAACAGGTTGGCACTCTAGAACAGGTTGGCTACTAGAACAGGTCGGCTACTAGAACAGGTTGGCACTCTAGAACAGGTTGGCTACTAGAACAGGTTGGCTACTAGAACAGGTTGGCTGCTAGAACAGGTTGGCTACTAGAACAGGTTGGCTACTAGAACAGGTTGGCACTCTAGAACAGGTTGGCTACTAGAACAGGTTGGCTACTAGAACAGGTTGGCTGCTAGAACAGGTTGGCTACTAGAACAGGTTGGCTACTAGAACAGGTTGGCTGCTAGAACAGGTTGGCTACTAGAACAGGTTGGCTACTAGAACAGGTTGGCTACTAGAACAGGTTGGCACTCTAGAACAGGTTGGCTACTAGAACAGGTTGGCTGCTAGAACAGGTTGGCTACTAGAACAGGTTGGCACTCTAGAACAGGTTGGCTACTAGAACAGGTTGGCTGCTAGAACAGGTTGGCTACTAGAACAGGTTGGCACTCTAGAACAGGTTGGCTACTAGAACAGGTTGGCACTCTAGAACAGGTTGGCTACTAGAACAGGTTGGCTACTAGAACAGGTTGGCTGCTAGAACAGGTTGGCTACTAGAACAGGTTGGCTACTAGAACAGGTTGGCACTCTAGAACAGGTTGGCTACTAGAACAGGTTGGCTACTAGAACAGGTTGGCTGCTAGAACAGGTTGGCTACTAGAACAGGTTGGCACTCTAGAACAGGTTGGCACTCTAGAACAGGTTGGCTACTAGAACAGGTTGGCTACTAAAACAGGTTGGCTACTAGAACAGGTTGGCTACTAGAACAGGTTGGCTACTAGAACAGGTTGGCTACTAGAACAGGTTGGCTACTAGAACAGGTTGGCTACTAGAACAGGTTGGCTACTAGAACAGGTTGGCTACTAGAACAGGTTGGCTACTAGAACAGGTTGGCTACTAGAACAGGTCAGCTGCTAGAACAGGTTGGCACTCTAGAACAGGTCGGCTACTAGAACAGGTCGGCTACTAGAACAGGTTGGCACTCTAGAACAGGTTGGCACTCTAGAACAGGTTGGCTACTAGAACAGGTCGGCTACTAGAACAGGTTGGCTGCTAGAACAGGTTGGCACTCTAGAACAGGTTGGCTACTAGAACAGGTTGGCACTCTAGAACAGGTTGGCACTCTAGAACAGGTTGGCACTCTAGAACAGGTCAGCTACTAGAACAGGTTGGCTACTAGAACAGGTTGGCTACTAGAACAGGTTGGCACTCTAGAACAGGTTGGCACTCTAGAACAGGTCAGCTACTAGAACAGGTTGGCTACTAGAACAGGTTGGCTGCTAGAACAGGTTGGCTACTAGAACAGGTTGGCTACTAGAAGAGGTTGGCTGCTAGAACAGGTTGGCACTCTAGAACAGGTTGGCACTCTAGAACAGGTTGGCACTCTAGAACAGGTTGGCACTCTAGAACAGGTTGGCTACTAGAACAGGTTGGCTGCTAGAACAGGTTGGCACTCTAGAACAGGTTGGCTACTAGAACAGGTTGGCACTCTAGAACAGGTTGGCTACTAGAACAGGTTGGCTGCTAGAACAGGTTGGCACTCTAGAACAGGTTGGCTACTAGAACAGGTTGGCACTCTAGAACAGGTTGGCTACTAGAACAGGTTGGCTGCTAGAACAGGTTGGCACTCTAGAACAGGTTGGCTACTAGAACAGGTTGGCTACTAGAACAGGTTGGCTACTAGAACAGGTTGGCTACTAGAACAGGTTGGCTACTAGAACAGGTTGGCTACTAGAACAGGTTGGCTACTAGAACAGGTTGGCACTCTAGAACAGGTTGGCACTCTAGAACAGGTTGGCTACTAGAACAGGTTGGCTACTAAAACAGGTTGGCTACTAGAACAGGTTGGCTACTAGAACAGGTTGGCTACTAGAACAGGTTGGCTACTAGAACAGGTTGGCTACTAGAACAGGTTGGCTACTAGAACAGGTTGGCTACTAGAACAGGTTGGCACTCTAGAACAGGTTGGCTACTAGAACAGGTTGGCTACTAGAACAGGTTGGCTACTAGAACAGGTCAGCTGCTAGAACAGGTTGGCACTCTAGAACAGGTCGGCTACTAGAACAGGTCGGCTACTAGAACAGGTTGGCACTCTAGAACAGGTTGGCACTCTAGAACAGGTTGGCTACTAGAACAGGTCGGCTACTAGAACAGGTTGGCTGCTAGAACAGGTTGGCACTCTAGAACAGGTTGGCTACTAGAACAGGTTGGCACTCTAGAACAGGTTGGCACTCTAGAACAGGTTGGCACTCTAGAACAGGTCAGCTACTAGAACAGGTTGGCTACTAGAACAGGTTGGCTACTAGAACAGGTTGGCACTCTAGAACAGGTTGGCACTCTAGAACAGGTCAGCTACTAGAACAGGTTGGCTACTAGAACAGGTTGGCTGCTAGAACAGGTTGGCTACTAGAACAGGTTGGCTACTAGAACAGGTTGGCTGCTAGAACAGGTTGGCACTCTAGAACAGGTTGGCTGCTAGAACAGGTTGGCACTCTAGAACAGGTTGGCACTCTAGAACAGGTTGGCTACTAGAACAGGTTGGCTGCTAGAACAGGTTGGCACTCTAGAACAGGTTGGCTACTAGAACAGGTTGGCACTCTAGAACAGGTTGGCTACTAGAACAGGTTGGCTGCTAGAACAGGTTGGCACTCTAGAACAGGTTGGCTACTAGAACAGGTTGGCACTCTAGAACAGGTTGGCTACTAGAACAGGTTGGCTGCTAGAACAGGTTGGCACTCTAGAACAGGTTGGCTACTAGAACAGGTTGGCTACTAGAACAGGTTGGCTACTAGAACAGGCTGGCTACTAGAACAGGTTGGCTACTAGAACAGGTTGGCTACTAGAACAGGTTGGCACTCTAGAACAGGTTGGCTACTAGAACAGGTTGGCTACTAGAACAGGTTGGCTACTAGAACAGGTTGGCTACTAGAACAGGTTGGCTGCTAGAACAGGTTGGCTGCTAGAACAGGTTGGCTGCTAGAACAGGTTGGCTGCTAGAACAGGTTGGCTAATAGAACAGGTTGGCTACTAGAACAGGTTGGCACTCTAGAACAGGTTGGCTACTAGAACAGGTTGGCTACTAGAACAGGTTGGCTACTAGAACAGGTCAGCTGCTAGAACAGGTTGGCACTCTAGAACAGGTCGGCTACTAGAACAGGTCGGCTACTAGAACAGGTTGGCACTCTAGAACAGGTTGGCACTCTAGAACAGGTTGGCTACTAGAACAGGTCGGCTACTAGAACAGGTTGGCTGCTAGAACAGGTTGGCACTCTAGAACAGGTTGGCTACTAGAACAGGTTGGCTACTAGAACAGGTTGGCTACTAGAACAGGTTGGCACTCTAGAACAGGTTGGCACTCTAGAACAGGTTGGCTACTAGAACAGGTTGGCACTCTAGAACAGGTTGGCTACTAGAACAGGTTGGCACTCTAGAACAGGTTGGCTGCTAGAACAGGTTGGCACTCTAGAACAGGTTGGCTACTAGAACAGGTTGGCACTCTAGAACAGGTTGGCTACTAGAACAGGTTGGCTGCTAGAACAGGTTGGCACTCTAGAACAGGTTGGCTGCTAGAACAGGTTGGCACTCTAGAACAGGTTGGCTACTAGAACAGGTCGGCTGCTAGAACAGGTTGGCACTCTAGAACAGGTTGGCTACTAGAACAGGTTGGCACTCTAGAACAGGTTGGCTACTAGAACAGGTTGGCTGCTAGAACAGGTTGGCACTCTAGAACAGGTTGGCTACTAGAACAGGTTGGCTACTAGAACAGGTTGGCTACTAGAACAGGTTGGCTACTAGAACAGGTTGGCTACTAGAACAGGTTGGCACTCTAGAACAGGTTGGCTGCTAGAACAGGTTGGCTACTAGAACAGGTTGGCTACTAGAACAGGTTGGCACTCTAGAACAGGTTGGCTACTAGAACAGGTTGGCACTCTAGAACATGTTGGCTATTAGAACAGGTTGGCTACTAGAACAGGTTGGCTACTAGAACAGGTTGGCACTCTAGAACAGGTCGGCTACTAGAACAGGTTGGCTACTAGAACAGGTTGGCTACTAGAACAGGTCGGCTACTAGAACAGGTTGGCTACTAGAACAGGTTGGCACTCTAGAACAGGTCGGCTACTAGAACAGGTTGGCTACTAGAACAGGTTGGCTACTAGAACAGGTTGGCTACTAGAACAGGTTGGCTACTAGAACAGGTTGGCTACTAGAACAGGTTGGCTACTAGAACAGGTTGGCACTCTAGAACAGGTTGGCACTCTAGAACAGGTCGGCTACTAGAACAGGTCGGCTACTAGAACAGGTTGGCACTCTAGAACAGGTTGGCACTCTAGAACAGGTTGGCTACTAGAACAGGTCGGCTACTAGAACAGGTCAGCTGCTAGAACAGGTTGGCACTCTAGAACAGGTCGGCTACTAGAACAGGTTGGCTACTAGAACAGGTTGGCTGCTAGAACAGGTTGGCACTCTAGAACAGGTTGGCTACTAGAACAGGTTGGCTACTAGAACAGGTTGGCACTCTAGAACAGGTTGGCACTCTAGAACAGGTCGGCTACTAGAACAGGTCGGCTACTAGAACAGGTTGGCACTCTAGAACAGGTTGGCACTCTAGAACAGGTTGGCTACTAGAACAGGTCGGCTACTAGAACAGGTCAGCTGCTAGAACAGGTTGGCACTCTAGAACAGGTTGGCTACTAGAACAGGTTGGCTACTAGAACAGGTCGGCTACTAGAACAGGTTGGCTACTAGAACAGGTTGGCTGCTAGAACAGGTTGGCACTCTAGAACAGGTTGGCTACTAGAACAGGTTGGCTACTAGAACAGGTTGGCTGCTAGAACAGGTTGGCACTCTAGAACAGGTTGGCTACTAGAACAGGTCGGCTACTAGAACAGGTTGGCTGCTAGAACAGGTTGGCACTCTAGAACAGGTTGGCTACTAGAACAGGTTGGCTACTAGAACAGGTTGGCTGCTAGAACAGGTTGGCACTCTAGAACAGGTTGGCACTCTAGAACAGGTTGGCTACTAGAACAGGTTGGCTACTAGAACAGGTTGGCTACTAGAACAGGTTGGCTACTAGAACAGGTTGGCACTCTAGAACAGGTCGGCTACTAGAACAGGTTGGCACTCTAGAACAGGTTGGCACTCTAGAACAGGTCGGCTACTAGAACAGGTCGGCTACTAGAACAGGTTGGCACTCTAGAACAGGTTGGCACTCTAGAACAGGTTGGCTACTAGAACAGGTCGGCTACTAGAACAGGTCAGCTGCTAGAACAGGTTGGCACTCTAGAACAGGTCGGCTACTAGAACAGGTTGGCTACTAGAACAGGTTGGCTGCTAGAACAGGTTGGCACTCTAGAACAGGTTGGCTGCTAGAACAGGTTGGCACTCTAGAACAGGTTGGCTGCTAGAACAGGTTGGCACTCTAGAACAGGTTGGCTACTAGAACAGGTCGGCTGCTAGAACAGGTTGGCTACTAGAACAGGTTGGCTGCTAGAACAGGTTGGCACTCTAGAACAGGTCGGCTACTAGAACAGGTTGGCTACTAGAACAGGTTGGCTACTAGAACAGGTCGGCTGCTAGAACAGGTTGGCTACTAGAACAGGTTGGCTGCTAGAACAGGTTGGCTGCTAGAACAGGTTGGCACTCTAGAACAGGTCGGCTACTAGAACAGGTTGGCACTCTAGAACAGGTCGGCTACTAGAACAGGTTGGCACTCTAGAACAGGTCGGCTGCTAGAACAGGTTGGCTACTAGAACAGGTTGGCTACTAGAACAGGTTGGCTACTAGAACAGGTTGGCTGCTAGAACAGGTCGGCTACTAGAACAGGTCGGCTACTAGAACAGGTTGGCACTCTAGAACAGGTTGGCACTCTAGAACAGGTTGGCACTCTAGAACAGGTCGGCTACTAGAACAGGTTGGCTACTAGAACAGGTCGGCTACTAGAACAGGTCGGCTACTAGAACAGGTTGGCACTCTAGAACAGGTTGGCACTCTAGAACAGGTTGGCACTCTAGAACAGGTCGGCTACTAGAACAGGTTGGCTGCTAGAACAGGTTGGCACTCTAGAACAGGTTGGCACTCTAGAACAGGTTGGCACTCTAGAACAGGTTGGCTGCTAGAACAGGTTGGCTACTAGAACAGGTTGGCTACTAGAACAGGTTGGCTACTAGAACAGGTTGGCACTCTAGAACAGGTTGGCTACTAGAACAGGTTGGCACCCTAGAACAGGTTGGCACTCTAGAACAGGTTGGCTACTAGAACAGGTTGGCTGCTAGAACAGGTTGGCTACTAGAACAGGTTGGCACTCTAGAACAGGTTGGCTACTAGAACAGGTTGGCCCTCTAGAACAGGTTGGCACTCTAGAACAGGTTGGCTACTAGAACAGGTTGGCTGCTAGAACAGGTTGGCTACTAGAACAGGTTGGCACTCTAGAACAGGTTGGCTACTAGAACAGGTTGGCACTCTAGAACAGGTTGGCACTCTAGAACAGGTTGGCTACTAGAACAGGTTGGCACTCTAGAACAGGTTGGCTACTAGAACAGGTTGGCACTCTAGAACAGGTTGGCACTCTAGAACAGGTTGGCTACTAGAACAGGTTGGCTACTAGAACAGGTTGGCTACTAGAACAGGTTGGCTACTAGAACAGGTTGGCACTCTAGAACAGGTTGGCACTCTAGAACAGGTTGGCTGCTAGAACAGGTTGGCTACTAGAACAGGTTGGCTACTAGAACAGGTTGGCTACTAGAACAGGTTGGCACTCTAGAACAGGTTGGCTACTAGAACAGGTTGGCACTCTAGAACAGGTTGGCACTCTAGAACAGGTTGGCTACTAGAACAGGTTGGCTGCTAGAACAGGTTGGCTACTAGAACAGGTTGGCACTCTAGAACAGGTTGGCTACTAGAACAGGTTGGCACTCTAGAACAGGTTGGCACTCTAGAACAGGTTGGCTACTAGAACAGGTTGGCACTCTAGAACAGGTTGGCTACTAGAACAGGTTGGCACTCTAGAACAGGTTGGCACTCTAGAACAGGTTGGCTACTAGAACAGGTTGGCTGCTAGAACAGGTTGGCTACTAGAACAGGTTGGCTACTAGAACAGGTTGGCTACTAGAACAGGTTGGCTACTAGAACAGGTTGGCACTCTAGAACAGGTTGGCACTCTAGAACAGGTTGGGTACTAGAACAGGTTGGCACTCTAGAACAGGTTGGCTACTAGAACAGGTTGGCACTCTAGAACAGGTTGGTACTCTAGAACAGGTTGGCTACTAGAACAGGTTGGCTACTAGAACAGGTTGGCTACTAGAACAGGTTGGCTACTAGAACAGGTTGGCACTCTAGAACAGGTTGGCTACTAGAACAGGTTGGCACTCTAGAACAGGTTGGCACTCTAGAACAGGTTGGCTGCTAGAACAGGTTGGCTACTAGAACAGGTTGGCACTCTAGAACAGGTTGGCTACTAGAACAGGTTGGCACTCTAGAACAGGTTGGCACTCTAGAACAGGTTGGCTACTAGAACAGGTTGGCTGCTAGAACAGGTTGGCTACTAGAACAGGTTGGCACTCTAGAACAGGTTGGCTACTAGAACAGGTTGGCCCTCTAGAACAGGTTGGCACTCTAGAACAGGTTGGCTACTAGAACAGGTTGGCTGCTAGAACAGGTTGGCTACTAGAACAGGTTGGCACTCTAGAACAGGTTGGCTACTAGAACAGGTTGGCACTCTAGAACAGGTTGGCACTCTAGAACAGGTTGGCTACTAGAACAGGTTGGCACTCTAGAACAGGTTGGCACTCTAGAACAGGTTGGCACTCTAGAACAGGTTGGCACTCTAGAACAGGTTGGCACTCTAGAACAGGTTGGCACTCTAGAACAGGTTGGCTACTAGAACAGGTTGGCTGCTAGAACAGGTTGGCTACTAGAACAGGTTGGCTACTAGAACAGGTTGGCTACTAGAACAGGTTGGCACTCTAGAACAGGTTGGCTACTAGAACAGGTTGGCTACTAGAACAGGTTGGCTACTAGAACAGGTTGGCTACTAGAACAGGTTGGCACTCTAGAACAGGTTGGCTACTAGAACAGGTTGGCACTCTAGAACAGGTTGGCACTCTAGAACAGGTTGGCTGCTAGAACAGGTTGGCTACTAGAACAGGTTGGCACTCTAGAACAGGTTGGCACTCTAGAACAGGTTGGCACTCTAGAACAGGTTGGCTTCTAGAACAGGTTGGCACTCTAGAACAGGTTGGCTACTAGAACAGGTTGGCACTCTAGAACAGGTTGGCTACTAGAACAGGTTGGCTGCTAGAACAGGTTGGCTACTAGAACAGGTTGGCTACTAGAACAGGTTGGCTACTAGAACAGGTTGGCTACTAGAACAGGTTGGCACTCTAGAACAGGTTGGCACTCTAGAACAGGTTGGCACTCTAGAACAGGTTGGCTACTAGAACAGGTTGGCACTCTAGAACAGGTTGGCTACTAGAACAGGTTGGCTACTAGAACAGGTTGGCTACTAGAACAGGTTGGCTACTAGAACAGGTTGGCACTCTAGAACAGGTTGGCTGCTAGAACAGGTTGGCTACTAGAACAGGTTGGCACTCTAGAACAGGTTGGCACTCTAGAACAGGTTGGCACTCTAGAACAGGTTGGCACTCTAGAACAGGTTGGCTACTAGAACAGGTCGGCTACTAGAACAGGTTGGCACTCTAGAACAGGTTGGCACTCTAGAACAGGTTGGCACTCTAGAACAGGTTGGCACTCTAGAACAGGTTGGCACTCTAGAACAGGTTGGCACTCTAGAACAGGTTGGCACTCTAGAACAGGTTGGCACTCTAGAACAGGTTGGCACTCTAGAACAGGTTGGCTACTAGAACAGGTTGGCACTCTAGAACAGGTTGGCTACTAGAACAGGTTGGCTACTAGAACAGGTTGGCTACTAGAACAGGTTGGCTACTAGAACAGGTTGGCTACTTCAACATACACTGTACTGTATATACACAAGTATGTGGATCAGGTTGACTGGTCCTCTCTTAATTCCCGTAGATCACTTAATTTCTCCCTTTTTTGTTTACAAAGCTCTTCTGCACCAGCTTCCAACACATCTCACTTCTCTGTTCAAGTGTATAAATACGGGGCACCAAACCCGCTCACAGGGTTGGTTAACTCTTGTCATCCTTCGTGTTTCTACCAACCCAGGGCTGGTTAGGGTAAATCAGCCTTTAGTTTTAACCAGTTGCGGTTGGTGGACGATCATTTTTTTAAATGAGCGTGGCCTTATTTCTATTACAGCATATTGGATGACTGTCATCCATATTCCATTCACCCAGCTCCCTCTTCCACTCTCTCTCTTTTTTCTCTCTCACTATCTCTCTCCCTCTTCCACCCTCTCTCTCTGTCTCTCTCACTATCTCTCTCCCTCTTACACCCTCTCTCTTTTTCTCTCTAACAGATGTCAGGATCAAGCAGCTGCCTTTTAATGCCTCTGTCTATTTCTCTGTCGGGCTCTTTCCATATGTTGATCCCAGATCTGGTCTGACGCTTCCCTCTAATAGTCTGTCAGATCCATGCGTCAACCACAAAGTGTGTGTGTCTTTATGTACAGGGTTACTCTCTAAATGTAATCCGTTACAGTTACTAGTTACCTGTCCAAAATCGTAATCAGCAACGTAACTTTTGGATCACCCAAACCGAGTTACGTAATCTGATTACTTTCAGTTACTTTCAGATTACTTTCCCCATAAGAGGCATTAGATGAAGACAAAAAAATATATATTATCAATTGAAAGACATCTATTGCAGGATAAATGAATGTTGGAGTTTACATAGCCGGCCATAATGGATGTTGCATTTTACTTTATGGCTATTACATTTAATTTATTATTAATTATTATGTAGACTTCTTCTTCCCCATTGCTTTCTACTACAGATAATAATACTATTAGGTTATATGAAAAAATTAAAATAATAATGTATGCACTAACTGTAAGTCGCTCTGGATAAGAGCGTCTGCTAAATGACTAAAATGTCAATGTAAATATCTTTACATTAAAACCCAAAGTCTGTCAGATTCCCAGTCATTCCAATTAAATGAATACCCCTTGATCTTCAAGAATGGGACACCCCGCCTCTGTTTTGGTAAAAAGCTGAGAGAGATGTGCCTGAACAAACATTATCCCTCTCAGATTACTAGACAGGGCTATGGACGCAAGGACCATCCATTATATCAGCATCACACTCTCAGATTACTAGACAGGGCTATGGACGCAAGGACCATCCATTATATCAGCATTATTGTTTTGAGGCTATAACAGTGTTTGTTTACATTTATGATGTTTGCAAATATTGGAGAAAAGCAAGCTTGTATTTTTGGTTCTCATGGGGTGTGACAGTTGAACTAAAGCTCTGAGGCATTTATGAGTTATAGTCTTCAAGAATCAATGGGTATGTATGATGAATTTATGTCCAAACATGGGATGTAGCAATTACAGATTTCCCCCCCATACGTCTGTCAAAAGTGTGTCGAGTTTGAGCATGTGTTAGTCAGGCCTGTGACTTTGTTTTTAATCAGCACAAATTAGATGGAGCAATAAAAAGCCCCTCTCGAGGTCTTCTTAAATTAAACTCGTTTTTGACAGCATGGAGCACAATACCAGGAGAAGTTTAGATGGGAGGAACTTTTATTCCAGAGGCTGGGATCTGTACTACGCATGCAGCTGTTGTAAGAGCAAAAACAATGATTGATAGGCAGTTTAAACTTCTCCAATTCAACCATTATTGGGTTAAAATACACCTGTACACATACACCTGGTCAGACTTGCTCAGGAGGAACAAATGTAAACTTTTAAACTAAATATTTTGTTTTCTCGCAAACATAATTTCTCGAATTAAAAGTAATCATCTAGTTTTTCAAATGTATCTGTAATCAGATTTTTGTTGTTGTTGCTGGTTAACCTAAGGGATTACAGTTACTGTTTTTTTGTAATTGGTTACATGTAATTAATCCGTTGGTCCCCAAACCTGCTTGTGTGTGTGTGTGTGTGTCTGTGTGTGTGTGTGTGTGTGTGTCTGTGTGTGCTCTCACCATGGGCTACCCAGCCATGTCTACAGTGGTCACATATCCTGAGGTTGGTCTTGCCTGGTCTGAAACACTGACAGGTACAGTTCACCTGGGGAAGGAGGAGGAGGAGGAGGAGGAGGAAGAGAGAGAGAGAGAGAGAGAGAGAGAGAGAGAGAGAGAGAGAGAGAGAGAGAGAGAGAGAGAGAGAGAGAGAGAGAGATAGGGGGGGAAAGAGAGAGATAGGGGGGGAAAGAGAGAGAGAGGGGAAAGAGAGAGAGAGGGGAAAGAGAGAGAGAGAGAGAGAGAGAGAGAGAGACAGAGACAGAGACAGAGACAGAGACAGGGAGAGACAGAGAGATGAAGAAGATTACATTTTGAAGAACTTTATATCTGCTTTTGGGACGCAAGGACAAGAGGGAGTTAGGTCACACACACACACACACACACACACACACACACACACACACACACACACACAATACCTCGTCCAGGTTTGGAGACATCTTCACCATATTACACTGTCTCTCTTTGCCCTTTAAGACCATCCTGTAGAAATAGATTATTAGAACATAGATTATTCAATCTATTCTATTTCTATACAAACATGAAGAGTTTATTTCAAAAATGCTATATATCCATTTTCAGAAATGTTGGTCAATTAACTTTTATTGTTTACATTTTTGGGGGTGGTTCAATGACATACATGTATTTGTTTAAAATCTATCACTTGATGATTTCATTTCAGAGAGACAAATAATCATGT
Organism: Coregonus ussuriensis; assembly: GCA_031479575.1. Taxonomy (NCBI): domain Eukaryota; kingdom Metazoa; phylum Chordata; class Actinopteri; order Salmoniformes; family Salmonidae; genus Coregonus; species Coregonus ussuriensis. The sequence continues at coordinate 33,700,150 of CM062511.1, read as the reverse complement.
TTTTAGCAAAACGATACATATCCGCCTCACTCTCAGATAAATACCTAGTACTGCTAAGTTGTAACAAATAACTACATTTTTTATAAAGAACTTTACAAATGACACATTTGTGACATCAATATAAATAATGATAATAATAATAATTAATGAGATCTGTATGTAAAACATTTACATTTTACATTTCAGTCATTTAGCAGATGCTTTTATCCGGAGTGACTTACAGTTCATCTTAAGATAGCTGGGTGAGACAACCACACATCACAGTCAACTATAGAGGATATGAACATTCCATTCCAGCTAAACAATGGATATACAGCGTTTTGCAAAGAAACTCATTTTTAATCACATCTGAAATCGATGAATTCAAAATCTGATAACAGTAATATTTTACACATACTTGAAGGTACCCATAAGCAATCATTTTTTTGATGAAAACATCAGCGTTTTGGAAAATAAACTCTTCAAACAAATGAACATTTGTCTGTCATGGTAAGCTATTATGTGAAAGAAGAATATTAATTCACAAACATTCAAATGTTTAAAAAAGCGGAAAAAGGGAAACTATAATGAACAAAATAATCTATGAAAAAATAATCATGTCTATTTTACGATTCCATTCTTCTATTTGTCAGAGTTCTTCCCGTATGAATTAAAATACATGAATCTATTTCAATTTATTACATTTGTTGCATTTCAATTTTCATTATTTCACAAATAATAAAGATATGCTATACAATTATTACAAATACAATATATATCATTGTTGAATTTTGCTGCAAATCTCTCTATTTTTTCTACTGAACAAAATAGGTCACATTTATGTTTATCTATTTAAAATTAGACTATTGTCTACCACCAAGAGGCAATCGTTCATGCTGTCAATGAACATACAGTAGATGCCGAATGAAATAATTGTATTTCCCTATTTTTAGTTTAGTAGGCTACAGAAGAAAGAAAGCAGCAATAAAAAATCTGACGCAAGAATTGAAAGTAGAAACATACACATTATATTAAACCATTTGAATGATTAACTTTGCACATCATTTTAACAAATTAATTATAAAACAACTTAGGCTAGAGTTTTCTCGATTATTTGTGGACACACCCACGTGTCTTAAACTCACCTGGTTGTGTGGGTCAGGTTGGGTTCCGGGGTTTGCTGTCTCTTGGTACCTCGCCTCGCTCTCCTGATATCTCAGTTGGACTGGGTCTCTTGGTACCTCGCCTCACTCTCCTGATATCTCAGTTGGACTGGGTCTCTTGGTACCTCGCCTCGCTCTCCTGATATCTCAGTTGGACTGGGTCTCTTGGTACCTCGCCTCGCTCTCCTGATATCTCAGTTGGACTGGGTCTCTTGGTACCTCGCCTCGCTCTCCTGATATCTGGACTGTGTCTCTTGGTACCTCGCCTCGCTCTCCTGATATCTCAGTTGGACTGGGTCTCTTGGTACCTCGCCTCACTCTCCTGATATCTCAGTTGGACTGGGTCTCTTGGTACCTCGCCTCGCTCTCCTGATATCTCAGTTGGACTGGGTCTCTTGGTACCTCGCCTCGCTCTTCTACTGTGTAGGCTAGAAGATCAGCTCTTATCACTTGTCTCTCTCTCTCGCTCTCTCCGTATCTCTCGCTATCCTTTTCTCTCCCTCTCTCTCTCTCTGTATCTCTCTCTCCGTATCTCTCTCTCCTCTCTCCCTCTCTCTCTCTCTGTATCTCTCCTTCTCTCTCCCTTTCTCTCTCCGTATCTCTCTCTCTCCTTTTCTCTCCCTCTCTCGCTCTGTATCTCTCTCTCTCCCTTTCTCTCTCTCCTTCTCTCTCTGTCTCTCTCTGTCTCTCTCTCCATATCTCTCTCTATCCCTCTCTCTCTCCCTCTCTCTGTCTCCCTCTGTCCTTCTCACTCTCTCTGTATCTCTCTATCCCTCTCTCCCTCTCTCTCTGAAACCATCCATCCTCCATAGAGTCCCATAGGTACCCCAGTCCTGAAACCATATCTGACACCACAACCATCCAGTAGTAGGTGAACTACAACTGTCCCCCCGAGCCACCAAAACGCTACCAACCCCCCTAACCCTAACCCCAGTTCCCCTACCAACCCCCCTAACCCCAGGTCCCCTACCAACCCCCCTAACCCTAACCCCAGGTCCCCTACCAACCCCCCTAACCCCAGGTCCCCTACCAACACCCCTAACCCTAACCCCAGGTCCCCTACCAACCCCCCTAACCCCAGGTCCCCTACCAACCCCCCTAACCCCAGGTCCCCTACCAACCCCCCTAACCCCAGGTCCCCTACCAACCCCCCTAACCCTAACCCCAGGTCCCCTACCAACCCTCCTAACCCCAGGTCCCCTACCAACCCCCCTAACCCCAGGTCCCCTACCAACACCCCTAACCCTAACCCCAGGTCCCCTACCAACCCCCCTAACCCTAACCCCAGGTCCCCTACCAACCCTCCTAACCCCAGGTCCCCTACCAACCCCCCTAACCCCAGGTCCCCTACCAACCCTCCTAACCCCAGGTCCCCTACCAACCCCCCTAACCCTAACCCCAGTTCCCCTACCAACCCCCCTAACCCCAGGTCCCCTAACAACCCCCCTAACCCTAACCCCAGGTCCCCTACCAACCCCCCTAACCCCAGGTCCCCTACCAATCCCCCTAACCCTAACCCCAGGTCCCCTACCAACCCCCCTAACCCTAACCCCAGGTCCCCTACCAACCCCCCTAACCCCAGTTCCCCTACCAACCCCCCTAACCCCAGGTCCCCTACCAACCCCCCTAACCCTAACCCCAGGTCCCCTACCAACCCCCCTAACCCTAACCCCAGTTCCCCTACCAACCCCCCTAACCCCAGGTCCCCTAACAACCCCCCTAACCCCAGTTCCCCTACCAACCCCCCTAACCCCAGGTCCCCTACCAACCCCCTAACCCTAACCCCAGGTCCCCTACCAACCGCCCTAACCCCAGGTCCCCTACCAACCCCCCTAACCCCAGGTCCCCTACCAACCCCCCTAACCCTAACCCCAGGTCCCCTACCAACCCCCCTAACCCTAACCCCAGGTCCCCTACCAACCCCCCTAACCCCAGTTCCCCTACCAACCCCCCTAACCCCAGTTCCCCTACCAACCCCTAACCCTAACCCCAGGTCCCCTACCAACCCCCCTAACCCTAACCCCAGGTCCCCTACCAACCCCCCTAACCCTAACCCCAGGTCCCCTACCAACCGCCCTAACCCCAGGTCCCCTACCAACCCCCCTAACCCCAGGTCCCCTACCAACCCCCCTAACCCTAACCCCAGGTCCCCTACCAACCCCCCTAACCCTAACCCCAGGTCCCCTACCAACCCCCCTAACCCCAGTTCCCCTACCAACCCCCCTAACCCCAGTTCCCCTACCAACCCCTAACCCTAACCCCAGGTCCCCTACCAACCCCCCTAACCCTAACCCCAGGTCCCCTACCAACCCCCCTAACCCCAGGTCCCCTACCAACCCCCTAACCCCAGGTCCCCTACCAACCCCCCTAACCCTAACCCCAGGTCCACTACCAACCCCCCTAACCCTAACCCTAGGTTACCTACCAACCCCCCTAACCCCAGTTCCCCTAACAACCGCCCTAACCCCAGGACCCCTACCAACCCCCCTAACCCCAGGTCCACTACCAACCCCCCTAACCCCAGGTCCCCTACCAACCCCCTAACCCTAACCCCAGGTCCCCTACCAACCCCCCTAACCCCAGGTCCACTACCAACCCCCCTAACCCTAACCCCAGGTCCCCTACCAACCCCCTAACCCTAACCCCAGGTCCCCTACCAACCCCCCTAACCCCAGGTCCCCTACCAACCCCCCTAACCCCAGGTCCCCTACCAACCCCCCTAACCCCAGGTCCACTACCAACCCCCCTAACCCTAACCCCAGGTTCCCTACCAACCCCCCTAACCCTAACCCCAGGTCCCCTACCAACCCCCCTAACCCCAGGTCCCCTACCAACCCCCCTAACCCTAACCCCAGGTCCCCTACCAACCCCCCTAACCCCAGGTCCCCTACCAACACCCCTAACCCTAACCCCAGGTCCCCTACCAACACCCCTAACCCTAACCCCAGGTCCCCTACCAACCCCCCTAACCCTAACCCCAGGTCCCCTACCAACCCCCCTAACCCCAGGTCCCCTACCAACCCCCCTAACCCCAGGTCCCCTACCAACCCCCCTAACCCCAGGTCCACTACCAACCCCCCTAACCCTAACCCCAGGTCCCCTACCAACCCCCCTAACCCCAGGTCCCCTACCAACCCCCCTAACCCCAGGTCCCCTACCAACCCCCCTAACCCCAGGTCCCCTACCAACCCCCCTAACCCCAGGTCCACTACCAACCCCCCTAACCCTAACCCCAGGTTACCAACCAACCCCCCTAACCCCAGTTCCCCTAACAACCCCCCTAACCCCAGTACCCCTACCAACCCCCCTAACCCCAGGTCCACTACCAACCCCCCTAACCCCAGGTCCCCTACCAACCCCAGGTCCCCTACCAACCCCCCTAACCCCAGGTCCACTACCAACCCCCCTAACCCTAACCCCAGGTCCCCTACCAACCCCCTAACCCTAACCCCAGGTCCCCTACCAACCCCCCTAACCCCAGGTCCCCTACCAACCCCCCTAACCCCAGTTCCCCTACCAACCCCCCTAACCCCAGGTCCCCTACCAACCCCCCTAACCCCAGGTCCACTACCAACCCCCCTAACCCTAACCCCAGGTTCCCTACCAACCCCCCTAACCCTAACCCCAGGTCCCCTACCAACCCCCCTAACCCCAGGTCCACTACCAACCCCCCTAACCCCAGGTCCACTACCAACCCCCCTAACCCTAACCCCAGGTCCCCTACCAACCACCCTAACCCCAGGTCCACTACCAACCACCCTAACCCCAGTTCCCCTACCAACCCCCCTAACCCTAACCCCAGGTCCCCTACCAACCCCCCTAACCCCAGGTCCCCTACCAACCCCCCTAACCCTAACCCCAGGTCCCCTACCAACCCCCCTAACCCTAACCCCAGGTCCACTACCAACCCCCCTAACCCCAGGTCCCCTATCAACCCCCCTAACCCCAGGTCCCCTACCAACCCCCCTAACCCCAGGTCCCCTACCAACCCCCTAACCCTAACCCCAGGTCCACTACCAACCCCCCTAACCCCAGGTCCCCTATCAACCCCCCTAACCCCAGGTCCCCTATCAACCCCCCTAACCCCAGGTCCCCTACCAACCCCCCTAACCCCAGGTCCCCTACCAACCCCCTAACCCTAACCCCAGGTCCCCTACCAACCCCCCTAACCCCAGGTCCACTACCAACCCAGGTCCCTACAACCCCCCTAACCCCAGGTCCCCTACCAACCCCCCTAACCCTAACCCCAGGTCCACTACCAACCACCCTAACCCCAGGTCCCCTACCAACCCCCCTAACCCCAGGTTACCTACCAACCCCCAAACCCCAGTTCCCCTACCACCCCCACTAACCCTAACCCCAGGTCCACTACCAACCCCCCTAACCCCAGGTCCACTACCAACCCCCCTAACCCCAGGTCCACTACCAACCCCCCTAACCCTAACCCCAGGTCCACTACCAACCCCCCTAACCCCAGGTCCCCTACCAACCCCCCTAACCCCAGGTCCCCTACCAACCCCCCTAACCCTAACCCCAGGTCCCCTACCAACCCCCCTAACCCCAGGTCCCCTACCAACCCCCTAACCCTAACCCCAGGTCCCCTACCAACCCCCCTAACCCTAACCCCAGGTCCCCTACCAACCCCCCTAACCCCAGGTCCACTAACAACCCCCCTAACCCCAGGTTACCTACCAACCCCCCTAACCCCAGGACCCCTACCAACCCCCTAACCCCAGGTTACCTACCAACCCCCCTAACCCTAACCCCAGGTTACCTACCAACCCCCCTAACCCCAGGTCCCCTACCAACCCCCCTAACCCTAACCCCAGGTCCCCTACCAACCCCCCTAACCCCAGGTCCCCTACCAACCCCCCTAACCCCAGTTCCCCTACCAACCCCCTAACCCCAGGTCCACTACCAACCCCCCTAACCCCAGTTCCCCTACCAACCCCCTAACCCCAGTTCCCCTACCAACCCTCCTAACCCCAGGTCCCCTACCAACCCCCCTAACCCTAACCCCAGGTCCACTAACAACCCCCCTAACCCCAGTTCCCCTACCAACCCCCTAACCCTAACCCCAGGTTACCTACCAACCCCCCTAACCCTAACCCCAGGTTACCTACCAACCCCCCTAACCCCAGGTCCCCTACCAACCCCCCTAACCCTAACCCCAGGACCCCTACCAACCCCCCTAACCCCAGGTCCACTACCAACCCCCCTAACCCCAGTTCCCCTACCAACCCCCCTAACCCTAACCCCAGGTCCCCTACCAACCCCCCTAACCCCAGATCCCCTACCAACCCCCCTAACCCCAGGTCCCCTACCAACCCCCTAACCCTAACCCCAGGTCCCCTACCAACCCCCCTAACCCCAGGTCCACTACCAACCCCCCTAACCCTAACCCCAGGTCCCCTACCAACCCCCCTAACCCCAGGTCCCCTACCAACCCCCCTAACCCCAGGTCCCCTACCAACCCCCCTAACCCTAACCCCAGGTCCCCTACCAACCCTCCTAACCCCAGGTCCCCTACCAACCCCCCTAACCCCAGTTCCCCTACCAACCCCCTAACCCCAGGTCCACTACCAACCCCCCTAACCCCAGGTCCCCTACCAACCCCCCTAACCCCAGGTCCCCTACCAACCCCTAACCCCAGGACCCCTACCAACCCCCCTAACCCCAGGTCCACTACCAACCCCCCTAACCCCAGTTCCCCTACCAACCCCCCTAACCCTAACCCCAGGTCCCCTACCAACCCCCCTAACCCCAGGTCCCCTACCAACCCCCTAACCCTAACCCCAGGTCCCCTACCAACCCCCCTAACCCTAACCCCAGGTCCCCTACCAACCCCCCTAACCCCAGGTCCCCTACCAACCCCCCCTAACCCCAGGTCCCCTACCAACCCCCCTAACCCTAACCCCAGGACCACTACCAACCACCCTAACCCTAGTTCCCCTACCAACCCCCCTAACCCCAGGTCCCCTACCAACCCCCCTAACCCTAACCCCAGGTCCCCTACCAACTCCCCTAACCCCAGGTCCCCTACCAACCCCCCAAACCCTAACCCCAGGTCCCCTACCAACCCCCCTAACCCCAGGTCCCCTACCAACCCCCCTAACCCTAACCCCAGGTCCCCTACCAACCCCCCTAACCCTAACCCCAGGTCCCCTACCAACCCCCTAACCCCAGGTCCCCTACCAACCCCCCTAACCCCAGGTCCCCTACCAACCCCCCTAACCCCAGGTCCCCTACCAACCCCCCTAACCCCAGTTCCCCTACCAACCCCCCTAACCCTAACCCCAGGTCCCCTACCAACCCCCCTAACCCCAGGGCCCCTGGAAAGCCCTTCCACCCTAAGCTCTCACAGTCTCACGTCAGAAACGTTCATCCATTTGCTTCTCATACTAAAAAAGTGTTTATGGTTAAATTAAGGCATTTATAAGGTTAGGAATTAAATCTGAATGGTTAAGGTAAGGGTTCATGTTATGGATAGGCTAAAACAAACATCTCAAAAACAACTTTCTATCGCTGGATTTGAACATGTGACCTTTGCCCTTTGGAATCAGAGGCTCATGCCCTTCCGCCATCCCCCTCCAAAACACAAACCTACTTGAATATAACAGAGTTCACTGTTGCCCCTAGTGGTCAGTTTCCACGTCAACTCCCGACATGAATGGACGTTGAATACTGACTTGTATCACGGGTGACCTGCCTAACCCTAACCCCAGGTCCCCTTTACACAGCAATCACCCCCTACAGCGTCCCCCAAACGGCTAATGTACCAACCAATACTAAAAACATCTCGGACACCACGACCCCAGATGGCCCTAAACCATCCACACTCAGTGGGGACCCTAAAGAGGGGCTCGGTCCTTTAAACCATCTCTGACTCTGTGATTAGGACTGCAGGGGAGGATGAGAGAGAGGGGGATGAGGGAGGAGGAGGGAGGATGGGAGTGGGGGTGACTTACACATGCACACACACATGCACACACAGTTGTGCACACACACACACACACACACACACACACACACCCCGCAGTGGGACGAAGTGCGGAGTAAGTCCGCCCCCAGGCCAAACCATTTGAAACCACCCTGCGGAATGTTGGAAACGCTGACATCAGCACTATGTCATGAAGATGTGGAGATGACATCGCTTTGAAGAGAGAATGTCCACAATGACACCCTATTCCCTTTACAGAGCACTACTTTACACCACAGGGAATAAGGGGCCATTCAGGACACATCCAGAGAGAGAGAGAGAGAGATGAGAGGAGGAGGAGAGAGGGATGGGAGGAGGAGGAGAGAGGGATGGGAGGAGGAGGAGAGAGATGGGGGAGGAGGAGAGAGATGGGGAGGAGGAGAGAGGGAAGGGAGGAGGAGGAGAGAGAGATGGGAGGAGGAGGAGAGAGGGATGGGGAAGAGGAGAGAGATGGGGGAGGAAGAGAGAGGGATGGAGGAGAGAGATATGAGAGGAGGAGGAGAGAGGGATGGGAGGAGGAGGTGAGAGATGGGGGAGGAGGAGAGAGATGGGGAGGAGGAGAGAGGGAAGGGAGGAGAGAGAGATGAGAGGAGGAGGAGAGAGGGATGGGAGGAGGAGGAGAGAGAGATGGGAGGAGGAGGAGAGAGGGATGGGGAAGAGGAGAGAGATGGGGGAGGAAGAGAGAGGGATGGGAGGAGAGAGATATGGGAGGAGGAGGAGAGAGAGATGGGGCGGAGGAGGAGAGAGGGATGGGAAGAGGAGAGAGAGAGGGATGGGAGGAGGAGGAGAGAGTTGGGGGAGGAGGAGAGAGGGATGGGAGGAGAGAGATATGGGAGGAGGAGGAGAGAGAGATGGGGCGGAGGAGGAGAGAGGGATGGGAGGAGGAGGAGAGAGAGGGATGGGAGGAGGAGGAGAGAGTTGGGGGAGGAGGAGAGAGGGATGGGAGGAGGAGGAGAGGGATGGGGAGGAGGAGAGAGAGATGGGGAGGAGGAGGAGAGAGGGATGGGAGGAGGAGGAGAGAGAGATGGGAGGAGGAGGAGAGAGATGGGGAGGAAGAGGAGAGAGATGGGAGGAGGAGGAGAGAGGGATGGGAGGAGGAGGAGAGAGAGATGGGGAGGGGAAGGAGAGAGAGATGGGGAGGAGGAGAGAGAGATGGGGAGGAGGAGAGAGAGATGAGAGGAGGAGGAGAGAGAGATGGGAGGAGGAGGAGAGAGAGATGGGAGTAGGAGGAGAGAGGGATGGGGAAGAGGAGAGAGATGGGGGAGGAAGAGAGAGGGATGGGAGGAGAGAGATATGGGAGGAGGAGAAGAGAGAGATGGGGCGGAGGAGGAGAGAGGGATGGGAGGAGGAGGAGAGAGAGGGATGGGAGGAGGAGGAGAGAGTTGGGGGAGGAGGAGAGAGGGATGGGAGGAGGAGGAGAGGGATGGGGAGGAGGAGAGAGAGATGGGGAGGAGGAGGAGAGAGGGATGGGGAAGAGGAGAGAGATGGGGGAGGAAGAGAGAGGGATGGGAGGAGAGAGATATGAGAGGAGGAGGAGAGAGGGATGGGAGGAGGAGGTGAGAGATGGGGGAGAAGGAGAGAGATGGGGAGGAGGAGAGAGGGAAGGGAGGAGAGAGAGATGAGAGGAGGAGGAGAGAGGGATGGGAGGAGGAGGAGAGAGAGATGGGAGGAGGAGGAGAGAGGGATGGGGAAGAGGAGAGAGATGGGGGAGGAAGAGAGAGGGATGGGAGGAGAGAGATATGGGAGGAGGAGGAGAGAGAGATGGGGCGGAGGAGGAGAGAGGGATGGGAGGAGGAGGAGAGAGAGGGATGGGAGGAGGAGGAGAGAGTTGGGGGAGGAGGAGAGAGGGATGGGAGGAGGAGGAGAGGGATGGGGAGGAGGAGAGAGAGATGGGGAGGAGGAGGAGAGAGAGATGGGGAGGAGGAGGAGAGAGAGATGGGGAGGAGGAGGAGAGAGAGATGGGAGGAGGAGGAGAGAGATGGGGAGGAGGAGGAGAGAGGGATGGGAGGAGGAGGAGAGAGGGATGGGAGGAGGAGGAGAGAGAGATGGGGAGGAGGAGGAGAGAGAGATGGGGAGGAGGAGAGAGAGATGGGGAGGAGGAGAGAGAGATGAGAGGAGGAGGAGAGAGAGATGGGAGGAGGAGGAGAGAGAGATGGGGAGGAGGAGGAGAGAGAGATGGGGAGGAGGAGAGAGAGATGATAGGAGGAGGAGAGAGAGATGGGAGGAGGAGGAGAGAGAGATGGGAGTAGGAGGAGAGAGATGGGGAGGAGGAGAGAGATGGGAGGAGGAGGAGAGAGGTGGGAGGAGGAGGAGAGAGAGATGAGTGGAGGAGGTGAGAGGGATGGGAGGAGGAGGAGAGAGATGGGGAGGAGGAGAGAGGGATGGGAGGAGAGAGAGATGAGAGGAGGAGGAGAGAGGGATGGGAGGAGGAGGAGAGAGAGATGGGAGGAGGAGGAGAGAGGTGGGAGGAGGAGGAGAGAGGGATGGGAGGAGGAGGAGAGAGGGATGGGAGGAGGAGGAGAGAGAGAGGTGGGAGGAGGAGGAGGAGAGAGAGAGGTGGGAGGAGGAGGAGAGAGGGATGGGAGGAGAGAGAGAGAGATGGGAGGAGGAGGAGAGAGGGATGGGAGGAGAGAGAGAGAGATGGGAGTAGGAGAGAGGGATGGGAGGAGAGAGAGAGAGATGGGAGTAGGAGGAGAGAGAGAGGTGGGAGGAGGAGGAGAGAGAGAGGTGGGAGGAGGAGGAGAGAGAGGTGGGGAGGGGGAGGAGAGAGGGATGGGGGAGGAGGAGAGAGATGAGGAGGAGAGAGGGATGGGAGGAGAGAGAGATGGGAGGAGGAGGAGAGAGAGGTGGGAGGAGGAGGAGAGATGGGAGGAGGAGGAGAGAGAGAGGTGGGAGGAGGAGGAGAGAGGGGTGGATGGGAGGAAGAGGAGAGAGAGATGAGGTGAAGGAGGAGGAGAGAGAGAGATGAGAGGAGGAGGAGAGAGAAATGGGAGGAGGAAGAGAGGGAGATGGGAGGAGGAGAGAGAGGGATGAGAAGAGGAGGAGAGAAAGAGGGGAGGAGGAAGAGAGAGAGGGATGAGAGATGAGAGGAGGAGGAGAGAGTTATGAGAGGAGGAGGAGAGAGGGATGGGAGGAGGAGGAGAGAGAGATGAGAGGAGGAGAGAGAGATGGGAGGAGGAGAGAGAGATGGGAGGAGGAGAGAGAGATGAGAGGAGGAGGAGGAGAGAGAGATGGGAGGAGGAGAGAGAGATGGGAGGAGGAGAGAGAGATGAGAGGAGGAGGAGGAGAGAAGGAGGAGAGGAGGAGGAGAGAGATGAGAGGAGGAGGAGAGAGAGATGGGAGGAGGAGGAGAGAGAGGTGGGAGGAGGAGGAGAGAGAGATGGGAGGAGGAGGAGAGAGTTATGAGAGGAGGAGGAGAGAGAGATGGGAGGAGGAGGAGAGGGAGATGGGAGGAGGAGAGAGAGATGGGAGGAGGAGAGTGGGATGAGAGGAGGAGGAGGAGAGAAGGAGGAGAGGAGGTGAGAGAGATGAGAGGAGGAGGAGAGAGAGATGGGAGGAGGAGGAGAGAGAGGTGGGAGGAGGAGGAGAGAGAGATGAGAGGAGGAGGAGAGAGAGATGGGAGGAGGAGGAGGAGAGAGAGATGAGAGGAGGAGGAGAGAGAGATGGGAGGAGGAGGAGGAGAGAGCGGGATGAGAGATGAGAGGAGGAGAGAGAGGTAGATGAAAGGAGGAGGAGAGAGGGATGAGAGGAGGAGGAGGACAAAGCAGGACAACTCAGGCGTTCCGCCTCAAACTCAAACTTTTCTTCACTTCTAAATGTACCATAAATGCAAAATAAAAACTTAACTTGAATTTGAACCCCTGAGAATAACCTTGGTTTCTCAGCCTAACGTGCCTCTAGGTAGGAGCTATAGACAGACAGGTATAAGATGAGTTGATAACAAGAGACCGGGGACTGGGGTCTTTTCATCCTCACAGCTCTCTCTCTCTCCATCTTTCCTTTTATATCAATCTAACTAAAACTTTCTGTTCTTCTAAAGTGTAGGTGGACAGGACTTAGAGAGAGATAGAGGGAGAGATAGAGGGAGAGAGAGAGAGCGAGAGATAGATAGAGGGAGAGAGAGAGAGAGAGAGAGAGAGAGAGAGAGAGAGAGAGAGAGAGAGAGAGAGAGAGAGAGAGGGAAGAGGGAGAGATAGAGAGAGAGAGAGAGAGAGAGAGATAGAGAGAGAGAGAGAGAGAGAGAGATAGAGAGAGAGAGAGATAGAGAGAGAGCGAGAGAGGGAGAGAGAGAGAGAGACAGAGAGAGAGAGAGAGAGGGATAGAGAGAGAGAGAGAGAGAGAGAGAGAGAGAGAGAGAGAGAGAGAGAGAGAGAGAGAGAGAGAGAGAGAGAGAGAGAGAGAGAGAGAGAGAGAGAGAGAGAGAGATAGAGAGAGAGAGAGAGAGAGAGATAGATAGAGAGATAGATAAAGACATTTGGCCATAGCGTGAGTCCTTGATGACACAATAATACCGCCCCAAGGAAACGTTCCCTGGTTCCACCTGGACCTCAGATCTCTGTGTGATGGGGGGAGGGGTAATCTAATGACTGTGACAGCGGGGAAGTTGGTCCAGGACCCTAACTCTACAGGGACACACCTAGCAGGTCCAGGATCCTAACTCTACAGGGACACACCTAGCAGGTCCAGGGTCCTAACTCTACAGGGACACACCTAGCAGGTCCAGGGCCCTAACTCTACAGGGACACACCTAGCAGGTCCAGGACCCTAACTCTACAGGGACACACCTAGCAGGTCCAGGACCCTAACTCTACAGGGACACACCTAGCAGGTCCAGGACCCTAACTCTCCAGGGACACACCTAGCAGGTCCAGTTACTAACTCTACAGGGACACACCTAGCAGGTCCAGTTACTAACTCTACAGGGACACACCTAGCAGGTCCAGTCACTGAATAAAGGTTAAATGAATAGAATGCACAGCTGTAGAAACACACACTGTGAGACATACTGACCTCCTAATACACCCCCCCCCCCCCCTGATTTAAAATGTTTAACGCTTTATCATGGTTGGTTTTACGGATTTGTCCAAAATCGCGTGACATAAAACGTTACTTTTCTGTCCTTGCATTAATGGCAGGTTGTAGGTTGTCATTATATCATATATGAAGCATTGAACATTGAACCCTGGATCTAGCTGTCAGACCGTTTTATGCATAGAGATCTCAGAACTGCAATTTAACTACGTAACATTTAGTGTCTCCTTAAGTTATGGGGTGAAAACTGTTTTCATGGCACACAAATCCAAAATAATGCATACGATTGCAAAAATCGAATGATTCTAACTAAAATAGTCACCTTACGTTAACACTTAAAACCTAAATTGATACTGTCATTAACATGGTTCTTCAATACATTATGGATAATACTTGTTGGACGCGCAGCTGATTAGTTACTCCGTGATCTGAAGGAAGGAATTTTCCGAATGACAATCGAGTGACGAACAGCTGTTACATTTACGTCATTTAGCAGACGCTCTTATCCAGAGCGACTTACAGTTAGTGAGTGCATACATAATTTTTTATACTGGCCCCCCCATGGGAATCGAACCCACAACCCTGGCGTTGCAAACGCCATGCTCTACCAACTGAGCTACATCCCTGCCGGTCATTCCCTCCACTACCCTGGACAACGCTGGGCCAATTGTGCGCCGCCCCATGGGTCTCCCGGTCACGGCCGGCTACGACAGAGCCTGGATTCGAACCAGGATCTCTAGTGGCACAGCTAGCACTGCGATGCAGCGCCTTAGACCACTGCGCCACTCGGGAGACGATTGTTGTGATAGCACATGCATCAAGTACTGGAGCAGGCCTACCTTGAAAATCAGACATTTCCTCAATTTGGTGCTTGAAAAGTCCTTGTAATTATTGTAGACAATTTATAAGTTGTCCTGTTCCCTTCTAATTATCCATTACTTAATTTTTGATCTGTTTTTATGAGAGATGTGTCCACTTTCGATTGTTTCCCGCTGCTTCAATTGAAGGGTGTTCTGCCACTCTGTTGAGGTAAAACCACGTGCGGTTATAATGAGGATGACAACGTCTAATGCTGGCTTCAACTTGGCTTTCCATACAAATCCTATCATTTTAAAAAAATAAACCTGTTTTTTGGTCACTTTCTCGTTAGAAAAACAGCGATGGTGAGATTCAAATGGTGAGATTAATGCTACCACTATTCATGGATGTATTATGTGTGCCTGTGTCGGCCACATACAGCGGCTTGCGAAAGTCACCTTACCATCGCTGGTGACTCGGTTAATAAAAAAGTGGTCAGATGACGCAGATGCTAAGCTACAGGACTGTTTTGCTAGCACAGACTGGAACATGTTCCGGGATTCTTCAGACAGCATTGAGGAGTACACCACATCAGTCACTGGCTTCATCAATAAGTGCATCGATGATGTCGTCCCCACAGTGAACGTACGTACATACCCCAACCAGAAGCCATGGATTACAGGCAACATCCGCACTGAGCTAAAGGGTAGAGCTGCCGCTTTCAAGGAACGGGACTCTAACCCGGACGCTTATAAGAAATCCCGCTATGACCTCAGACGAACCATCAAACAGGCAAAGAGTCAATACAGGACTAAGATTGAATCGTACTACACCAGCTCTGACACTCGTCGGATGTGGCAGGGCTTGAAAACTATTACAGACTACAAAGGGAAGCACAGCCGCGAGCTGCCCAGTGACACAAGCCTACCAGACGAGCTAAACCACTTCTATGCTCGCTTCGAGGCAAGCAACACTGAAGCATGCATGAGAGCACCAGCTGTTCCGGATGACTATGTGATCACGCTCTCCGTAGCCGATGTGAGTAAGACTTTTAAGCAGGTCAACATTCACAAGGCCGCAGGGCCAGACGGATTACCAGGACGTGTACTCCGAGCATGTGCTGACCAACTGGCAAGTGTCTTCACTGACATTTTCAACATGTCCCTGACTGAGTCTGTAATACCAACGTGTTTCAAGCAGACCACCATAGTCCCCGTGCCCAAGGACTCTAAGATAACCTGCCTAAATGACTACCGACCCGTAGCACTGACGTCTGTAGCCATGAAGTGCTTTGAAAGACTGGTCATGGCTCACATCAACAGCATAATCCCAGAAACCCTAGACCCACTCCAATTTGCATACCGCCCCAACAGATCCACAGATGATGCAATCTCTATTGCACTCCACACTGCCCTTTCCCACCTGGACAAGAGGAACACCTACGTGAGAATGCTATTCATTGACTACAGCTCAGCATTCAACACCATAGTGCCCTCTAAGCTCATCACTAAGCTAAGGATCCTGGGACTAAACACCTCCCTCTGCAACTGGATCCTGGACTTCCTGACGGGCCGCCCCCAGGTGGTAAGGGTAGGTAACAACACATCTGCCACACTGATCCTCAACACGGGGGCCCCTCAGGGGTGCGTGCTCAGTCCCCTCCTGTACTCTCTGTTCACCCATGACTGCATGGCCAGGCACGACTCCAACACCATCATTAAGTTTGCCGACGACACAACAGTGGTAGGCCTGATCACCGACAACGATGAGACAGCCTATAGGGAGGAGGTCAGAGATCTGGCCGTGTGGTGCCAGGACAACAACCTCTCCCTCAACGTGACCAAGACAAAGGAGATGATTGTGGACTACAGGAAAAAAAAGAGGACTGAGCACGCCCCCATTCTCATCGACGGGGCTGTAGTGGAACAGGTTGAGAGCTTCAAGTTCCTTGGTGTCCACATCACCAACGAACTATCATGGTCCAAACACACCAAGACAGTCGTGAAGAGGGCACGACAAAGCCTATTCCCCCTCAGGAGACTGAAAAGATTTGGCATGGGTCCTCAGATCCTCAAAAAATTCTACAGCTGCACCATCGAGAGCATCCTGACTGGTTGCATCACCGCCTGGTATGGCAACTGCTTGGCCTCCGACCGCAAGGCACTACAGAGGGTAGTGCGTACGGCCCAGTTCATCACTGGGGCAAAGCTTCCTGCCATCCAGGACCTCTATACCAGGCGGTGTCAGAGGAAGGCCCTCAAAATTGTCAAAGACTCCAGCCACCCTAGTCATAGACTGTTCTCTCTGCTACCGCACGGCAAGCGGTACCGGAGTGCCAAGTCTAGGTCCAAAAGACTTCTCAACAACTTCTACCCCCAAGCCATCAGACTCCTGAACAGCTAATCATGGCTACCCGGACTATTTGCACTGCCCCCCCACCCCATCCTTTTTACGCTGCTGCTACTTTGTTAAGTATTTATGCAGTCACTTTAACTCTACCCACATGTACATATTATCTCAACTACCTCAACTAGCCGGTGCCCCCGCACATTTACTCTGCAACGGTACCCCCCTGTATATATAGCCTCCCTACTGTCACTTTATTTTACTGTATATATAGCCTCCCTACTGTCACTTTATTTTACTTCTGCTCTTTTTTTTCTCAAAACTTTTTTTTGTTGTTGTTTTATTTTTACTTTTTTTGTTTAAAATAAACGCACTGTTGGTTAAGGGCTGTAAGTAAGCATTTCACTGTAATGTCTGCACCTGTTGTATTCGGCGCATGTGACCAATAAAAATTTGATTTGAAGTATTCACCCCCCTTGGCATTTTTCCTATTTTGTTGCCTTACAACCTGGAATTAAAATGGATTTTGGGGGGGGGGTTTGTATCATTTGATTTACACAACATGCCTACCACTTTGACAATGCAAAATATGTTTTATTGTGACACAAACAATTAATAAGACAAAAAAAAAACGGAAAACTTGAGCGTGCATAACTATTTGCAGCTCCTTCAGGGTTATCTTTGGTCTCTTTGTTGCCTCTGATTAATGCCCTCCTTGCCTGGTCCGTGAGTTTTGGTGGGCGGCCCTCTCTTGGAAGGTTTGTTGTGGTGCCATATTCTTTCAATTTTTTAATAATGGATTTAATGGTGCTCCGTGGGATATTCAAATTTTCATATATTTTTTTATAACCCAACCCTGATCTGTACTTCTCCACAACTTTGTCCCTGACCTGTTTGGAGAGCTCCTTGGTCTTCATGGTGCCGCTTGCTTGGTGGTGCCCCTTACTTAGTGGTGTTGCAGACTCTGGGGCCTTTCAGAACAGGTGTATATATACTGAGATCATGTGACAGATCATGTGACACTTAGATTGCACACAGGTGGACTTTATTTAACTAATTATGTGACTTCTGAAGGTAATTGGTTGCACCAGATCTTATTTAGGGGCTTCATAGCAAAGGGGGTGAATACATATGCACGCACCACTTTTATTCTTTTCATTTCACTTCACCAATTTGGACTATTTTGTGTATGTCCATTACATGAAATCCAAATAAAAATCCATTTAAATTACAGGTTGTAATGCAACAAAATAGGGAAAAAAGGGGGATGAATACTTTCTCTAACCTATGGTCTGTGTGTCTGTGTGTGAGAGAGACAGTGTGTGCTATTTTACATGAGTCTTAGAGCTGGCCCCCTTCATAACTCCTATGGGGTCACATCAAACAAGCTATCAGGGTCTCTCCTCGTTCATCTTGTGCGAGTGTGTGTGTGTGTGTGTGTGTATGTGGTGTGTGTGTGTGTGTGTGTATGTGGTGTGTGTGTGTGTGTGTGTGTGTGTATGTGGTGTGTGTGTGTGTGTGTGTGTGTGTATGTGGTGTGTGTGTGAGTGTGTGAGTGTGTGTGTGTGGTGTGTGTGTGTGAGTGTGTGTGTGTATGTGGTGTGTGTGTGTGTGTGAGTGTGTGTGAGTGTGTGTGTGTGTGTGTGTGTGTGAGTGTGTGAGTGTGTGTGTGTGTATGTGGTGTGTGTGTGTGTGTGTGTATGTGGTGTGTGTGTGTGTGTGTATGTGGTGTGTGTGTGTGTGTGTGTGTGTGTGTGTGTGTGTGTGTGTGTGTGTGTGTGTGTGTGTGTGTGTGTGTGTGTGAGTGTGTGAGTGTGTGTGTGTGGTGTGTGTGTGTGTGTGTATGTGGTGTGTGTGTGTGTGTGTGTGTGTGTGTGTATGTGGTGTGTGTGTGAGTGTGTGAGTGTGTGTGTGTGGTGTGTGTGTGTGAGTGTGTGAGTGTGTGAGTGTGTGTGTGTGGTGTGTGTGTGTGTGTGTGTGTGGTGTGTGTGTGTGTGTGTGAGTGTGTGTGTGTGTGGTGTGTGTGTGTGTGTGTGTGTGTATGTGGTGTGTGTGTGTGTGTGTGTGTGTGTGTGTGTGTGTGTGTGTGTGTGTGTGTGTGTGTGTGTGTGTGTGTGAGTGTGTGTGTGTGGTGCGTGTGTGTGAGTGTGTGTGTATGTGGTGTGTGTGTGTGTGTGTGTGTGTGTGTATGTGGTGTGTGTGTGTGTGTGTGTGTATGTGGTGTGTGTGTGTGTGTGTGTGTGTGTGTATGTGGTGTGTGTGTGTGTGTGTGTGTGTGGTGTGTGTGTGTGTGTGTGTGTGTGTGTGTGTGTGTGTGTGTGTGTGTGTGTGTGTGTGTGTGTGTGTGTGTGTGTGTGTGTTAGCCTGATCCTTAAGGCTCCATTCAGAAGAAGCCAACTTAGCTTTAATTTGACGTAAACAATTATAAGAGCTTCACACATTACCGATCAAGGACAGGAAGTTAGGAAACATGTCACTGTAACTGAGTCGTGTTCATATTAATGCAGATAATCCCTGTTCTACGTGGCATTACAGGAACAGCTGTATACTGTTTAAGCTCTGGAATGATGTATCCTAACATGCAATCAGAGGTTATAGAATTCAGAGGTTTAATCCCATCATACATTTCCTTAATATGTCAATATATGAGTGTAAACAGATTATTTAATGTGTTAGTATTAGGACTAGGGGTATCCATGGGGGGTTTAATGTGTTAGTATTAGGACTAGGGGTATCCACGGGGGGTTTAATGTGTTAGTATTAGGACTAGGGGTATCCATGGGGGAGTGGGTTTAATGTGTTAGTATTAGGACTAGGGGTATCCACGGGGGAGTGGGTTTAATGTGTTAGTATTAGGACTAGGGGTATCCATGGGGGGTTTAATGTGTTAGTATTAGGACTAGGGGTATCCACGGGGGGTTTAATGTGTTAGTATTAGGACTAGGGGTATCCACGGGGGGTTTAATGTGTTAGTATTAGGACTAGGGGTATCCATGGGGGGTTTAATGTGTTAGTATTAGGACTAGGGGTATCCATGGGGGGTTTAATGTGTTAGTATTAGGACTAGGGGTATCCATGGGGGGTTTAATGTGTTAGTATTAGGACTAGGGGTATCCACGGGGGGTTTAATGTGTTAGTATTAGGACTAGGGGTATCCATGGGGGGTTTAATGTGTTAGTATTAGGACTAGGGGTATCCACGGGGGGTTTAATGTGTTAGTATTAGGACTAGGGGTATCCATGGGGGGTTTAATGTGTTAGTATTAGGACTAGGGGTATCAACGGGGGGTTTAATGTGTTAGTATTAGGACTAGGGGTATCCACGGGGGGAGTGGGTTTAATGTGTTAGTATTAGGACTAGGGGTATCCATGGGGGGTTTAATGTGTTAGTATTAGGACTAGGGGTATCCATGGGGGAGTGGGTTTAATGTGTTAGTATTAGGACTAGGGGTATCCATGGGGGGTTTAATGTGTTAGTATTAGGACTAGGGGTATCCACGGGGGGTTTAATGTGTTAGTATTAGGACTAGGGGTATCCACGGGGGGTTTAATGTGTTAGTATTAGGACTAGGGGTATCCACGGGGGGTTTAATGTGTTAGTATTAGGACTAGGGGTATCCACGGGGGGTTTAATGTGTTAGTATTAGGACTAGGGGTATCCATGGGGGGTTTAATGTGTTAGTATTAGGACTAGGGGTATCCATGGGGGAGTGGGTTTAATGTGTTAGTATTAGGACTAGGGGTATCCACGGGGGAGTGGGTTTAATGTGTTAGTATTAGGACTAGGGGTATCCACGGGGGGTTTAATGTGTTAGTATTAGGACTAGGGGTATCCATGGGGGAGGGGGTTTAATGTGTTAGTATTAGGACTAGGGGTATCCACGGGGGATTTAATGTGTTAGTATTAGGACTAGGGGTATCCACGGGGGAGTGGGTTTAATGTGTTAGTATTAGGACTAGGGGTATCCATGGGGGGTTTAATGTGTTAGTATTAGGACTAGGGGTATCCATGGGGGAGTGGGTTTAATGTGTTAGTATTAGGACTAGGGGTATCCACGGGGGGTTTAATGTGTTAGTATTAGGACTAGGGGTATCCACGGGGGAGTGGGTTTAATGTGTTAGTATTAGGACTAGGGGTATCCATGGGGGAGTGGGTTTAATGTGTTAGTATTAGGACTAGGGGTATCCACGGGGGGTTTAATGTGTTAGTATTAGGACTAGGGGTATCCACGGGGGAGGGGGTTTAATGTGTTAGTATTAGGACTAGGGGTATCCACGGGGGAGTGGGTTTAATGTGTTAGTATTAGGACTAGGGGTATCCACGGGGGGTTTAATGTGTTAGTATTAGGACTAGGGGTATCCACGGGGGGTTTAATGTGTTAGTATTAGGACTAGGGGTATCCATGGGGGGTTTAATGTGTTAGTATTAGGACTAGGGGTATCCATGGGGGAGGGGGTTTAATGTGTTAGTATTAGGACTAGGGGTATCCATGGGGGGTTTAATGTGTTAGTATTAGGACTAGGGGTATCCATGGGGGGTTTAATGTGTTAGTATTAGGACTAGGGGTATCCACGGGGGGGTTTAATGTGTTAGTATTAGGACTAGGGGTATCCACGGGGGGTTTAATGTGTTAGTATTAGGACTAGGGGTATCCATGGGGGGTTTAATGTGTTAGTATTAGGACTAGGGGTATCCACGGGGGGTTTAATGTGTTAGTATTAGGACTAGGGGTATCCACGGGGGGTTTAATGTGTTAGTATTAGGACTAGGGGTATCCACGGGGGGTTTAATGTGTTAGTATTAGGACTAGGGGTATCCATGGGGGGTTTAATGTGTTAGTATTAGGACTAGGGGTATCCATGGGGGGTTTAATGTGTTAGTATTAGGACTAGGGGTATCCATGGGGGAGTGGGTTTAATGTGTTAGTATTAGGACTAGGGGTATCCACGGGGGGTTTAATGTGTTAGTATTAGGACTAGGGGTATCCATGGGGGGGTTTAATGTGTTAGTATTAGGACTAGGGGTATCCACGGGGGGTTTAATGTGTTAGTATTAGGACTAGGGGTATCCACGGGGGGTTTAATGTGTTAGTATTAGGACTAGGGGTATCCACGGGGGGTTTAATGTGTTAGTATTAGGACTAGGGGTATCCATGGGGGAGGGGGTTTAATGTGTTAGTATTAGGACTAGGGGTATCCATGGGGGGTTTAATGTGTTAGTATTAGGACTAGGGGTATCCATGGGGGAGTGGGTTTAATGTGTTAGTATTAGGACTAGGGGTATCCATGGGGGGTTTAATGTGTTAGTATTAGGACTAGGGGTATCCATGGGGGAGTGGGTTTAATGTGTTAGTATTAGGACTAGGGGTATCCACGGGGGGTTTAATGTGTTAGTATTAGGACTAGGGGTATCCACGGGGGGTTTAATGTGTTAGTATTAGGACTAGGGGTATCCACGGGAGGTTTAATGTGTTAGTATTAGGACTAGGGGTATCCACGGGGGGTTTAATGTGTTAGCATTAGGACTAGGGGTATCCATGGGGGGTTTAATGTGTTAGTATTAGGACTAGGGGTATCCATGGGGGAGTGGGTTTAATGTGTTAGTATTAGGACTAGGGGTATCCACGGGGGGTTTAATGTGTTAGTATTAGGACTAGGGGTATCCACGGGGGAGGGGGTTTAATGTGTTAGTATTAGGACTAGGGGTATCCACGGGGGGAGTGGGTTTAATGTGTTAGTATTAGGACTAGGGGTATCCATGGGGGAGTGGGTTTAATGTGTTAGTATTAGGACTAGGGGTATCCATGGGGGAGTGGGTTTAATGTGTTAGTATTAGGACTAGGGGTATCCACGGGGGGTTTAATGTGTTAGTATTAGGACTAGGGGTATCCACGGGGGGTTTAATGTGTTAGTATTAGGACTAGGGGTATCCACGGGGGGTTTAATGTGTTAGTATTAGGACTAGGGGTATCCATGGGGGAGTGGGTTTAATGTGTTAGTATTAGGACTAGGGGTATCCACGGGGGGTTTAATGTGTTAGTATTAGGACTAGGGGTATCCATGGGGGAGGGGGTTTAATGTGTTAGTATTAGGACTAGGGGTATCCACGGGAGGTTTAATGTGTTAGTATTAGGACTAGGGGTATCCATGGGGGGTTTAATGTGTTAGTATTAGGACTAGGGGTATCCACAGGGGGGTTTAATGTGCTAGTATTAGGACTAGGGGTATCCACGGGGGGTTTAATGTGTTAGTATTAGGACTAGGGGTATCCACGGGGGGTTTAATGTGTTAGTATTAGGACTAGGGGTATCCATGGGGGGTTTAATGTGTTAGTATTAGGACTAGGGGTATCCACGGGGGGTTTAATGTGTTAGTATTAGGACTAGGGGTATCCATGGGGGAGGGGGTTTAATGTGTTAGTATTAGGACTAGGGGTATCCATGGGGGAGTGGGTTTAATGTGTTAGTATTAGGACTAGGGGTATCCATGGGGGGTTTAATGTGTTAGTATTAGGACTAGGGGTATCCATGGGGGGTTTAATGTGTTAGTATTAGGACTAGGGGTATCCATGGGGGAGTGGGTTTAATGTGTTAGTATTAGGACTAGGGGTATCCATGGGGGAGTGGGTTTAATGTGTTAGTATTAGGACTAGGGGTATCCACGGGGGGTTTAATGTGTTAGTATTAGGACTAGGGGTATCCATGGGGGAGGGGGTTTAATGTGTTAGTATTAGGACTAGGGGTATCCATGGGGGAGTGGGTTTAATGTGTTAGTATTAGGACTAGGGGTATCCACGGGGGGTTTAATGTGTTAGTATTAGGACTAGGGGTATCCATGGGGGGTTTAATGTGTTAGTATTAGGACTAGGGGTATCCATGGGGGGTTTAATGTGTTAGTATTAGGACTAGGGGTATCCACGGGGGAGTGGGTTTAATGTGTTAGTATTAGGACTAGGGGTATCCACGGGGGGTTTAATGTGTTAGTATTAGGACTAGGGGTATCCATGGGGGGTTTAATGTGTTAGTATTAGGACTAGGGGTATCCACGGGGGGTTTAATGTGTTAGTATTAGGACTAGGGGTATCCATGGGGGAGTGGGTTTAATGTGTTAGTATTAGGACTAGGGGTATCCACGGGGGAGTGGGTTTAATGTGTTAGTATTAGGACTAGGGGTATCCATGGGGGGTTTAATGTGTTAGTATTAGGACTAGGGGTATCCACGGGGGGTTTAATGTGTTAGTATTAGGACTAGGGGTATCCACGGGGGGTTTAATGTGTTAGTATTAGGACTAGGGGTATCCATGGGGGGTTTAATGTGTTAGTATTAGGACTAGGGGTATCCACGGGGGGTTTAATGTGTTAGTATTAGGACTAGGGGTATCCATGGGGGGTTTAATGTGTTAGTATTAGGACTAGGGGTATCCATGGGGGGTTTAATGTGTTAGTATTAGGACTAGGGGTATCCATGGGGGAGTGGGTTTAATGTGTTAGTATTAGGACTAGGGGTATCCACGGGGGAGTGGGTTTAATGTGTTAGTATTAGGACTAGGGGTATCCACGGGGGGTTTAATGTGTTAGTATTAGGACTAGGGGTATCCACGGGGGAGTGGGTTTAATGTGTTAGTATTAGGACTAGGGGTATCCATGGGGGAGTGGGTTTAATGTGTTAGTATTAGGACTAGGGGTATCCACGGGGGAGTGGGTTTAATGTGTTAGTATTAGGACTAGGGGTATCCACGGGGGGTTTAATGTGTTAGTATTAGGACTAAGGGTATCCATGGGGGGTTAAATGTGTTAGTATTAGGACTAGGGGTATCCATGGGGGGTTTAATGTGTTAGTATTAGGACTAGGGGTATCCACGGGGGGTTTAATGTGTTAGTATTAGGACTAGGGGTATCCACGGGGGAGTGGGTTTAATGTGTTAGTATTAGGACTAGGGGTATCCATGGGGGGTTTAATGTGTTAGTATTAGGACTAGGGGTATCCATGGGGGAGTGGGTTTAATGTGTTAGTATTAGGACTAGGGGTATCCATGGGGGGTTTAATGTGTTAGTATTAGGACTAGGGGTATCCACGGGGGGAGTGGGTTTAATGTGTTAGTATTAGGACTAGGGGTATCCACGGGGGGTTTAATGTGTTAGTATTAGGACTAGGGGTATCCATGGGGGGTTTAATGTGTTAGTATTAGGACTAGGGGTATCCATGGGGGAGTGGGTTTAATGTGTTAGTATTAGGACTAGGGGTATCCACGGGGGGTTTAATGTGTTAGTATTAGGACTAGGGGTATCCACGGGGGGAGTGGGTTTAATGTGTTAGTATTAGGACTAGGGGTATCCATGGGGGGTTTAATGTGTTAGTATTAGGACTAGGGGTATCCATGGGGGAGGGGGTTTAATGTGTTAGTATTAGGACTAGGGGTATCCACGGGGGGTTTAATGTGTTAGTATTAGGACTAGGGGTATCCACGGGGGGTTTAATGTGTTAGTATTAGGACTAGGGGTATCCATGGGGGGTTTAATGTGTTAGTATTAGGACTAGGGGAATCCATGGGGGAGTGGGTTTAATGTGTTAGTATTAGGACTAGGGGTATCCACGGGGGGTTTAATGTGTTAGTATTAGGACTAGGGGTATCCATGGGGGAGGGGGTTTAATGTGTTAGTATTAGGACTAGGGGTATCCACGGGGGGTTTAATGTGTTAGTATTAGGACTAGGGGTATCCATGGGGGGTTTAATGTGTTAGTATTAGGACTAGGGGTATCCACGGGGGGTTTAATGTGTTAGTATTAGGACTAGGGGTATCCATGGGGGGTTTAATGTGTTAGTATTAGGACTAGGGGTATCCATGGGGGGTTTAATGTGTTAGTATTAGGACTAGGGGTATCCATGGGGGGTTTAATGTGTTAGTATTAGGACTAGGGGTATCCACGGGGGGAGTGGGTTTAATGTGTTAGTATTAGGACTAGGGGTATCCATGGGGGGTTTAATGTGTTAGTATTAGGACTAGGGGTATCCATGGGGGGTTTAATGTGTTAGTATTAGGACTAGGGGTATCCATGGGGGGTTTAATGTGTTAGTATTAGGACTAGGGGTATCCATGGGGGGTTTAATGTGTTAGTATTAGGACTAGGGGTATCCATGGGGGGTTTAATGTGTTAGTATTAGGACTAGGGGTATCCATGGGGGGTTTAATGTGTTAGTATTAGGACTAGGGGTATCCATGGGGGGTTTAATGTGTTAGTATTAGGACTAGGGGTATCCACGGGGGAGTGGGTTTAATGTGTTAGTATTAGGACTAGGGGTATCCATGGGGGAGTGGGTTTAATGTGTTAGTATTAGGACTAGGGGTATCCACGGGGGGTTTAATGTGTTAGTATTAGGACTAGGGGTATCCATGGGGGAGTGGGTTTAATGTGTTAGTATTAGGACTAGGGGTATCCACGGGGGGTTTAATGTGTTAGTATTAGGACTAGGGTTATCCATGGGGGGTTTAATGTGTTAGTATTAGGACTAGGGGTATCCATGGGGGAGGGGGTTTAATGTGTTAGTATTAGGACTAGGGATATCCACGGGGGGTTTAATGTGTTAGTATTAGGACTAGGGGTATCCATGGGGGAGTGGGTTTAATGTGTTAGTATTAGGACTAGGGGTATCCACGGGGGGTTTAATGTGTTAGTATTAGGACTAGGGGTATCCATGGGGGGTTTAATGTGTTAGTATTAGGACTAGGGGTATCCACGGGGGGTTTAATGTGTTAGTATTAGGACTAGGGGTATCCATGGGGGGTTTAATGTGTTAGTATTAGGACTAGGGGTATCCACGGGGGGAGTGGGTTTAATGTGTTAGTATTAGGACTAGGGGTATCCACGGGGGGTTTAATGTGTTAGTATTAGGACTAGGGGTATCCATGGGGGGTTTAATGTGTTAGTATTAGGACTAGGGGTATCCATGGGGGGTTTAATGTGTTAGTATTAGGACTAGGGGCATCCATGGGGGAGTGGGTTTAATGTGTTAGTATTAGGACTAGGGTTATCCATGGGGGGTTTAATGTGTTAGTATTAGGACTAGGGGTATCCACGGGAGGTTTAATGTGTTAGTATTAGGACTAGGGGTATCCATGGGGGGTTTAATGTGTTAGTATTAGGACTAGGGGTATCCACGGGGGGTTTAATGTGTTAGTATTAGGACTAGGGGTATCCATGGGGGAGTGGGTTTAATGTGTTAGTATTAGGACTAGGGGTATCCACGGGGGGTTTAATGTGTTAGTATTAGGACTAGGGGTATCCACGGGGGGTTTAATGTGTTAGTATTAGGACTAGGGGTATCCACGGGGGAGTGGGTTTAATGTGTTAGTATTAGGACTAGGGGTATCCACGGGGGGTTTAATGTGTTAGTATTAGGACTAGGGGTATCCACGGGGGGTTTAATGTGTTAGTATTAGGACTAGGGGTATCCACGGGGGGAGTGGGTTTAATGTGTTAGTATTAGGACTAGGGGTATCCACGGGGGGTTTAATGTGTTAGTATTAGGACTAGGGGTATCCATGGGGGAGTGGGTTTAATGTGTTAGTATTAGGACTAGGGTTATCCATGGGGGGTTTAATGTGTTAGTATTAGGACTAGGGGTATCCACGGGGGGTTTAATGTGTTAGTATTAGGACTAGGGGTATCCATGGGGGGTTTAATGTGTTAGTATTAGGACTAGGGGTATCCACGGGGGAGTGGGTTTAATGTGTTAGTATTAGGACTAGGGGTATCCATGGGGGGTTTAATGTGTTAGTATTAGGACTAGGGTTATCCATGGGGGGTTTAATGTGTTAGTATTAGGACTAGGGGTATCCATGGGGGAGTGGGTTTAATGTGTTAGTATTAGGACTAGGGGTATCCATGGGGGGTTTAATGTGTTAGTATTAGGACTAGGGGTATCCACGGGGGGTTTAATGTGTTAGTATTAGGACTAGGGGTATCCATGGGGGAGTGGGTTTAATGTGTTAGTATTAGGACTAGGGGTATCCACGGGGGAGTGGGTTTAATGTGTTAGTATTAGGACTAGGGGTATCCACGGGGGAGTGGGTTTAATGTGTTAGTATTAGGACTAGGGGTATCCACGGGGGGTTTAATGTGTTAGTATTAGGACTAGGGGTATCCATGGGGGAGTGGGTTTAATGTGTTAGTATTAGGACTAGGGGTATCCACAGGGGGTTTAATGTGTTAGTATTAGGACTAGGGGTATCCACGGGGGGTTTAATGTGTTAGTATTAGGACTAGGGGTATCCACGGGGGGTTTAATGTGTTAGTATTAGGACTAGGGGTATCCACAGGGGAGTGGGTTTAATGTGTTAGTATTAGGACTAGGGGTATCCACGGGGGAGTGGGTTTAATGTGTTAGTATTAGGACTAGGGGTATCCACGGGGGGTTTAATGTGTTAGTATTAGGACTAGGGGTATCCACGGGGGGTTTAATGTGTTAGTATTAGGACTAGGGGTATCCACGGGGGGTTTAATGTGTTAGTATTAGGACTAGGGGTATCCACGGGGGGTTTAATGTGTTAGTATTAGGACTAGGGGTATCCACGGGGGGTTTAATGTGTTAGTATTAGGACTAGGGGTATCCACGGGGGGTTTAATGTGTTAGTATTAGGACTAGGGGTATCCATGGGGGGTTTAATGTGTTAGTATTAGGACTAGGGGTATCCATGGGGGAGTGGGTTTAATGTGTTAGTATTAGGACTAGGGGTATCCATGGGGGAGTGGGTTTAATGTGTTAGTATTAGGACTAGGGGTATCCACGGGGGGTTTAATGTGTTAGTATTAGGACTAGGGGTATCCACGGGGGGTTTAATGTGTTAGTATTAGGACTAGGGGTATCCATGGGGGAGGGGGTTTAATGTGTTAGTATTAGGACTAGGGGTATCCACGGGGGGTTTAATGTGTTAGTATTAGGACTAGGGGTATCCACGGGGGGTTTAATGTGTTAGTATTAGGACTAGGGGTATCCATGGGGGGTTTAATGTGTTAGTATTAGGACTAGGGGTATCCATGGGGGGTTTAATGTGTTAGTATTAGGACTAGGGGTATCCACGGGGGGTTTAATGTGTTAGTATTAAGGACTAGGGGTATCCATGGGGGGTTTAATGTGTTAGTATTAGGACTAGGGGTATCCACGGGGGGTTTAATGTGTTAGTATTAGGACTAGGGGTATCCACGGGGGGTTTAATGTGTTAGTATTAGGACTAGGGGTATCCATGGGGGGTTTAATGTGTTAGTATTAGGACTAGGGGTATCCATGGGGGGTTTAATGTGTTAGTATTAGGACTAGGGGTATCCATGGGGGGTTTAATGTGTTAGTATTAGGACTAGGGGTATCCATGGGGGGTTTAATGTGTTAGTATTAGGACTAGGGGTATCCATGGGGGAGTGGGTTTAATGTGTTAGTATTAGGACTAGGGGTATCCACGGGGGGTTTAATGTGTTAGTATTAGGACTAGGGGTATCCATGGGGGGTTTAATGTGTTAGTATTAGGACTAGGGGTATCCATGGGGGGTTTAATGTGTTAGTATTAGGACTAGGGGTATCCATGGGGGAGTGGGTTTAATGTGTTAGTATTAGGACTAGGGGTATCCATGGGGGGTTTAATGTGTTAGTATTAGGACTAGGGGTATCCATGGGGGAGTGGGTTTAATGTGTTAGTATTAGGACTAGGGGTATCCATGGGGGGTTTAATGTGTTAGTATTAGGACTAGGGGTATCCACGGGGGAGTGGGTTTAATGTGTTAGTATTAGGACTAGGGGTATCCATGGGGGGTTTAATGTGTTAGTATTAGGACTAGGGGTATCCACGGGGGGTTTAATGTGTTAGTATTAGGACTAGGGGTATCCACGGGGGAGTGGGTTTAATGTGTTAGTATTAGGACTAGGGGTATCCATGGGGGGTTAAATGTGTTAGTATTAGGACTAGGGGTATCCATGGGGGAGTGGGTTTAATGTGTTAGTATTAGGACTAGGGGTATCCACGGGGGGTTTAATGTGTTAGTATTAGGACTAGGGGTATCCACGGGGGGTTTAATGTGTTAGTATTAGGACTAGGGGTATCCACGGGGGGTTTAATGTGTTAGTATTAGGACTAGGGGTATCCATGGGGGGTTTAATGTGTTAGTATTAGGACTAGGGGTATCCACGGGGGGTTTAATGTGTTAGTATTAGGACTAGGGGTATCCATGGGGGGTTTAATGTGTTAGTATTAGGACTAGGGGTATCCACGGGGGGTTTAATGTGTTAGTATTAGGACTAGGGGTATCCACGGGGGTTTAATGTGTTAGTATTAGGACTAGGGGTATCCATGGGGGGTTTAATGTGTTAGTATTAGGACTAGGGGCATCCACGGGGGGTTTAATGTGTTAGTATTAGGACTAGGGGTATCCACGGGGGGTTTAATGTGTTAGTATTAGGACTAGGGGTATCCACGGGGGGTTTAATGTGTTAGTATTAGGACTAGGGGTATCCACGGGGGGTTTAATGTGTTAGTATTAGGACTAGGGGTATCCACGGGGGGTTTAATGTGTTAGTATTAGGACTAGGGGTATCCACGGGGGGTTTAATATGTTAGTATTAGGACTAGGGGTATCCACGGGGGGTTTAATGTGTTAGTATTAGGACTAGGGGTATCCACGGGGGGTTTAATGTGTTAGTATTAGGACTAGGGGTATCCACGGGGGGTTTAATGTGTTAGTATTAGGACTAGGGGTATCCACGGGGGGTTTAATGTGTTAGTATTAGGACTAGGGGTATCCACGGGGGGTTTAATGTGTTAGTATTAGGACTAGGGGTATCCATGGGGGAGTGGGTTTAATGTGTTAGTATTAGGACTAGGGGTATCCACAGGGGGTTAATGTGTTAGTATTAGGACTAGGGGTATCCACGGGGGGTTTAATGTGTTAGTATTAGGACTAGGGGTATCCATGGGGGGTTTAATGTGTTAGTATTAGGACTAGGGGTATCCACGGGGGGTTTAATGTGTTAGTATTAGGACTAGGGGTATCCACGGGGGGTTTAATGTGTTAGTATTAGGACTAGGGGTATCCATGGGGGGTTTAATGTGTTAGTATTAGGACTAGGGGTATCCATGGGGGAGTGGGTTTAATGTGTTAGTATTAGGACTAGGGGTATCCATGGGGGGTTTAATGTGTTAGTATTAGGACTAGGGGTATCCATGGGGGGTTTAATGTGTTAGTATTAGGACTAGGGGTATCCATGGGGGGGTTTAATGTGTTAGTATTAGGACTAGGGGTATCCATGGGGGGGTTTAATGTGTTAGTATTAGGACTAGGGGTATCCATGGGGGTTTAATGTGTTAGTATTAGGACTAGGGGTATCCATGGGGGAGTGGTTTAATGTGTTAGTATTAGGACTAGGGGTATCCATGGGGGGTGGGTTTAATGTGTTAGTATTAGGACTAGGGGTATCCATGGGGGGTTTAATGTGTTAGTATTAGGACTAGGGGTATCCATGGGGGGTTTAATGTGTTAGTATTAGGACTAGGGGTATCCATGGGGGGTTTAATGTGTTAGTATTAGGACTAGGGGTATCCATGGGGGAGGGGGTTTAATGTGTTAGTATTAGGACTAGGGGTATCCATGGGGGGTTTTAATGTGTTAGTATTAGGACTAGGGGTATCCATGGGGGAGTGGGTTTAATGTGTTAGTATTAGGACTAGGGGTATCCACGGGGGGTTTAATGTGTTAGTATTAGGACTAGGGGTATCCATGGGGGGTTTAATGTGTTAGTATTAGGACTAGGGGTATCCACGGGGGGTTTAATGTGTTAGTATTAGGACTAGGGGTATCCATGGGGGAGTGGGTTTAATGTGTTAGTATTAGGACTAGGGTTATCCATGGGGGGTTTAATGTGTTAGTATTAGGACTAGGGGTATCCATGGGGGGTTTAATGTGTTAGTATTAGGACTAGGGGTATCCATGGGGGGTTTAATGTGTTAGTATTAGGACTAGGGGTATCCATGGGGGAGTGGGTTTAATGTGTTAGTATTAGGACTAGGGGTATCCATGGGGGAGTGGGTTTAATGTGTTAGTATTAGGACTAGGGGTATCCACGGGGGGTTTAATGTGTTAGTATTAGGACTAGGGGTATCCACGGGGGGTTTAATGTGTTAGTATTAGGACTAGGGGTATCCACGGGGGGAGTGGGTTTAATGTGTTAGTATTAGGACTAGGGGTATCCCCGGGGCGTTTAATGTGTTAGTATTAGGACTAGGGGTATCCATGGGGGGTTAAATGTGTTAGTATTAGGACTAGGGGTATCCATGGGGGGTTTAATGTGTTAGTATTAGGACTAGGGGTATCCATGGGGGGTTTAATGTGTTAGTATTAGGACTAGGGGTATCCATGGGGGAGGGGGTTTAATGTGTTAGTATTAGGACTAGGGGTATCCACGGGGGAGTGGGTTTAATGTGTTAGTATTAGGACTAGGGGTATCCACGGGGGGTTTAATGTGTTAGTATTAGGACTAGGGGT
>CM062511.1:33640830-33663330 GCA_031479575.1 Coregonus ussuriensis | reverse complement strand
ACCCCTTCCTTTCATCCACGTCCTACAAACAAAGTGAGTCCTCGCCAGTCTGAAGGTCCTAATCTAAGCCTTCCATTAGCGTTATGAGATGATGTCGGCCTTTAGAAAAGTGGCCTTTATGCCGCGTCAGAAAGCCACTGACTGAAGTGCCCCAAAAGAGTTTACAGGAGAAG
The DNA here is from genome assembly GCA_031479575.1 of Coregonus ussuriensis. Classification (NCBI taxonomy): domain Eukaryota; kingdom Metazoa; phylum Chordata; class Actinopteri; order Salmoniformes; family Salmonidae; genus Coregonus; species Coregonus ussuriensis. The sequence continues at coordinate 33,663,157 of CM062511.1, read as the reverse complement.
GCTGAAGGAGAGAATGATCCTAGTATTTCAGCCTTGAAATGAGCTCTTAGTAAAAGAGAGTCAGTTGAATAGGAGGCCCAGTTTTAAAGCACCCAGTCATCTAAATGATGACAGGACCATATCCAGCTGTAGTTTATTTGGGGATTAAGGACCAGATTAAGGAAATGGAAACTAGGCTGTAAAAGTAATGTCTTTCTATTGAAACTGTCACTGTAGGTTTGGTCAAACGGACACATTCACAGTTTTGGAAGTTAAGTCTGGAAAAAGTAGACTGTCATTAGAAGATACAACACATCTACAGCAAAATGCACAGATGCACAGACACACGGATCCAGCCTGGTGTCACGGATCCAGCCTGGTGTCATGGATCCAGCCTGGTGTCACGGATCCAGCCTGGTGTCACGGATCCAGCCTGGTGTCATGGATCCAGCCTGGTGTCTACTCTGTCAGACACTGCAGTCCCGGAGGTGTTAAATGAGTCAAACAGAGGTTCTTAGGCACTGTCAGTCATCGGAGCGGTTTGTCCATTACAACTGGTTGACGAGAGACAGCAGTGTCACACTAAAGAGGTCCTCTAGTTGAAGGACAGTGTCAGTCTAAAGAGGGCCTCTAGTTGAAGGACAGTGTCAGTCTAAAGAGGGCCTCTAGTTGAAGGACAGTGTCACACTAAAGAGGTCCTCTAGTTGAAGGACAGTGTCAGTCTAAAGAGGGCCTCTAGTTGAAGGACAGTGTCAGTCTAAAGAGGTCCTCTAGTTGAAGGACAGTGTCAGTCTAAAGAGGGCCTCTAGTTGAAGGACAGTGTCAGTCTAAAGAGGTCCTCTAGTTGAAGGACAGTGTCAGTCTAAAGAGGTCCTCTAGTTGAAGGACAGTGTCAGTCTAAAGAGGTCCTCTAGTTGAAGGACAGTGTCAGTCTAAAGAGGCCCTCTAGTTGAAGGACAGTGTCAGTCTAAAGAGGTCCTCTAGTTGAAGGACAGTGTCAGTCTAAAGAGGGCCTCTAGTTGAAGGACAGTGTCAGTCTAAAGAGGGCCTCTAGTTGAAGGACAGTGTCAGTCTAAAGAGGGCCTCTAGTTGAAGGACAGTGTCAGTCTAAAGAGGTCCTCTAGTTGAAGGACAGTGTCAGTCTAAAGAGGGCCTCTAGTTGAAGGACAGTGTCAGTCTAAAGAGGGCCTCTAGTTGAAGGACAGTGTCACACACACACACACACACACACACACACACACACACACACACACACACACACACACACACACACTCTTACAGGGATGAAGCAAAGGTTCTCTCTGAGACAGGCATCTTGTAGTTCTGTCCGGAGGGCGGAGACATGGCTTTGGTGGGCGGAGATTTCTCTCTCCATCGAGCCAATCCTGGAGCACGCTGCGTGGTATACCTCAGAGAACGTCCTCACCAGGCTCTGCAATGCATCATGGGAGGAAAGAGCGAAAGGTTTTATTCAGGGTGTGAATGTGTGTGTTTAAATATTATTCAAGGACAGGTGTTGAACTAACATCAGGAGTATGTTGACCTGCTCTAGTTCTGAGAGGACCAACTACTGAGAGAAGATGGAAGTATGTTAGGCCTCTCGAGTGGCGCAGCGGTTTAAGGCACTGCATCGCAGGCGTCACTACAGACCCGGGTTTGATCCCAGGCTGTGTCACAACCGGCCGTGACCGGGAGTCCTATAGGGTCGGCGCACAATTGGATATCACGAAATTGGGGAAAAAAAGGGGGTAAAATACAAAACATTTAAAATAAAGAAGATGGATGTCCTTCTGGAAGGTTCTCCCATCTCTACAGAGGAACTCTGGAGCTCTGTCAGAGTGACCATCGGGTTCTTGGTCACCTCCGTGACCAAGGCCCTTCTCCTCCGATTGCTCAGTTTGGCCGGGCGGCCAGCTCTAGGAAGAGTCTTGATGGTTCCAAACTTCTTCCATTTAAGAATGATGGAGGCCACTGTGTTCTTGGGGACCTTCAATGCTGCAGACATTCTTTGGTACCCTTCCCCAGATCTGTGCCTCGACACAATCCGATCTCGGAGCTCTACGGACAATTCCTTCGCCCTCATGGCTTGGTTTTTGCTCTGACATGCACTGTCAAATTTAATTAATTTAAATTGTCAACTGTGGGACCTTATATAGACAGGTGTTTGCCTTTCCAAATCATGTCCAATCAATTTAATTTACCACAGGTGGACTCCAACCAAGTTGTAGAAACATCTCTAGGATGATCAATGGAAACAGGATGCACCTGAGCTCAATTTTGAGTCTCATAGCAAAGGGTCTGAATACTTATGTAAATAAGGTATCTCTGTTTTTTAAATTTTTAATACATTTGCAGACATTTCTAAAAACCTGTTTTTCTTTGTCATTATGGGGTATTGTGTGTAGATTGATGAGGAGAAAAAAACAATGTAATCCATTTTAGAATAAGGCTGTAACGCAACAAAATGTGGAAAAAGTCAAGGGGTCTGAATACTTTCCGAATGCTCTGTATAAGCCGGAAGTAGAAGCCTAAGTGTTATTGTCCATTAGTTTACTCCAATTAGGGGAGGGGTGGTGGGGTTACGGGCAAATAGTAAAAGAAAATATATTTAATATATATATATTTACCCCCAAATGGGGATTGTAATTGATTTAGACAATTATATTGATGGAAGCTACAATCTATCTGCAATATTAAAGCTGATCTACCCCCCCTAAAAAAATAGATAAATATATATATAAAAAGAAAAGAACAGGAGAAAAAAAAACTAGACGGATAATCAGGCGTGCCGCTTAAGCCTTTCATATATATTTTGTAAAATCATTTTAGGGATTGAAACTGACTAACTTCCTCCTCCTCTCCAAACCTGACGGACCAAACTGACTAACTTCCTCCTCCTCTCCGAACCTGACGGACCAAACTGACTAACTTCCTCCTCCTCTCCAAACCTGACGGACCAAACTGACTAACTTCCTCCTCCTCTCCAAACCTGACGGACCAAACTGACTAACTTCCTCCTCCTCTCTGTACCTGACGGACCAAACTGACTAACTTCCTCCTCCTCTCCAAACCTGACGGACCAAACTGACTAACTTCCTCCTCCTCTCTGAACCTGACGGACCAAACTGACTAACTTCCCCCTCCTCTCCAAACCTGACGGACCAAACTGACTAACTTCCCCCTCCTCTCCAAACCTGACGGACCAAACTGACTAACTTCCCCCTCCTCTCCAAACCTGACGGACCAAACTGACTAACTTCCTCCTCCTCTCTGTACCTGACGGACCAAACTGACTAACTTCCCCCTCCTCTCCAAACCTGACGGACCAAACTGACTAACTTCCTCCTCCTCTCCAAACCTGACGGACCAAACTGACTAACTTCCTCCTCCTCTCCTAACCTGACGGACCAAACTGACTAACTTCCTCCTCCTCTCTGTACCTGACGGACCAAACTGACTAACTTCCTCCTCCTCTCCGAACCTGACGGACCAAACTGACTAACTTCCTCCTCCTCTCCAAACCTGACGGACCAAACTGACTAACTTCCTCCTCCTCTCCGTACCTGACGGACCAAACTGACTAACTTCCTCCTCCTCTCCGAACCTGACGGACCAAACTGACTAACTTCCTCCTCCTCTCCAAACCTGACGGACCAAACTGACTAACTTCCTCCTCCTCTCCGAACCTGACGGACCAAACTGACTAACTTCCTCCTCCTCTCCGAACCTGACGGACCAAACTGACTAACTTCCTCCTCCTCTCCAAACCTGACGGACCAAACTGACTAACTTCCTCCTCCTCTCCAAACCTGACGGACCAAACTGACTAACTTCCTCCTCCTCTCCAAACCTGACGGACCAAACTGACTAACTTCCTCCTCCTCTCCAAACCTGACGGACCAAACTGACTAACTTCCTCCTCCTCTCAGAACCTGACGGACCAAACTGACTAACTTCCTCCTCCTCTCCAAACCTGACGGACCAAACTGACTAACTTCCTCCTCCTCTCCAAACCTGACGGACCAAACTGACTAACTTCCTCCCTCCTCTCCAAACCTGACGGACCAAACTGACTAACTCCCTCCTCCTCTCCAACCTGACGGACCAAACTGACTAACTTCCTCCTCCTCTCCAACCTGACGGAACCAAACTGACTAACTTCCTCCTCCTCTCCTGAACCGATGGACCAAACTGACTAACTTCCTCCTCCTCATCCTAACCTGACGGACCAAACTGACTAACTTCCTCCTCCTCTCCTAACCTGAGGACCAAACTGACTAACTTCCTCCTCCTCTCCGAACCTGACGGACCAAACTGACTAACTTCCTCTCCTCTCCAACCTGACGGACCAAACTGACTAACTTCCCTCCTCCTCTCAACCTGACGGGACCAAACTGACTAACTTCCTCCTCCTCTCCTGAACCTGACGGACCCAAACTGACTAACTTCCTCCTCCTCCTCCAAACCTGACGGACCAAACTGACTAACTTCCTCCTCCTCTCTGAACCTGACGGACCAAACTGACTAACTTTCCTCCTCTCTCGGAACCTGACGGACCAAACTGACTAACTTCCTCCTCCTCTCAAACTGACGGACCAAACTGACTAACTTCCTCATCCTCTCCGAATCCTCCCCAAACCTGACGGACCAAACTGACTAACTTCCTCCTCCTCTCCGAACCTGACGGACCAAACTGACTAACTTCCTCCTCCTCTCGAACCTGACGGACCAAACTGACTAACTTCCTCCTCCTCTCCTAACCTGACGGGACCAAACTGACTAACTTCCTCCTCCTCTCCAAACCTGACGGACCAAACTGACTAACTTCCTCCTCCTCTCCAAACCTGACGGACCAAACTGACTAACTTCCTCCTCCTCTCCAAACCTGACGGACCAAACTGACTAACTTCCTCCTCCTCTCTGAACCTGACGGACCAAACTGACTAACTTCCTCCTCCTCTCTCGTACCTGACGGACCAAACTGACTAACTTCCTCCTCCTCTCTGAACCTGACGGACCAAACTGACTAACTTCCTCCTCCTCTCCAGAACCTGACGGACCAAACTGACTAACTTCCTCCTCCTCTCCAAAACCTGACGGACCAAACTGACTAACTTCCTCCTCCTCTCAGAACCTGACGGACCAATAACTGACTAACTTCCTCCTCCTCTCCTAAACCTGACGGACCAAACTGACTAACTTCCTCCTCCTCTCCGAACCTGACGGACCAAACTGAGCTAACTTCCTCCTCCTCTCCAAACCTGGACGGGACCAAACTGACTAACTTCCTCCTCCTCTCCAAACCTGACGGACCAAACTGGACTAACTTCCTCCCCCTCCTCTCTGTACCTGACGGAACCAAACTGGACTAACTTCCTCCTTCCTCTCCAAACCTGACGGACCAAACTGACTAACTTCCTCCCTCCTCTCCTGAAACCATGACGGGACCAAACTGACTAACTTCCTCCTCCTCTCCAAACCTGACGGACCAAAAACTGACTAACTTCCATCCTCCTCTCCAAAACCTGACGGGACCAAACTGACTAAACTTCCTCCTCCTCTCCAAACCTGACGGACCAAAACTGACTAACTTCCTCCTCCTCTCCTAACCTGACGGACCAAAAACTGGAAACCTTCCTCCTCCTCTCCAAACCTGACGGACCAAACTGACTAACTTCCTCCTCCTCTCCAAACCTGACGGACCAAACTGACTAACTTCCTCCTCCTCTCCAGAACCTGACGGACCAAACTGACTAACTTCCTCCTCCTCTCCAAACCTGACGGACCAAACTGACTAACTTCCTCCTCCTCTCAGAACCTGACGGACCAAACTGACTAACTTCCTCCTCCTCTCCAAACCTGACGGACCAAACTGACTAACTTCCTCCTCCTCTCTACCTGACGGACCAAACTGACTAACTTCCTCCTCCTCTCCAAACCTGACGGACCAAACTGACTAACTTCCCTCCTCCTCTCCAAACCTGACGGACCAAACTGACTAACTTCCTCCTCCTCTCCAAACCTGACGGACCAAACTGACTAACTTCCTCCTCCTCTCTGTACCTGACGGACCAAACTGACTAACTTCCTCCTCCTCTCCAAACCTGACGGACCAAACTGACTAACTTCCTCCCCTCCTCCTCTCCAAACCTGACGGACCAAACTGACTAACTTCCTCCTCCTCTCAGTACCTGACGGACCAAACTGACTAACTTCCTCCTCCTCTCCGAACCTGACGGACCAAACTGACTAACTTCCTCCTCCTCTGTCCAAACCTGACGGACCAAACTGACTAACTTCCCCCTCCTCGTCCAAACCTGACGGACCAAACTGACTAACTTCCTCTCCTCTCCTGTACCTGACGGACCAAACTGACTAACTTCCTCCTCCTCTCCAAACCTGACAGGGACCAAACCTGACTAACTTCCTCCTCCTCTCTAGTACCTGGACGGATGACCAAACTAGACTAACTTCCTCCGCCTCTCTGTACCTGACGGAGCAAAACCTGACTAACCTTCCTCCTCCTCTCCAAACCTGACGGACCAAACTGACTAACTTCGCCTCCGCTCTCTGTACCTGGACGGACCAAACTGACTAACTTCCTCTCTCACCTGACGGTCCAAACCCTACTCTCTGACGGACCAAACTGACTAACTTCCTCCCTCCTCTCCAAACCTGACGGACCAAACTGACTAACTTCCTCCTCCTCTCCAAACCTGACGGACCAAACTGACTAACTTCCTCCTCCTCTCCAAACCTGACGGACCAAACTGACTAACTTCCTCCTCCTCTCCTGTACCTGACGGACCAAACTGACTAACTTCCTCCTCCTCTCCAAACCTGACGGACCAAACTGACTAACTTCCTCCCTCCTCTCAGAACCCTGACGGACCAAACTGACTAACTTCCTCCTCCTCTCCAAACCTGACGGACCAAACTGACTAACTTCCTCCTCCTCTCCAGAACCTGACGGACCCAAACTGACTAACTTCCTCCTCCTCTCCAAACCTGACGGACCAAACTGACTAACTTCCTCCTCCCTCTCCAAACCTGACGGACCAAACTGACTAACTTCCTCCTCATCTCCAAACCTGACGGACCAAACTGACTAACTTCCTCCACCTACCTCCTCACTCTCCAAACCTGACGGACCAAACTGACTAACTTCCTCCTCCTCTCAGAACCTGACGGACCAAACTGACTAACTTCCTCCTCCTCTCCAGTACCTGACGGACCAAACTGACTAACTTCCTCCTCCTCTCCAAACCTGACGGACCAAACTGACTAACTTCCTCCTCCTCTCCAAACCTGACGGACCAAACTGACTAACTTCCTCCTCCTCTCCAAACCTGACGGACCAAACTGACTAACTTCCTCCTCCTCTCCAAACCTGACGGACCAAACTGACTAACTTCCTCCTCCTCTCCAAACCTGACGGACCAAACTGACTAACTTCCTCCTCCTCTCCAAACCTGACGGACCAAACTGACTAACTTCCTCCTCCTCTCTGAACCTGACGGACCAAACTGACTAACTTCCTCCTCCTCTCTAAACCTGACGGACCAAACTGACTAACTTCCTCCTCCTCTCCAAACCTGACGGACCAAACTAAACTGACTAACTTCCTCCTCCTCTCCAAACCTGACGGACCCAAACTGACTAACTTCCTCCTCCTCTTCCTAACCTGACGGACCAAACTGACTAACTTCCTCCTCCTCTCCTGAACCTGACGGACCAAACTGACTAACTTCCTCCTCCTCTCCTGTACCTGACGGACCAAACTGACTAACTTCCTCCTCCTCTCCGAGAACCTGACGGACCAAACTGACTAACTTCCTCCTCCTCTCCAAACCTGACGGACCAAACTGACCTAACTTCCTCCTCCTCTCCAAACCTGACGGACCAAACTGACTAACTTCCTCCTCCTCTCCAAACCTGACGGACCAAACTGACTAACTTCCTCCTCCTCTCCGAACCTGACGGACCAAACTGACTAACTTCCTCCTCCTCTCTGAACCTGACGGACCAAACTGACTAACTTCCTCCTCCTCCTCCAAACCTGACGGACCAAACTGACTAAACTAACTTCCTCCTCCTCTCCGAACCTGACGGACCAAACTGACTAACTTCCTCCTCCTCTCCAAACCTGACGGACCAAACTGACTAACTTCCTCCTCCTCTCCAAACCTGACGGACCAAACTGACTAACTTCCTCCTCCTCTCTGTACCTGACGGACCAAACTGACTAACTTCCTCCTCCTCTCCAAACCTGACGGACCAAACTGACTAACTTCCTCCTCCTCTCCAAACCTGACGGACCAAACTGACTAACTTCCTCCTCCTCTCTGTACCTGACGGACCAAACTGACTAACTTCCTCCTCCTCTCCGAACCTGACGGACCAAACTGACTAACTTCCTCCTCCTCTCCTAACCTGACGGACCAAACTGACTAACTTCCTCCTCCTCTCCGAACCTGACGGACCAAACTGACTAACTTCCTCCTCCTCTCCAGAACCTGACGGACCAAACTGACTAACTTCCTCCTCCTCTCCTGATCCGAACCTGACGGACCAAACTGACTAACTTCCTCCTCCTCTCCAAACCTGACGGACCAAACTGACTAACTTCCTCCTCCTCTCCAGAACCTGACGGACCAAACTGACTAACTTCCTCCTCCTCTCCAAACCTGACGGACCAAACTGACTAACTTCCTCCTCCTCTCCAAACCTGACGGACCAAACTGACTAACTTCCTCCTCCTCTCCAAACCTGACGGACCAAACTGACTAACTTCCTCCTCCTCTCCAAACCTGACGGACCAAACTGACTAACTTCCTCCTCCTCTCCAAACCTGACGGACCAAACTGACTAACTTCCTCCTCCTCTCCAAACCTGACGGACCAAACTGACTAACTTCCTCCTCCTCTCCAAACCTGACGGACCAAACTGACTAACTTCCTCCTCCTCTCTGTACCTGACGGACCAAACTGACTAACTTCCTCCTCCTCTCCAAACCTGACGGACCAAACTGACTAACTTCCTTTCCTCCTCCTCTCTGAACCTGACGGACCAAAACTGACTAACTTCCTCCTCCTCTCCAAACCTGACGGACCAAAACTGACTAACTTCCTCCTCCTCTCCTGTACCTGACGGACCAAAAACTGACTAACTTCCTCCTCCTCTCCAAAACCTGACGGACCAAACTGACTAACTTCCTCCTCCTCTCTGAACCTGACGGACCAAACTGACTAACTTCCTCCTCCTCTCCAAACCTGACGGACCAAACTGACTAACTTCCTCCTCCTCTCCGAACCTGGACGGACCAAACTGACTAACTTCCTCCTCCTCTCCAAACCTGACGGACCAAACTGACTAACTTCCTCCTCCTTCCGAACCTGACGGACCAAACTGACTAACTTCCTCTCCTCTCCGAACCTGACGGACCAAACTGACTAACTTCCTCCTCCTCTCCTAAACCTGATGGACCAAACTGACTAACTTCCTCCTCCTCTCCGAACCTGACGGACCAAACTGACTAACTTCCTCCTCCTCTCCAAACTGACGGACCAAACTCGACTAACTTCCTCCTCCTCTCCAAACCTGATGGACCAAACTGACTAACTTCCTCCTCCTCTCCAAACCTGACGGACCAAACTGACTAATTCCTCCTCCTCTCCAAACCTGACGGACCAAACTGACTAACTTCCTCCTCCTTCTCCTGTACCTGACGGACCAAACTGGACTTAACTTCCTCCTCCTCTCCAAACCTGACGGACCAAACTGACTAACTTCCTCCTTCCTCTCCAAACCTGACGGACCAAACTGACTAACTTCCTCCTCCTCTCTGTACCTGACGGACCAAACTGAACTAACTTCCTCCTCCTCTCAACGAACCTGACGGACCAAACTGACTAACTTCCTCCTCCTCTCCGAACCTGACGGACCAAACTGACATAACTTCCTCCTCCCTCTCCAAACCTGACGGACCAAACTGACTAACTTCCTCCTCCTCTCCGACCTGACGGACCAAACTGACTAACTTCCTCCTCCTCTCCAGAACCTGACGGACCAAACTGACTAACTTCCTCCTCCTCTCCAAACCTGACGGACCAAACTGACTAACTTCCTCCTCCTCTCCTGAACCTGACGGACCAAACTGACTAACTTCCTCCTCCTCTCTGAACCTGACGGACCAAACTGACTAACTTCCTCCTCCTCTCTCAAACCTGACGGACCAAACTGGACTAACTTCCCCTCCTCTCCAAACCTGACTGGACCAAACTGACTAACTTCCTCCTCCTCTCCAAACCTGACGGACCAAACTGACTAACTTCCTCCTCCTCTCCTGTACCTGACGGACCAAACTGACTAACTTCTCCTCCTCTCCAAACCTGACGGACCAAACTGACTAACTTCCTCCTCCTCTCCTAACCTGACGGAACAAACTGACTAACTTCCTCCTCCTCTCTGTACCTGACGGACCAAAACTGACTAACTTCCTCCTCCTCTCCGAACCTGACGGACCAAACTGAACTGACTAACTTCCTCCTCCTCTCCAAACCTGACGGACAAACTGACTAACTTCCTCCTCCTCTCCAAACCTGACGGACCAAACTGACTAACTTCCTCCTCCTCTCTGTACCTGACGGACCAAACTGACTAACTTCCTCCTCCTCTCCATACCTGACGGACCAAACTGACTAACTTCCTCCCTCCTCTCTGTACCTGACGGACCAAACTGACTAACTTCCTCCTCCTCTCCAGAACCTGACGGACCAAACTGACTAACTTCCTCCTCCTCTCCAAACCTGACGACCAAACTGACTAACTTCCTCCTCCTCTCCAAACCTGACGGACCAAACTGACTAACTTCCTCCTCCTCTCCGAACCTGACGGACCAAACTGACTAACTTCTCCTCCTCTCCAACCTGACGACCAAACTGACTAACTTCCTCCTCCTCTCTGAACCTGACGGACCAAACTGACTAACTTCCTCCTCCTCCAACCTGACGGACCAAACTGACTGACTAACTTCCTCCTCCTCTCCAAACCTGACGGACCAAACTGACTAACTTCCTCCTCCTCTCCAAACCTGACGGACCAAACTGACTAACTTCCTCCTCCTCTCCAAACCTGACGACCAAACTGACTAACTTCCTCCCTCCTCTCCTGAACCTGACGGACCAAACTGACTAACTTCCTCCTCCTCTCCAAACCTGACGGACCAAACTGACTAACTTCCTCCTCCTCTCCAAACCTGACGGACCAAACTGACTAACTTCCTCCTCCTCTCCAAACCTGACGGACCAAACTGGACTAACTTCCCTCCTCCTCTCCAACCTGACGGACCAAACTGACTAACTTCCCTCCTCTCTGTACCTGACTGACCAAACTGACTAACTTCCTCCTCCTCTCCAAACCTGACGGACCAAACTGACTAACTTCCTCCTCCTCTCCGAACCTGACGGACCAAACTGACTAACTTCCTCCTCCTCTCTGTACCTGACGGACCAAACTAAACTGACTAATTCCCTCCTCCTCTCCAAACCTGACGGACCCAAACAGGACTAACTTTCCTCGTCCTCTCCAAACCTGACTACGACCAAACTGACTTACTTCCTCCCTCCTCTCTGTACCTGACGGGACCAAACTGGACTATCTTCCTCCTCCTCTCCAAACCTGACGGGACCAAACTGACTAACTTCCTCCTCCTCTCTCAGAACCTGACGGACCAAAACTGACTAACTTCCCTCCTCTCCCAGTAAACCTGACGGGACCAAACTGACTATCTTCCCCCCTCCTCTCCATACCTGTCGGACCAAACTGTACTAACTTCCCTCCTCCACTCTACAACCTGACGGACGAAAACTGACTAACTCCTCCTCCTCCTCCTGATACCTGACGGACCAAACTGGACTAACTCCTACCTCCTCTCTCAAACCGGACGACCAACTGACTAACTTCCTCCTCCTCTCCAGACCTGACGGAGCCAAACTGACTAACTTCCTCCTCCTCTCTGACTAACTTCCTCTCCTTCCAAACCTGACGGACCCAACTGACTAACTTCCTCCTCCCTCTACAAGTACCCTGACGGACCCAAAACTGAGCTAACGCTATCCACCCTCATCTCCGAAACCTGACGGACCAAACTGACTAACTTCCTCCTCCCTCTCAGAACCTAGCACGGACCAAATGACTAACTTCCTCCTCCTCTCCCAAACCTGATGGACCAAACTGACTAACTTCCCCTCCTCTCCAACCTGACGGACCAAACTGAACTAACTTCCTCCTCCTCTCCAAACCTTACGGACCAAACTGACTAACTTTCCTCCTCCTCTCCAAACCTGACGGACCAAACTGACTAACTTCCTCCTCCTCTCCAAACCTGACGGACCAAACTGACTAACTTCCTCCTCCTCTCCTAACCTGACGGACCAAACTGACTAACTTCCTCCTCCTCTCCAAACCTGACGGACCAAACTGACTAACTTCCTCCTCCTCTCCAAACCTGACGGACCAAACTGACTAACTTCTCCTCCTCTCTGTACCTGACGGACCAAACTGACTAACTTCCTCCTCCTCTCCAAACCTGACGGACCCAAAACTGACTAACTTCCTCCTCCTCTCTGAACCTGACGGACCAAACTGACTAACTTCCTCCTCCTCTCCAAACCTGACGGACCAAACTGACTAACTTCCTCCTCCTCTTGTCCAAACCTGACGGACCAAACTGACTAACTTCCTCCTCCTCTCTGTACCTGACGGACCAAACTGACTAACTTCCTCCTCCTCTCTGTACCTGACGGACCAAACTGACTAACTTCCTCTCCTCTCCAAACCTGACGGACCAAACTGACTAACTTCCTCCTCCTCTCCGTAAACCTGACGGACCAAACTGACTAACTTCCTCCTCCTCTCCAAACCTGACGGACCAAACTGACTAACTTCCTCCTCCTCTCCGAACCTGACGGACCAAACTGACTAACTTCCTCCTCTCCGAACCTGACGGACCAAACTGACTAACTTCCTCCTCCTCTCCTAACCTGATGGACCAAACTGACTAACTTCCTCCTCCTCTCCGAACCTGACGGACCAAACTGACTAACTTCCTCCTCCTCTCCAAACCTGACGGACCAAACTGACTAACTTCCTCCTCCTCTCCAAACCTGATGGACCAACTGACTAACTTCCTCCTCCTCTCCAAACCTGACGGACCAAACTGACTAACTTCCTCCTCCTCTCCAAACCTGACGGACAAACTGGACTAACTTCCTCCTCCTCTCTGTACCTGACGGACCAAAACTGACTAACTTCCTCCTCCTCTCCAAACCTGACGGACCAAAACTGACTAACTTCCTCCTCCTCTCCAAACCTGACGGACCAAACTGACTAACTTCCTCCTCCTCTCTGTACCTGACGGACCAAACTGGGGGGGGGGGGGTGGGGGGGGTGACTAACTTCCTCCTCCTCTCCAAACCTGACGGACCAAACTGACTAACTTCCTCCTCCTCTCCGAACCTGACGGACCAAACTGACTAACTTCCTCCTCCTCTCCAAACCTGACGGACCAAAACTGACTAACTTCCTCCTCCTCTCCGAACCTGACGGACCAAACTGACTAACTTCCTCCTCCTCTCCGAACCTGACGGACCAAACTGACTAACTTCCTCCTCCTCTCCAAAACCTGATGGGACCAAACTGACTAACTTCCTCCTCCTCTCCGAACCTGACGGACCAAAACTGACTAACTTCCTCCTCCTCTCCAAACCTGACGGACCAAACTGACTAACTTCCTTCCTCCTCTCCAAACCTGACGGACCAAACTGACTAACTTCCTCCTCCTCTCCAAACCTGACGGACCAAAACTGACTAACTTCCTCCCCTCTCTGTACCTGACGGACCAAACTGGACTAACTTCCTCCTCCTCTCCAAACCTGACGGACCAAACTGACTAACTTCCTCCTCCTCTCCAACCTGACGGACCAAACTGACTAACTTCCTCCTCCTCTCCAAACCTGACGGACCAAACTGACTAACTTCCTCCTCCTCTCTGAACCTGACTGACCAAACTGACTAACTTCCTCCTCCTCTCCAAACCTGACGGACCAAACTGACTAACTTCCTCCTCCTCTCCAAACCTGACGGACCAAACTGACTAACTTCCTCCTCCTCTCCAAACCTGAAGGACCAAACTGACTAACTTCCTCCTCCTCTCTGTACCTGACGGACCAAACTGACTAACTTCCTCCTTCCTCTCCGAACTGACGGACCAAACTGACTAACTTCCTCCTCCTCTCCAAACCTGACGGACCAAACTGACTAACTTCCTCCTTCTCTCCGAACCTGACGGACCAAACTGACTAACTTCCTCCTCCTCTCCAAACCTGACGGACCAAACTGACTAACTTCCTCCCCTCCCTTCCTCCTCCTCTCCAAACCTGACGGACCAAACTGACTAACTTCCTCCTCCTCTCTGTACCTGACGGACCAAACTGACTACTTACTTCCTCCTCCTCTCCAAACCTGACGGACCAAACTGACTAACTTCCTCCCCCTCTCTGTACCTGACGGACCAAACTGACTAACTTCCTCCTCCTCTCCAAAACCTGACGGACAAACTGACTAACTTCCTCCTCCTCTCTGTACCTGACGGACCAAACTGACTAACTTCCTCCTCCTCTCCGAACCTGACGGACCAAAAACTGACTAACTTCCTCCTCCTCTCTGAACCTGACGGACCAAACTGACTAACTTCCTCCTCCTCTCCGAACCTGACGGACCACAAACTGACTAACTTCCCCTCCTCTCCTGTAACCTGACGGACCAAACTGACTAACTTCCTCCTCCTCTCCGAACCTGACGGACCAAACTGACTAACTTCCCCCTCCTCTCTGTACCTGACGGACCAAACTGACTAACTTCCCCCTCCTCTCTGTACCTGACGGACCAAACTGACTAACTTCCTCCTCCTCTCCAAACCTGACGGACAAACTGACTAACTTCCCTCCTCCTCTCTGTACCTGACGGACCAAACTGACTAACTTCCTCCTCCTCTCTGTACTGACGGACCATAAAACTGACTAACTTCCTCCTCCTCTCCAAACCTGACGGACCAAAACTGACTAACTTCCTCCTCCTCTCCAAACCTGACGGACCAAAACTGACTAACTTCCTCCCCCTCTCTGTACCTGACGGACCAAACTGGACTAACTTCCTCCTCCTCTCTCAAACCCTGACGGACCAAACTGACTACTACTTCCTCCTCCTCTCCAAACCTGACGGACCAAACTGACTAACTTCCTCCTCCTCTCCAAACCTGACGGACCAAACTGACTAACTTCCTCCTCCTCTCCAAACCTGACGGACCAAACTGACTAACTTCCTCCTCCTCTCTGTACCTGACGGACCAAACTGACTAACTTCCTCCTCCTCTCCGAACCTGACGGACCAAACTGACTAACTTCCTCCTCCTCTCCAAACCTGACGGACCAAACTGACTAACTTCCTCCTCCTCTCCAAACCTGACGGACCAAACTGACTAACTTCCTCCTCCTCTCCAAACCTGACGGACCAAACTGACTAACTTCCTCCTCCCTCTCCAAACCTGACGGACCAAACTGACTAACTTCCTCCTCCTCTCCTAACCTGACGGACCAAACTGACTAACTTCCTCCTCCTCTCCAAACCTGACGGACCAAACTGACTAACTTCCTCCTCCTCTCCAAACCCTGACGGACCAAACTGACTAACTTCCTCCTCCTCTCAAACCTGATGGACCAAACTGACTAACTTCCCCCTCCTCTCCAAACCTGACGGACCAAACTGACTAACTTCCTCCTCCTCTCCAAACCTGACGGACCAAACTGACTAACTTCCTCCTCCTCTCTGTACCTGACGGACCAAACTGACTAACTTCCTCCTCTCTCCAAACCTTACGGACCAAAACTGACTAACTTCCTCCTCTCTCCAAACCTGACGGACCAAACTGACTAACTTCCTCCTCCTCTCCAAACCTGACGGACCAAACTGACTAACTTCCTCCTCCTCTCCTGTAACCTGACGGACCAAACTGACTAACTTTCCTCCTCCTCTCCAAACCTGACGGACCAAACTGACTAACTTCCTCCTCCTCTCCAAACCTGACGGACCAAACTGACTAACTTCCTCCTCCTCTCTGTACCTGACGGACCAAACTGACTAACTTCCTCCTCCTCTCCAAACCTGACGGACCAAACTGACTAACTTCCTCCTCCTCTCTGAACCTGACGGACCAAACTGACTAACTTCCTCCTCCTCTCCAAAAACCTGACGGACCAAACTGACTAACTTCCTCCTCCTCTCTGAACCTGACGGACCAAACTGACTAACTTCCTCCTCCTCTCTGTACCTGACGGACCAAACTGACTAACTTCCTCCTCCTCTCCGAACCTGACGGACCAAACTGACTAACTTCCCTCCTCCTCTCCAAACCTGACGGACCAAACTGACTAACTTCCTCCTCCTCTCTGTAACCTGACGGACCAAACTGACTAACTTCCTCCTCCTCTCAAACCTGACGGACCAAACTGACTAACTTCCTCCCCCTCTCTGTACCTGACGGACCAAACTGACTAACTTCCTCCTCCTCTCCAAACCTGACGGACCAAACTGACTAACTTCCTCCTCCTCTCCAAACCTGACGGACCAAACTGACTAACTTCCTCCTCCTCTCTGTACCTGACGGACCAAACTGACTAACTTCCTCCTCCTCTCCAAACCTGACGGACCAAACTGACTAACTTCCTCCTCCTCTCTGTACCTGACGGACCAAACTGACTAACTTCCTCCTCCTCTCCAAACCTGACGGACCAAACTGACTAAACTTCCTCCTCCTCTCCAAAACCTGACCGACCAAAACTGACTAACTTTCCTCCTCCTCTCTGTACCTGACGGACCAAACTGACTAACTTCCTCCTCCTCTCCAAACCTGACGGACCAAACTGACTAACTTCCTCCTCCTCTCCAAACCTGACGGACCAAACTGACTAAATTCCTCCTCCTCTCCAAAACCTGACGGACCAAACTGACTAACTTCCTCCTCCCTTCCTCTCCAAACCTGACGGACCAAACTGACTAACTTCCTCCTCCTCTCCGAACCTGACGGACCAAACTGACTAACTTCCTCCTCCTCTCCAAACCTGACGGACCAAACTGACTAACTTCCTCCTCCTCTCCAAACCTGAACGGACCAAACTGACTAAATTCCTCCTCCTCTCCAAACCTGACGGACCAAACTGACTAACTTCCTCCTCCTCTCCAAACCTGACGGACCAAACTGACTAACTTCCTCCTCCTCTCCTAACCTGACGGACCAAACTGACTAACTTCCTCCTCCTCTCCAAACCTGACGGACCAAACTGACTAACTTCCTCCTCCTCTCCAAACCTGACGGACCAAACTGACTAACTTCCTCCTCCTCTCTGTACCTGACGGACCAAACTGACTAACTTCCTCCTCCTCTCCAAAACCTGACGGACCAAACTGACTAACTTCCTCCTCCTCTCCAAACCTGACGGACCCAAACTGACTAACTTCCTCCTCCTCTCCGAACCTGACGGACCAAAACTGACTAACTTCCTTCCTCCTCCTCTCCAACCTGACGGACCAAACTGACTAACTTCTTCCTCCTCTCCGAACCTGACGGACCAAACTGACTAACTTTCTCCTCCTCTCCGAACCTGACGGACCAAACTGACTAACTTCCCCCTCCTCTCTGTACCTGACGGACCAAACTGACTAACTTCCCCCTCCTCTCTGTACCTGGACGGACCAAACTGACTAACTTCCTCCTCCTCTCCAAACCTGACGGACCAAACTGACTAACTTCTCCTCCTCTCCGAACCTGACGGACCAAAACTGACTAACTTTCCTCCTCCTCTCCAAACCTGACGGACCAACTGACTAACTTCCTCCTCCTCTCCAAAAAAAAAAAAAAAAACCTGACGGACCAAACTGACTAACTTCCTCCTCCTCTCTGTACCTGACGGACCAAACTGACTAACTTCCTCCTCTCCAAACCTGACGGACCAAACTGACTAACTTCCTCCCCCCTCTCTGTACCTGACGGACCAAACTGACTAACTTCCTCCTCCTCTCCAAACCTGACGGGACCAAACTGACTAACTTCCTCCTCCTCTCTGTATCCTGACGGACCAAACTGACTAACTTCCTCCTCCTCTCCGAACCTGACGGACCAAACTGACTAACTTCCTCCTCCTCTCTGAACCTGACGGACCAAACTGACTAACTTCCTCCTCCTCTCCGAAACCTGACGGACCAAACTGACTAACTTCCTCTCCTCCTCTCCAAACCTGACGGACCAAACTGACTAACTTCCTCCTCCTCTCCAAACCTGACGGACCAAACTGACTAACTTCCTCCTCCTCTCCAAACCTGACGGACCAAACTGACTAACTTCCTCCTCCTCCTCCGAACCTGACGGACCAAACTGACTAACTTCCTCCTCCTCTCTGTACCTGACGGACCAAACTGACTAACTTCCTCCTCCTCTCCAAACCTGACGGACCAAACTGACTAACTTCTTCCTCCTCTCCGAACCTGACGGACCAAACTGACTAACTTTCTCCTCCTCTCCGAACCTGACGGACCAAACTGACTAACTTCCCCTCCTCTCTGTACCTGACGGACCAAACTGACTAACTTCCCCTCCTCTCTGTACCTGACGGACCAAACTGACTAACTTCCTCCTCCTCTCCAAACCTGACGGACCAAACTGACTAACTTCCTCCTCCTCTCTGTACCTGACGGACCAAACTGACTAACTTCCTCCTCCTCTCTGTACCTGACGGACCAAACTGACTAACTTCCTCCTCCTCTCCAAACCTGACGGACCAAACTGACTAACTTCCTCCTCCTCTCCAAACCTGACGGACCAAAACTGACTAACTTCCTCCCCCTCTCTGTACCTGAGGACCAAACTGACTAACTTCCTCCTCCTCTCCAAACCTGACGGACCAAACTGACTAACTTCCTCCTCCTCTCCAAACCTGACGGACCAAACTGACTAACTTCCTCCTCCTCTCCAACCTGACGGACCAAACTGACTAACTTCCTCCTCTCCTCTCCAAACCTGACGGACCAAACTGACTAACTTCCTCCTCCTCTCTGTACCTGACGGACCAAAACTGACTAACTTCCTCCTCCTCTCCGAAACCTGACGGACCAAACTGACTAACTTCCTCCTCCTCTCCAAACCATGACGGACCAAACTGACTAACTTCCTCCTCCTCCTCCAAACCTGACGGACCAAACTGACTAACTTCCTCCTCCTCTCCAAACCTGACGGACCAAACTGACTAACTTCCTCCTCCTCTCCAAACCTGACGGACCAAACTGACTAACTTCCTCCTCCTCTCCTAACCTGACGGACCAAACTGACTAACTTCCTCCTCCTCTCCAAACCTGACGGACCAAACTGACTAACTTCCTCCTCCTCTCCAACCCTGACGGACCAAACTGACTAACTTCCTCCTCCTCTCCAAACCTGATGGACCAAACTGACTAACTTCCTCCTCCTCTCCAAACCTGACGGACCAAACTGACTAACTTCCTCCTCCTCTCCAAACCTGACGGACCAAACTGACTAACTTCCTCCATCCTCTCTGTGAACCTGACGGACCAAACTGACTAACTTCCTCCTCCTCTCCAAACCTGACGGACCAAACTGACTAACTTCCTCCTCCTCTCCATACCTGACGGACCAAACTGACTAACTTCCTCCTCCTCTCCAAACCTTACGGACCAAACTGACTAACTTCCTCCTCCTCTCCAAACCTGACGGACCAAACTGACTAACTTCCTCCTCCTCTCCAAACCTGACGGGACCAAACTGACTAACTTCCTCCTCCTCTCCTAACCTGACGGACCAAACTGACTAACTTCCTCCTCCTCTCCAAACCTGACGGACCAAACTGACTAACTTCCTCCTCCTCTCCAAACCTGACGGACCAAACTGACTAACTTCCTCCTCCTCTCTGTACCTGACGGACCAAACTGACTAACTTCCTCCTCCTCTCCAAACCTGACGGACCAAACTGACTAACTTCCTCCTCCTCTCTGAACCTGACGGACCAAACTGACTAACTTCCTCCTCCTCTCCAAACCTGACGGACCAAACTGACTAACTTCCTCCTCCTCTCTGAACCTGACGGACCAAACTGACTAACTTCCTCCTACTCTCTGTACCTGACGGACCAAACTGACTAACTTCCTCCTCCTCTCCGAACCTGACGGACCAAACTGACTAACTTCCTCCTCCTCTCCAAACCTGACGGACCAAACTGACTAACTTCCTCCTCCTCTCTGTACCTGACGGACCAAACTGACTAACTTCCTCCTCCTCTCCAAACCTGACGGACCAAACTGACTAACTTCCTCCCCCTCTCTGTACCTGACGGACCAAACTGACTAACTTCCTCCTCCTCTCCAAACCTGACGGACCAAACTGACTAAACTTCCTCCTCCTCTCCAAACCTGAACGGACCAAACTGACTAACTTCCTCCTCCTCTCTGTACCTGACGGACCAAACTGACTAAACTTCCTCCTCCTCTCCAAACCTGACGGACCAAACTGACTAACTTCCTCCTCCTCTCTGTACCTGACGGACCAAAAACTGACTAACTTTCCTCCTCCTCTCCAAACCTGACGGACCAAACTGACTAACTTCCTCCTCCTCTCCAAACCTGACCGGACCAAACTGACTAACTTCCTCCTCCTCTCTGTACCTGACGGACCAAACTGACTAACTTCCTCCTCCTCTCCAAACCTGACGGACCAAACTGACTAACTTCCTCCTCCTCTCCAAACCTGACGGACCAAACTGACTAACTTCCTCCTCCTCTCCTGTACCTGACGGACCAAACTGACTAACTTCCTCCTCCTCTCCAAACCTGACGGACCAAACTGACTAACTTCCTCCTCCTCTCCAAACCTGACGGACCAAACTGACTAACTTCCTCCTCCTCTCCGAACCTGACGGACCAAACTGACTAACTTCCTCCTCCTCTCCAAACCTGACGGACCAAACTGACTAACTTCCTCCTCCTCTCCAAACCTGACGGACCAAACTGACTAACTTCCTCCTCCTCTCCAAACCTGACGGGACCAAACTGACTAACTTCCTCCTCCTCTCCAAACCTGACGGACCAAACTGACTAACTTCCTCCTCCTCTCCTAACCTGACGGACCAAACTGACTAACTTCCTCCTCCTCTCCAAACCTGACGGGACCAAACTGACTAACTTCCTCCTCCTCTCCAAACCTGACGGACCAAAACTGACTAACTTCCATCCTCCTCTCCAAAACCTGATGGACCAAACTGACTAACTTCCTCCTCCTCTCCAAACCTGATGGACCAAACTGACTAACTTCCTCCTCCTCTCCAACCTGACGGGACCAAACTGACTAACTTCCTCCTCCTCTCAAACCTGACGGACCAAAAACTGACTAACTTCCTCCTCCTCTCCGAAAAAAAACCCCCCACCTGACGGACCAAAACTGACTAACTTCCTCCTCCTCTCCAAACCTGACGGACCAAACTGACTAACTTCTTCCTCCTCTCCGAACCTGACGGACCAACTGACTAACTTTCTCCTCCTCTCCGAACCTGACGGACCAAACTGACTAACTTCCCCCTCCTCTCTGTACCTGACGGACCAAACTGACTAACTTCCCCCTCCTCTCTGTACCTGACGGACCAAACTGACTAACTTCCTCCTCCTCTCCAAACCTGACGGACCAAACTGACTAACTTCCTCCTCCTCTCTGTACCTGACGGACCAAACTGACTAACTTCCTCCTCCTCTCTGTACCTGACGGACCAAACTGACTAACTTCCTCCTCCTCTCCAAACCTGACGGACCAAACTGACTAACTTTCTCCTCCTCTCCAAAACCTGACGGACCAAACTGACTAACTTCCTCCCCTCTCTGTACCTGACGGACCAAACTGACTAACTTCCTCCTCCTCTCCCAAACCTGACGGACCAAAACTGACTAACTTCCTCCTCCTCTCCAAAACCTGACGGACCAAACTGACTAACTCCTCCTTCCTCCTCTCCAAACCTGACGGACCAAAACTGACTAACTTCTCCTCCTCTCCAAACCTGACGGACCAAACTGACTAACTTCCTCCTCCTCTCTGTACCTGACGGACCAAACTGACTAACTTCCTCCTCCTCTCCGAACCTGACGGACCAAACTGACTAACTTCCTCCTCCTCTCCAAACCTGACGGACCAAACTGACTAACTTCCTCCTCCTCTCCAAACCTGACGGACCAAACTGACTAA
>CM062511.1:33618330-33635830 GCA_031479575.1 Coregonus ussuriensis | reverse complement strand
TGACGGACCAAACTGACTAACTTCCTCCTCCTCTCTGTACCTGACGGACCAAACTGACTAACTTCCTCCTCCTCTCCAAAACCTGACGGACCAAACTGGACTAACTTCCTCCCCCTCTCTGTACCTGACGGACCAAACTGACTAACTTCCTCCTCCTCTCCAACTGACGGACCAAACTGACTAACTTCCTCCTCCTCTCCAAACCTGAACGGACCAACTGACTAACTTCCTCCTCCTCTCTGTACCTGACGGACCAAACTGACTAACTTCCTCCTCCTCTCCAAAACTGACGGACCAAACTGACTAACTTCCTCCTCCTCTCTGTACCTGGACGGACCAAACTGACTAACTTCCTCCTCCTCTCCAAACCTGACGGGACCAAACTGGACTAACTTCCTCCTCCTCTCCAAACCTGACCGACCAAAAAACTGACTAACTTCCTCCTCCTCTCTGAACCTGACGGACCAAACTGACTAACTTCCTCCTCCTCTCCAAACCTGACGGACCAAAACTGACTAACTTCCTCCTCCTCTCCAAACCTGACGGACCAAACTGACTAACTTCCTCCTCCTCTCTGTACCTGACGGACCAAACTGACTAACTTCCTCCTCCTCTCCAAACCTGACGGACCAAACTGACTAACTTCCTCCTCCTCTCCAAACCTGACGGACCAAACTGACTAACTTCCTCCTCCTCTCCGAACCTGACGGACCAAACTGACTAACTTCCTCCTCCTCTCCAAACCTGACGGACCAAACTGACTAACTTCCTCCTCCTCTCCAAACCTGACGGACCAAACTGACTAAATTCCTCCTCCTCTCCAAACCTGACGGACCAAACTGACTAACTTCCTCCTCCTCTCCAAACCTGACGGACCAAACTGACTAACTTCCTCCTCCTCTCCTAACCTGACGGACCAAAACTGACTAACTTCCTCCTCCTCTCCAAACTGACGGACCAACTGACTAACTTCCTCCTCCTCTCCAAACTGACGGACCAAACTGACTAACTTCCTCCTCCTCTCCAAACCTGATGGACCAAAACGGACTAACTTCCTCCTCCTCTCCAAACTGACGGACCAAACTGACTAACTTCCTCCTCCTCTCCAAAACCTGACGGACCAAACTGACTAACTTCCTCCTCCTCTCTGTACCTGACGGACCAAACTGACTAACTTCCTCCTCCTCTCCAAACCTGACGGACCAAAACTGACTAACTTACCTCCTCCTCTCCAAACCTGACGGACCAAACTGACTAACTTCTCTCCTCCTCTCCAAACCTGACGGACCAAACTGACTAACTTCACTCCTCCTCTCCTAACCTGACGGACCACACTGACAAACTTCCTCCTCCTCTCCAAACCCTGACGGACCAAAACTGGCTAACTTCCTCCTCCTCTCTGTACCTGACGGACCAAACTGACTAACTTCCTCCTCCTCCTCCAAACCTGACGGACCAAACTGACTAACTTCCTCCTCACTCTCTGAACCTGACGGACCAAACTGACTAACTTCCTCCTCCTCCTCTCCAACCTACGGACCAAAGCTGACTAACTTCCCTCCTCCTCTCTGAACCTGACGGACCAAACTGACTAACTTCCCTCCTCCTCACGCTACCCTGACGGACCAAACTGACCTAACTTCCTCCTCCTCTCTCCGCAAACTGACTAACTTCCTCCTCCTCTCTGTACCCTGACGGACCAAACTGACTAACTTCCTCCCTCCTCTCCAAACCTGACGGACCAAACTGACTAACTTCCTCCTCCTCTCAAAACCTGACGGACCAAACTGACTAACTTCCTCCTCCTCTCCAAACCTGACGGACCAAAACTGACTAACTTCCTCCTCCTCTCCAAACCTGACGGACCAAACTGACTAACTTCCTCCCCCTCTCTGTACCTGACGGACCAAACTGACTAACTTCCTCCTCCTCTCCAAACCTGACGGACCAAACATGACTAACTTCCTCCTCCTCTCCAAACCTGACGGACCAAACTGACTAACTTCCTCCTCCTCTCTGCTAACCTGACGGACCAAACTGACTAACTTCCTCCTCCTCTCCAAACCTGACGGACCAAACTGACTAACTTCCTCCTCCTCTCCAAACCTGACGGACCAAACTGACTAACTTCCTCCTCCTCTCTGTACCCTGACAGGACACTAACTTCCTACTACCTCTCCCCGAACTGACGGACCAACTGACTAACTTCCTCCTCCTCTCCAAACATGACGGACCAAACTGACTAACTTCCTCCTCCTCTCCAAACCTGACGGACCAAACTGACTAACTTCCTCCTCCTCTCAAAACCTGACGGACCAAACTGACTAACTTCCTCCTCCTCTCCAAAACCTGACGGACACAAACTGACTAACTTCCTCCTCCTCTCCAAACCTGATGGACCAAACCTGACTAACTTCCTCCTCCTCTCCAAACCTGACGGACCAAACTGACTAACCTTCCTCCTCCTCTCCGAACCTGACGGACCAAACTGACTAACTTCCTCCTCCTCTCCGAACCTGACGGACCAAACTGACTAACTTCCTCCTCCTCCTCTCTGAACCTGACGGACCAACTCCCGACTAACTTCCTCCCTCCTCTCTGTACCTGACGGACCAAACTGACTAACTTCCTCCTCCTCTCCATAACCTGACGGACCAATTCCTCCTCCTCTCCAAACCTGACGGACCAAACTGACTAACTTCCTCCTCCTCTCCAAACCTGACGGACCAAACTGACTAACTTCCTCCTCCTCTCCAAACCTGACGGACCAAACTGACTAACTTCCTCCTCCTCTCCTAACCTGACGGACCAAACTGACTAACTTCCTCCTCCTCTCCATACCTGACGGACCAAACTGACTAACTTCCTCCTCCTCTCCAAACCTGACGGACCAAACTGACTAACTTCCTCCTCCTCTCCAAACCTGACGGACCAAACTGACTAACTTCTCCTCCTCTCCATACCTGACGGACCAAACTGACTAACTTCCTCCTCCTCTCCAAAACCTGACGGACCAAACTGACTAACTTCCTCCTCCTCTCCAAACCTGACGGACCAAACTGACTAACTTCCTCCTCCTCTCTGTACCTGACGGACAAACTGACTAACTTCCTCCTCCTCTCCAAACCTGATGGACCAAACTGACTATCTTCCTCCTCCCTCTCCAAACCTGACGGGACCAAACCTGACTAACTTCCCTCCTCCTCTCTGTACCTGACGGACCAAACTGACTAACTTCCTCCTCCTCTCCAAACCTGATGGACCAAACTGACTAACTTCCTCCTCCTCTCCAAACCTGACGGACCAAACTGACTAACTTCCTCCTCCTCTCTGTACCTGACGGACCAAACTGACTAACTTCCTCCTCCTCTCCAAACCTGACGGACCAAACTGACTAACTTCCTCCTCCTCTCCAAACCTGACGGACCAAACTGACTAACTTCCTCCTCCTCTCTGTACCTGACGGACCAAACTGACTAACTTCCTCCTCCTCTCCAAACCTGACGGACCAAACTGACTAACTTCCTCCTCCTCTCTGAACCTGACGGACCAAACTGACTAACTTCCTCCTCCTCTCTGTACCTGACGGACCAAACTGACTAACTTCCTCCTCCTCTCCAAACCTGACGGACCAAACTGACTAACTTCCTCCTCCTCCTCTCCAAACCTGACGGACCAAACTGACTAACTTCCTCCTCCTCTCTGTACCTGACGGACCAAACTGACTAACTTCCTCCTCCTCTCCAAACCTGACGAACCCAAACTGACTAACTTCCTCCTCCTCTCCAAACCTGACGGACCAAACTGACTAACTTCCTCCTCCTCTCCAAACCTGACGGACCAAACTGACTAACTTCCTCCTCCTCTCTGTACCTGACGGACCAAACTGACTAACTTCCTCCTCCTCTCCAAACCTGACGGACCAAACTGACTAACTTCCTCCTCCTCTCCAAACCTGACGGACCAAACTGACTAACTTCCTCCTCCTCTCCAAACCTGACGGACCAAACTGACTAACTTCCTCCTCCTCTCTGAACCTGACGGACCAAACTGACTAACTTCCTCCTCCTCTCCAAACCTGACGGACCAAACTGACTAACTTCCTCCTCCTCTCCAAACCTGACGGACCAAACTGACTAACTTCCTCCTCCTCTCCATACCTGACGGACCAAACTGACTAACTTCTTCCTCCTCTCCAAACCTGACGGACCAAACTGACTAACTTCCTCCTCCTCTCCAAACCTGACGGACCAAACTGACTAACTTCCTCCTCCTCTCCAAACCTGACGGACCAAACTGACTAACTTCCTCCTCCTCTCTGTACCTGACGGACCAAACTGACTAACTTCCTCCTCCTCTCTGTACCTGACGGACCAAACTGACTAACTTCCCCCTCCTCTCCGAACCTGACGGACCAAACTGACTAACTTCCTCCTCCTCTCCAAACCTGACGGACCAAACTGACTAACTTCCTCCTCCTCTCTGTACCTGACGGACCAAACTGACTAACTTCCTCCTCCTCTCCAAACCTGATGGACCAAACTGACTAACTTCCTCCTCCTCTCTGTACCTGACGGACCAAACTGACTAACTTCCCTTCCTCCTCCTCTCTGTACCTGACGGACCAAACTGACTAACTTCCTCCTCCTCTCCAAACCTGATGGACCAAACTGACTAACTTCCTCCTCCTCTCCAAACCTGATGGACCAAACTGACTAACTTCCTCCTCCTCTCCAAACCTGACGGACCAAACTGACTAACTTCCTCCTCCTCTCTGTACCTGACGGACCAAACTGACTAACTTCCTCCTCCTCTCCAAACCTGACGGACCAAACTGACTAACTTCCTCCTCCTCTCCAAACCTGACGGACCAAACTGACTAACTTCCTCCTCCTCTCTGTACCTGACGGACCAAACTGACTAACTTCCTCCTCCTCTCCGAACCTGACGGACCAAACTGACTAACTTCCTCCTCCTCTCCAAACCTGACGGACCAAACTGACTAACTTCCTCCTCCTCTCCAAACCTGACGGACCAAACTGACTAACTTCCCCCTCCTCTCTGTACCTGACGGACCAAACTCAGTGTCCCTGTAGGAATAGTACCTGACAGGCGGCCACCTCTGGTCCTCCCAGCGACCTCTCTGGTCCAGTCAGATCCAGATGCACTCTTGGTAACTGCAGAGGGAGGTCCTCGTCAGTGGAGGTGGATCGTGATTGGACGATACGGTCTCTGACCTGCGGTGGGGGGCAGGAGAGAGAGAGTGTGAGTGTCGGACCATTTACACTAGGAAGCGGCATCGCTCGGTCAAACATCGGAAGAAGCGGAGGGGGGACCGTTGAGCGATGCGAGTGACCAATCCAAGCTCACCATAGATTACAAACCTTACTGGATTGGCCGACAATGGCTGTTGATACGTAGCACTAGCTAGCTTGTTAGCACCCTTGTATAGTGTAAATGGTCGGTATGTGTATGTGTGAATGCATGCGCTCGTGTGTCAGTGCTTCTGTTTCAAGGACACACTGCTAATTGAGTAGCTGAGCCAAACCTCCGGGAAGTGGGCGGGGCCACACCTCTGGGAAGTGGGAGGGGCCAAACCTCTGGGAAGTGGGAGGCTAACTCAACTCCGTCCCACATAAGAGAATATTGAACCCTACTTCTAGTGAGAAACACAAAAGCTGGTTTGTCTGGCATTGTGACTGATAGTATGTGGTTACAACACACACAATGCTCTGAACTCTAGCTGTTTAAAAACCAACCAACCAATGCAGCTCACCTCTCTGAACTCTAGCTGTTTAAAAACCAACCAACCAATGCAGCTCACCTCTCTGAACTCTAGCTGTTTAAAAACCAACCAACCAATGCAGCTCACCTCTTTGAACTCTAGCTGTTTAAAAACCAACCAACCAATGCAGCTCACCTCTTTGAACTCTAGCTGTTTAAAAACCAACCAACCAATGCAGCTCACCTCTCTGAACTCTAGCTGTTTAAAAATCAACCAACCAATGCAACTCACCTCTCTGAACTCTAGCTGTTTAAAAACCAACCAACCAATGCAGCTCACCTCTCTGAACTCTAGCTGTTTAAAAACCAACCAACCAATGCAGCTCACCTCTCTGAACTCTAGCTGTTTAAAAACCAACCAACCAATGCAGCTCACCTCTCTGAACTCTAGCTGTTTAAAAACCAACCAACCAATGCAGCTCACCTCTCTGAACTCTAGCTGTTTAAAAACCAACCAACCAATGCAGCTCACCTCTCTGTAGCTGCTCTCTACTGCTCTCATGTAGCTGGCCAGGGAGTCCTTCCTCCTAGAGAGAGACAGAGAGAGGAGTGGGGAGGGGAGGGGAGGGGAAGGGGGAGAGAGAGACAGAGAGAGAGAGACAGAGACAGAGACAGAGAGAGAGAGAGAGAGAGAGAGAGAGAGAGAGAGAGAGATCAGTCAGCATTACAATAGCTAGCTAATGCCACAGTCATCATTGGATTTTAAAATGCCCTTTATTGGGTCAACATCCTACAGTACATGACCATCCAACCCTCAGAAGTCCCGCACCACGCGCTCCTGTACCAGCCTGTAATAAACAGCTTTGTGTAAAAGGACGACTCCAGATCCCGTCATTCTCAACAGAGCACAACGCCCCCTGGAGGTCCCATGGGATCCCGTCATTCTCAACAGAGCACAACGCCCCCTGGAGGTCCCATGGTCTGACCAGCAACAGCTTTGTGTAAAAGGACGACTCCAGATCCCGTCATTCTCAACAGAGCACAACGCCCCCTAATACCTACATGTTTCAACCCTATATAGGGCACAACGCCCCCTAATACCTACATGTTTCAACCCTATATAGGGCACTACCCAGTCTGTAATACCTACCTGTTCCAACCCTATATAGGGCACTACCCAGTCTGTAATACCTACATGTTTCAACCCTATATAGGGCACTACCCAGTCTGTAATACCTACATGTTTCAACCCTATATAGGGCACAACGCCCCCTAATACCTACATGTTTCAACCCTATATAGGGCACTACCCAGTCTGTAATACCTACATGTTTCAACCCTATATAGGGCACTACCCAGTCTGTAATACCTACATGTTTCAACCCTATATAGGGCACTACCCAGTCTGTAATACCTACATGTTTCAACCCTATATAGGGCACTACCCAGTCTGTAATACCAACCTGTTTCAACCCTATATAGGGCACAACGCCCCCTAATACCTACATGTTTCAACCCTATATAGGGCGCAACGCCCCCTAATACCTACATGTTTCAACCCTATATAGGGCACTACCCAGTCTGTAATACCTACATGTTTCAACCCTATATAGGGCACTACCCAGTCTGTAATACCTACATGTTTCAACCCTATATAGGGCACTACCCAGTCTGTAATACCTACATGTTTCAACCCTATATAGGGCACTACCCAGTCTGTAATACCTACATGTTTCAACCCTATATAGGGCACTACCCAGTCTGTAATACCTACATGTTTCAACCCTATATAGGGCACTACCCAGTCTGTAATACCTACATGTTTCAACCCTATATAGGGCACTACCCAGTCTGTAATACCTACCTGTTCCAACCCTATATAGGGCACTACCCAGTCTGTAATACCTACATGTTTCAACCCTATATAGGGCACTACCCAGTCTGTAATACCTACATGTTTCAAGCAGACCATCATAGTCCCTGTGCCCAAGAACACCAAGGTAATCTGTCTAAATGACTATCGCCCCGTGGCATCACATCTGTAGCCATGAAATACTTTGAAAGGCTGGTCATGGCTCACATCAACACCATCATCTCAGACACACTGGACTCCACTCCAATTCGCATACCGCCCCAACAGATCCACAGACTGCACACTCTCTATTGCCCTCCACACTGCCCTCACCCACCTAGATAAGAGGAATACCTATGTGAGAACGCTGTTTATTAACTACAGCTCAGCGTTCAACACCATTGTCCTCTCCAAGCTCATCACTACGCTAAGGACCCTGGGATTGAACACCTCCCTCTGCAACTGGGTCCTGGACTTCCTGACGGGCCCCAGGTGGTAAGGGTAGGCAACATCACCTCTGCTACGCTGATCCTCAACACGGGGGCCCCTCAGGGGTGCGTGCTGAGTCCCCTCCTGTACTCCCTGTTCACCCACAACTGCGTGGCCAAGAACTCCAATACCATCATCAAGTTTGCTGACGACACGGCGGTAGTAGGCCTGGTCACCGGCAACGATGAGTCAGCATACAGGGAGGAGGTTTCTGACCAGAACATCAACCTCTCCCTCAACATCAGTAAGACCCAAGGAGCTGTTTGTTGACTACAGGAAACATGGGGGGGAAAACACGCCCCCATCCACATTGACGGGGCCGCAGTGGAGCAGGTCGAGAGCTTCAAGTTCCTCGGTGTCCAAATCACTGAAGACTTAAATGGTCCAAACACACTCACACAGTCGTGAAGAAGTCAGCGCCTCTTCCCCCTCAGGAGATTGGAAAAAGTTTGGCACGGGCCCTCAAATCCTCAAAAAGTTATATAGCTGTACCACTGAGAGCATCTTGACTGGCTGCATCACCGCCTGGTATAGCAACAGCACCGCCCTGGATCGCACGGCGCTACAGAGGGTGGTGCGGACAGCCCAGGACATCACTGGGGCTTAGGTCCCTGCCCTCCAGGACATCTACACTTCCAGTCAAAAGTTTGGACACACCTGCTTATTCAAGGGTTTTTCTTTATTTTTACTATTTTCTACATTGTAGAATAATAGTGAAGACATCAAAACTATGAAATAACACATATGGAATCATTTAGTAACCAAAAAAAGTGTTAAACAAATCAAATTATTTTATATTTGAGTTTCTGCTGCAGTTGAAGCTGGTTCTCAACGCACCATGTTGTATCATTACAGATGGAGTCATTCTAACGCACCACGTTGTATCATTACAGATGGAGTCATTCTAACGCACCACGTTGTATCATTACAGATGGAGTCATTCTAACGCACCACTTTGTATCATTACAGATGGAGTCATTCTAACGCACCACGTTGTATCATTACAGATGGAGTCATTCTAACGCACCACGTTGTATCATTACAGATGGAGTCATTCTAACGCACCACGTTGTATCATTACAGATGGAGTCATTCTAACGCACCACGTTGTATCATTACAGATGGAGTCATTCTAACGCACCACGTTGTATCATTACAGATGGAGTCATTCTAACGCACCACGTTGTATCATTACAGATGGAGTCATTCTAACGCACCACCTTGTATCATTACAGATGGAGTCATTCTAACGCACCACCTTGTATCATTACAGATGGAGTCATTCTAACGCACCACCTTGTATCATTACAGATGGAGTCATTCTAACGCACCACCTTGTATCATTACAGATGGAGTCATTCTAACGCACCACGTTGTATCATTACAGATGGAGTCATTCTAACGCACCACGTTGTATCATTACAGATGGAGTCATTCTAACGCACCACGTTGTATCATTACAGATGGAGTCATTCTAACGCACCACACGTTGTATCATTACAGATGGAGTCATTCTAACGCACCACGTTGTATCATTACAGATGGAGTCATTCTAACGCACCACGTTGTATCCTTACAGATGGAGTCATTCTAACGCACCACGTTGTATCATTACAGATGGAGTCATTCTAACGCACCACGTTGTATCATTACAGATGGAGTCATTCTAACGCACCACGTTGTATCATTACAGATGGAGTCATTCTAACGCACCACCTTGTATCATTACAGATGGAGTCATTCTAACGCACCACCTTGTATCATTACAGATGGAGTCATTCTAACGCACCACCTTGTATCATTACAGATGCAGTCATTCTAACGCACCACGTTGTATCATTACAGATGGAGTCATTCTAACGCACCACGTTGTATCATTACAGATGGAGTCATTCTAACGCACCACGTTGTATCATTACAGATGGAGTCATTCTAACGCACCACGTTGTATCATTACAGATGGAGTCATTCTAACGCACCACGTTGTTGTATCATTACAGATGGAGTCATTCTAACGCACCACGTTGTATCCTTACAGATGGAGTCATTCTAACGCACCACGTTGTATCATTACAGATGGAGTCATTCTAACGCACCACGTTGTATCATTACAGATGGAGTCATTCTAACGCACCACGTTGTATCATTACAGATGGAGTCATTCTAACGCACCACCTTGTATCATTACAGATGGAGTCATTCTAACGCACCACCTTGTATCATTACAGATGGAGTCATTCTAACGCACCACCTTGTATCATTACAGATGGAGTCATTCTAACGCACCACGTTGTATCATTACAGATGGAGTCATTCTAACGCACCACGTTGTATCATTACAGATGGAGTCATTCTAACGCACCACGTTGTATCATTACAGATGGAGTCATTCTAACGCACCACGTTGTATCATTACAGATGGAGTCATTCTAACGCACCACGTTGTATCATTACAGATGGAGTCATTCTAACGCACCACGTTACGTTGTATCATTACAGATGGAGTCATTCTAACGCACCACGTTGTATCATTACAGATGGAGTCATTCTAACGCACCACGTTGTATCATTACAGATGGAGTCATTCTAACGCACCACGTTGTATCATTACAGATGGAGTCATTCTAACGCACCACCTTGTATCATTACAGATGGAGTCATTCTAACGCACCACCTTGTATCATTACAGATGGAGTCATTCTAACGCACCACCTTGTATCATTACAGATGGAGTCATTCTAACGCACCACGTTGTATCATTACAGATGGAGTCATTCTAACGCACCACGTTGTATCATTACAGATGGAGTCATTCTAACGCACCACGTTGTATCATTACAGATGGAGTCATTCTAACGCACCACGTTGTATCATTACAGATGGAGTCATTCTAACGCACCACGTTGTATCATTACAGATGGAGTCATTCTAACGCACCACGTTGTATCATTACAGATGGAGTCATTCTAACGCACCACGTTGTTGTATCATTACAGATGGAGTCATTCTAACGCACCACGTTGTATCATTACAGATGGAGTCATTCTAACGCACCACGTTGTATCATTACAGATGGAGTCATTCTAACGCACCACCTTGTATCATTACAGATGGAGTCATTCTAACGCACCACGTTGTATCATTACAGATGGAGTCATTCTAACGCACCACGTTGTATCATTACAGATGGAGTCATTCTAACGCACCACGTTGTATCATTACAGATGGAGTCATTCTAACGCACCACGTTGTATCATTACAGGTGGAGTCATTCTAACGCACCACGTTGTATCATTACAGGTGGAGTCATTCTAACGCACCACGTTGTATCATTATAGGTGGAGTCATTCTAACGCACCACGTTGTATCATTACAGATGGAGTCATTCTAACGCACCACGTTGTATCATTACAGATGGAGTCATTCTAACGCACCACGTCGTATCATTACAGATGGAGTCATTCTAACGCACCACGTTGTATCATTACAGATGGAGTCATTCTAACGCACCACTTTGTATCATTACAGATGGAGTCATTCTAACGCACCACGTTGTATCATTACAGATGGAGTCATTCTAACGCACCACGTTGTATCATTACAGATGGAGTCATTCTAACGCACCACGTTGTATCATTACAGGTGGAGTCATTCTAACGCACCACGTTGTATCATTACAGATGGAGTCATTCTAACGCACCACGTTGTATCATTACAGATGGAGTCATTCTAACGCACCACGTCGTATCATTACAGATGGAGTCATTCTAACGCACCACGTTGTATCATTACAGATGGAGTCATTCTAACGCACCACTTTGTATCATTACAGATGGAGTCATTCTAACGCACCACGTTGTATCATTACAGATGGAGTCATTCTAACGCACCACGTTGTATCATTACAGATGGAGTCATTCTAACGCACCACGTTGTATCATTACAGATGGAGTCATTCTAACGCACCACGTTGTATCATTACAGATGGCGTCGTCGTACTATATGGCGTAAGACAACGGGTGCACAGTACAGTTTCGTATGTAGGGTAATAGTGTTTAAGGTTTCGTATGTAGGGTAATAGTGTTTAAGGTTTCGTATGTAGGGTAATAGTGTTTAAGGTTTCGTATGTAGGGTAATAGTGTTTAAGGTTTCGTATGTAGGGTAATAGTGTTTAAGGTTTCGTATGTAGGGTAATAGTGTTTAAGGTTTCGTATGTAGGGTAATAGTGTTTAAGGTTTCGTATGTAGGGTATAGTGTTTAAGGTTTCGTATGTAGGGTAATAGTGTTTAAGGTTTCGTATGTAGGGTAATAGTGTTTAAGGTTTCGTATGTAGGGTAATAGTGTTTAGGGTTTCGTATGTAGGGTATAGTGTTGAAGGTTTCGTATGTAGGGTATAGTGTTTAAGGTTTCGTATGTAGGGTAATAGTGTTTAAGGTTTCGTATGTAGGGTAATATTGTTTAAGGTTTCGTATGTAGGGTAATACTGTTTAAGGTTTCGTATGTAGGGTAATACTGTTTAAGGTTTCGTATGTAGGGTAATAGTGTTTAAGGTTTCGTATGTAGGGTATAGTGTTTAAGGTTTCGTATGTAGGGTAATAGTGTTTAAGGTTTCGTATGTAGGGTATAGTGTTTAAGGTTTCGTATGTAGGGTAATAGTGTTTAAGGTTGCGTATGTAGGGTAATAGTGTTTAAGGTTTCGTATGTAGGGTATAGTGTTTAAGGTTTCGTATGTAGGGTATAGTGTTTAAGGTTTCGTATGTAGGGTAATAGTGTTTAAGGTTTCGTATGTAGGGTAATAGTGTTTAGGGTTTCGTATGTAGGGTAATAGTGTTGAAGGTTTCGTATGTAGGGTAATAGTGTTGAAGGTTTCGTATGTAGGGTAATAGTGTTTAAGGTTTCGTATGTAGGGTAATAGTTTTTAAGGTTTCGTATGTAGGGTAATAGTGTTAAAGGTTTCGTATGTAGGGTAATAGTGTTTAGGGTTTCGTATGTAGGGTAATAGTGTTTAGGGTTTCGTATGTAGGGTAATAGTGTTTAGGGTTTCGTATGTAGGGTAATAGTGTTTAGGGTTTCGTATGTAGGGTAATAGTGTTTAAGGTTTCGTATGTAGGGTAATAGTGTTTAGGGTTTCGTATGTAGGGTAATAGTGTTGAAGGTTTCGTATGTAGGGTAATAGTGTTGAAGGTTTCGTATGTAGGGTAATAGTGTTTAAGGTTTCGTATGTAGGGTAATAGTGTTTAGGGTTTCGTATGTAGGGTAATAGTGTTTAAGGTTTCGTATGTAGGGTAATAGTGTTTAAGGTTTCGTATGTAGGGTAATAGTGTTTAAGGTTTCGTATGTAGGGTAATAGTGTTTAAGGTTTCGTATGTAGGGTGTAGTGTTTAGGGTTTCGTATGTAGGGTGTAGTGTTTAGGGTTTCGTATGTAGGGTGTAGTGTTTAGGGTTTCGTATGTAGGGTGTAGTGTTTAGGGAATAGAGCGTACTTGGCTGCCATGCGTAGTGCATCCTCTGCCTGTCTGACACTCTCCTCCAGACTCTTCTTCTCCTGCTGTAGGCCTGACAGGTGTTTACCCAGAACCCTTAGAGACTGGTCCTTCTGACGCACCTCCTGACGAGCCTCCGACAGACTCTGGGGGGGAGAGAAGGGGGAGAGGGTTAGAGTTAGGGGGGGAGATGGTTAGAGTTAGGGGGGGGAGAGGGTTAGAGTTAGGGGGGGGAGATGGTTAGAGTTAGGGGGGGAGATGGTTAGAGTTAGGGGGGGGGAGAGGGTTAGAGTTAGGGGGGGAGATGGTTAGAGTTAGGGGGGGAGAGAAGGGGGAGATGGTTAGAGTTAGGGGGGGGGAAGAGGGTTAGAGTTAGGGGGGGGGAGAGGGTTAGAGTTAGGGGGGGGGAAGAGGGTTAGAGTTAGGGGGGGGGAAGAGGGTTAGAGTTAGGGGGGGGGAAGAGGGTTAGAGTTAGGGGGGGGGAAGAGGGTTGGTTAGAGTTAGGGGGGGGAAGAGGGTTAGAGTTAGGGGGGGGAAGAGGGTTAGAGTTAGGGGGGGGGAAGAGGGTTAGAGTTAGGGGGGGGGAAAGAGGGTTAGAGTTAGGGGGGGAGATGGTTAGAGTTAGGGGGGGGGAAGAGGGTTAGAGTTAGGGGGGGGGAAGAGGGTTAGAGTTAGGGGGGGGAAGAGGGTTAGCGTTAGGGGGGGAAGAGGGTTAGAGTTAGGGGGGGGAAGAGGGTTAGAGTTAGGGGGGGGAAGAGGGTTAGAGTTAGGGGGGGTAAGAGGGTTAGAGTTAGGGGGGGGGAAGAGGGTTAGAGTTAGGGGGGGGAAGAGGGTTAGAGTTAGGGGGGGGAAGAGGGTTAGAGTTAGGGGGGGGGAAGAGGGTTAGAGTTAGGGGGGGGGAAGAGGGTTAGAGTTAGGGGGGGGAAGAGGGTTAGAGTTAGGGGGGGAAGAGGGTTAGAGTTAGGGGGGGAGAGAAGGGGGAGAGGGTTAGGTTAGAGTTGGGGGGGGAAGAGGGTTAGAGTTAGGGGGGGAGAGAAGGGGGAGAGGGTTAGAGTTAGGGGGGGAAGAGGGTTAGAGTTAGGGGGGAGAGGGTTAGAGTTAGGGGGGGGAAGAGGGTTAGAGTTAGGGGGGGAGAGAAGGGGGAGAGGGTTAGAGTTAGGGGGGAGAAGAGGGTTAGAGTTAGGGGGGAAGAGGGTTAGAGTTAGGGGGGGGGAAGAGGGTTAGAGTTAGGGGGGGGGAAGAGGGTTAGAGTTAGGGGGGGGGAAGAGGGTTAGAGTTAGGGGGGGGAAGAGGGTTAGAGTTAGGGGGGGGGAAGAGGGTTAGAGTTGGGGGGGGGAAGAGGGTTAGAGTTAGGGGGGGGAAGAGGGTTAGAGTTAGGGGGGGGAGATGGTTAGAGTTAGGGGGGGAGATGGTTAGAGTTAGGGGGGGGGAAGAGGGTTAGAGTTAGGGGGGGGGAGAGGGTTAGAGTTAGGGGGGGGGGGGGGAAGAGGGTTAGAGTTAGGGGGGGGGAGAGGGTTAGAGTTAGGGGGGGAGATGGTTAGAGTTAGGGGGGGGAAGAGGGTTAGAGTTAGGGGGGGGGAAGAGGGTTAGAGTTAGGGGGGGGAAGAGGGTTAGAGTTAGGGGGGGGAAGAGGGTTAGAGTTAGGGGGGGAAGAGGGTTAGAGTTAGGGGGGGGGAAGAGGGTTAGAGTTAGGGGGGGGGAAGAGGGTTAGAGTTAGGGGGGGGGAAGAGGGTTAGAGTTAGGGGGGGGAGATGGTTAGAGTTAGGGGGGGGAAGAGGGTTAGAGTTAGGGGGGGGGAAGAGGGTTAGAGTTAGGGGGGGGAAGAGGGTTAGCGTTAGGGGGGGAAGAGGGTTAGAGTTAGGGGGGGGAAGAGGGTTAGAGTTAGGGGGGGGAAGAGGGTTAGAGTTAGGGGGGGGTAAGAGGGTTAGAGTTAGGGGGGGGGAAGAGGGTTAGAGTTAGGGGGGGGAAGAGGAGAGGGTTAGAGTTAGGGGGGGGAAGAGGGTTAGAGTTAGGGGGGGGGGAAGAGGGTTAGAGTTAGGGGGGGGGAAGAGGGTTAGAGTTAGGGGGGGGAAGAGGGTTAGAGTTAGGGGGGGAAGAGGGTTAGAGTTAGGGGGGGAGAGAAGGGGGAGAGGGTTAGAGTTGGGGGGGGAAGAGGGTTAGAGTTAGGGGGGGAGAGAAGGGGGAGAGGGTTAGAGTTAGGGGGGGGAAGAGGGTTAGAGTTAGGGGGAGAGGGTTAGAGTTAGGGGGGGGAAGAGGGTTAGAGTTAGGGGGGGAGAGAAGGGGGAGAGGGTTAGAGTTAGGGGGGAGAAGAGGGTTAGAGTTAGGGGGGAAGAGGGTTAGAGTTAGGGGGGAAGAGGGTTAGAGTTAGGGGGGGGAAGAGGGTTAGAGTTAGGGGGGGGGAAGAGGGTTAGAGTTAGGGGGGGAAGAGGGTTAGAGTTAGGGGGGGGGAAGAGGGTTAGAGTTAGGTTAGGGGGGGAGATGGTTAGAGTTAGGGGGGGGGGGGGGTTAGAGTTAGGGGGGGGGGAGAGGGTTAGAGTTAGGGGGGGAAGAGGGTTAGAGTTAGGGGGGGGAAGAGGGTTAGAGTTAGGGGGGGAAGAGGGTTAGAGTTAGGGGGGGGGAAGAGGGTTAGAGTTAGGGGGGGAAGAGGGTTAGAGTTAGGGGGGGGAAGAGGGTTAGAGTTAGGGGGGGGAAGAGGGTTAGAGTTAGGGGGGGGAAGAGGGTTAGAGTTAGTGGGGGGGGAGAGGGTTAGAGTTAGGGGGGGGAAGAGGGTTAGAGTTAGGGGGGGGAAGAGGGTTAGAGTTAGGGGGGGGAAGAGGGTTAGAGTTGGGGGGGAAGAGGGTTAGAGTTAGGGGGGGGAAGAGGGTTAGAGTTGGGGGGGAAGAGGGTTAGAGTTGTGGGGAAGAGGGTTAGAGTTGGGGGGGGAAGAGGGTTAGAGTTAGGGGGGGGAAGAGGGTTAGAGTTGGGTTGGGGGGGGGAGAGGGTTAGAGTTGGGGGGGGGAAGAGGGTTAGAGTTAGGGGGGGGAAGAGGGTTAGAGTTAGGGGGGGGAAGAGGGTTAGAGTTAGGGGGGGAAGAGGGTTAGAGTTGGGGTTGTATTGTAAGGCGATGTCAGCACCATTTACCCAGGTCTAATTCCTGGTACATGTTTCAGTACCGGGTGAATAACAGGGATTCTGATAGGGAGAAGGAAGGAGTTAGGTGGGGAGAGGGAGAGCGAGAGTACCTGAGACCTCCTCTCCTCCCCACAGAGTGTGTACCTGTACGGCCTGAGAGAGTGTCTGTTCTCTCTCCCTCTCCTCCCCCCAGTGTGTGTTCTCTCTCCCTCTCCTCTCCCCAGTGTGTGTTCTCTCTCCCTCTCCTCCCCCCCGGGTCTCTCTCCCTCTCCTCCCCCCAGAGTGTGTTCTCTCTCCCTCTCCTCCCCCCAGTGTGTGTTCTCTCTCCCTCTCCTCTCCCCCCCAGTGTCTGTTCTCTCTCCCTCTCCTCCCCCCAGAGCGTGTACCTGTACTGCCTGAGAGAGTGTGTGTTCTCTCTCCCTCTCCTCCCCCCAGTGTGTGTTCTCTCTCCCTCTCCTCCCCCCAGTGTGTGTTCTCTCTCCCTCTCCTCCCCCCCAGTGTGTGTTCTCTCTCCCTCTCCTCCCCCCCAGAGTGTGTTCTCTCTCCCTCTCCTCCCCCCCAGAGTGTGTTCTCTCTCCCTCTCCTCCCCCCAGAGTGTGTTCTCTCTCCCTCTCCTCTCCCCAGTGTGTGTTCTCTCTCCCTCTCCTCCCCCCAGTGTGTGTTCTCTCTCCCTCTCCTCCCCCCAGAGTGTGTTCTCTCTCCCTCTCCTCCCCCCAGAGTGTGTTCTCTCTCCCTCTCCTCCCCCCAGTGTGTGTTCTCTCTCCCTCTCCTCCCCCCCAGTGTGTGTTCTCTCTCCCTCTCCTCCCCCCCAGAGTGTGTACCTGTACGGCCTGAGAGAGTG
>CM062511.1:33607142-33617830 GCA_031479575.1 Coregonus ussuriensis | reverse complement strand
GTAACAGACTACGGTGTGTGTTGGTATGTGTTTGTGTTATCTGTGGAGGAGGAGAGAGAGGGTATGTAACAGGATAACCAGAGGTG
Organism: Coregonus ussuriensis; assembly: GCA_031479575.1. Classification (NCBI taxonomy): domain Eukaryota; kingdom Metazoa; phylum Chordata; class Actinopteri; order Salmoniformes; family Salmonidae; genus Coregonus; species Coregonus ussuriensis. Next base: position 33,617,744 of record CM062511.1, on the reverse strand, counting down.
AGTGTGTTTGTGTTAACTGTGGAGAGGAGAGGGAGGGTAACCAGCCTACGAGGTGGTGTGTGTTTGGTGTTACCTGTGGCAGAGGATGAGAGGAGGGTATGTAAACAGGCTAACAGAGGAGTACGTGTGTGTGTTTGTGTTTACCTGTGGAGCGGAGAGAGAGGGTGGGTATGTAACAGCCTAACCCGTCGAGGTGTTCGTGTGTTTGTGTTTACTAGTGGAGGGGCTGATTTGAGAGGGTATGTACAGACTAACAGAGGTGTGTGTGTTGTTCTTGTTAATTTGTGGAGAGGATAGAGAGAGATGAGAGAGAGGGTAACAGCAGACATACCAGAGGTGTGTGTGGTTGTGTTACCTGTGGAGCGGAAGAGAGAGGGTAACAGCCTCAACAGCGGGTGTGTGTGTGTATTGTAGTGTGTTACCTGTGGAGAGGAGAGAGAGGGTATGTAACAGACTAACAGAGGTGTGTGTGTTTGTGTTACCTGTGGAGAGGAGAGAGAGGGTATGTAACAGACTAACAGAGGTGTGTGTGTTTGTGTTACCTGTGGAGAGGAGAGAGAGGGTATGTAACAGACTAACAGAGGTGTGTGTGTTTGTGTTACCTGTGGAGAGGAGAGGGAGGGTAACAGACTAACAGAGGTGTGTGTGTTTGTGTTACCTGTGGAGAGGAGAGAGAGGGTATGTAACAGACTAACAGAGGTGTGTGTGTTTGTGTTACCTGTGGAGAGGAGAGAGAGGGTATGTAACAGACTAACAGAGGTGTGTGTGTTTGTGTTACCTGTGGAGAGGAGAGAGAGGGTAGTAACAGACTAACAGAGGTGTGTGTGTTTGTGTTACCTGTGGAGAGGAGAGAGAGGGGTAACAGACTAACAGAGGTGTGTGTGTTTGTTTGTGTTACCTGTGGAGAGGAGAGAGAGGGTATGTAACAGACTAACAGAGGTGTGTGTGTTTGTGTTACCTGTGGAGAGGAGAGAGAGGGTATGTAACAGACTAACAGAGGTGTGTGTGTTTGTGTTACCTGTGGAGAGGAGAGAGAGGGTATGTAACAGACTAACAGAGGTGTGTGTGTTTGTGTTACCTGTGGAGAGGAGAGAGAGGGTAACAGACTAACAGAGGTGTGTGTGTTTGTGTTACCTGTGGAGAGGAGAGAGAGGGTAACAGACTAACAGAGGTGTGTGTGTTTGTGTTACCTGTGGAGAGGAGAGAGAGGGTAACAGACTAACAGAGGTGTGTGTGTTTGTGTTACCTGTGGAGAGGAGAGAGAGGGAGAGAGAGGGTAACAGACTAACAGAGGTGTGTGTGTTTGTGTTACCTGTGGAGAGGAGAGAGAGGGTAACAGACTAACAGAGGTGTGTGTGTTTGTGTTGTGTTACCTGTGGAGAGGAGAGAGAGGGTATTGTAACAGACTAACAGAGGTGTGTGTGTTTGTGTTACCTGTGGAGAGGAGAGAGAGGGTAACAGACTAACAGAGGTGTGTGTGTTTGTGTTACCTGTGGAGAGGAGAGAGAGGGTATGTAACAGACTAACAGAGGTGTGTGTGTTTGTGTTACCTGTGGAGAGGAGAGAGAGAGAGAGAGAGAGAGAGGTGTGTGTGTTTGTGTTACCTGTGGAGAGGAGAGAGAGAGAGAGAGAGAGAGGTGTGTGTGTTTGTGTTACCTGTGGAGAGGAGAGAGAGAGAGAGAGAGAGAGAGGTGAGTGTGTGTTTGTGTTACCTGTGGAGAGGAGGAGAGAGAGAGAGAGAGAGAGGTGTGTGTGTTTGTGTTACCTGTGGAGAGGAGAGAGAGAGAGAGAGAGAGAGAGGTGTGTGTGTGTGTTACCTGTGGAGAGGGAGGAGAGAGAGAGAGAGAGAGAGAGGTGTGTGTTTGTGTTACCTGTGGAGAGGAGAGAGAGGGTAACAGACTAACAGAGGTGTGTGTGTTTTGTGTTACCTGTGGAGAGGAGAGAGAGGGTAACAGACTCAACAGAGGTGTGTGTGTTGTGTTACCTGTGGAGAGGAGAGAGAGGGAGAGGAGAGGAGAGAGAGAGAGAGAGAGAGAGGAGGGTAACAGACTAACAGAGGTGTGTGTGTTTGTGTTACCTGTGGAGAGGAGAGAGAGGGGTAACAGACTAACAGAGGTGTGTGTGTTTGTGTTACCTGTGGAGAGGAGAGAGAGGGAGAGGAGAGAGAGAGAGAGAGAGGGTAACAGACTAACAGAGGTGTGTGTGTTTGTGTTACCTGTGGAGAGGAGAGAGAGGGTAACAGACTAACAGAGGTGTGTGTGTTGTGTTTGTGTTACTGTGGAGAGGAGAGAGAGGGAGAGGAGAGAGAGAGAGAGAGACGAGGGTAACAGACTAACAGAGGTGTGTGTGTTTGTGTTACCTGTGGAGAGGAGAGAGAGGGTAACAGACTAACAGAGGTGTGTGTGTTTGTGTTACCTGTGGAGAGGAGAGAGAGGGAGAGGAGAGAGAGAGAGAGAGAGAGGGTAACAGACTAACAGAGGTGTGTGTGTTTGTGTTACCCTGTGGAGAGGTGAGAGAGGGTAACAGACTAAACAGGAGGTGTGTCGTGTTTGTGTTACCTGTGGAGAGGAGAGAGAGGGTAACAGACTAACAGAGGTGTGTGTGTTTGTGTTACCTGTGGAGAGGAGAGAGAGGTGTGTGTGTTTGTGTTACCTGTGGAGAGGAGAGAGGTGTGTGTGTTTGTGTTACCTGTGGAGAGGAGAGAGGAGAGAGGTGTGTGTGTTTGTGTTACCTGTGGAGAGGAGAGAGAGAGAGAGGGAGAGAGAGGTGTGTGTGTGTGTTACCTGTGGAGAGGAGGAGAGAGGTGTGTGTGTTTGTGTTACCCTGTGGAGAGGAGAGAGAGAGAGAGGGAGAGAGAGGTGTGTGTGTTTGTGTTACCTGTGGAGAGGAGAGAGAGAGGTGTGTGTGTGTGTTACCTGTGGAGAGGAGAGAGAGGTGTGTGTGTTTGTGTTACCTGTGGAGAGGAGAGAGAGAGAGAGGGAGAGAGAGGTGTGTGTGTGTGTTACCTGTGGAGAGGAGAGAGAGGTGTGTGTGTGTGTGTGTTACCTGTGGAGAGGAGAGAGAGGTGTGATGTGTGTGTGTGTTACCTGTGGAGAGGAGAGAGAGAGAGAGAGGAGAGAGAGAGGTGTGTGTGTGTGTTACCTGTGGAGAGGAGAGAGAGGTGTGTTGTGTGTGTGTGTTACCTGTGGAGAGGAGAGAGAGGTGTGTGTGTGTGTGTTACCTGTGGAGAGGAGAGAGAGGTGTGTGTGTTTGTGTTACCTGTGGAGAGGAGAGAGAGGTGTGTGTTTGTGTTACCTGTGGAGAGGAGAGAGAGGTGTGTGTTTGTGTTACCTGTGGAGAGGAGAGAGAGGGTGTGTGTTTGTGTTACCTGTGGAGAGGAGAGAGAGGTGTGTGTGTTTGTGTTACCTGTGGAGAGGAGAGAGAGGTGTGTGTGTTTGTGTTACCTGTGGAGAGGAGAGAGAGGTGTGTGTTTGTGTTACCTGTGGAGAGGAGAGAGAGGTGTGTGTGTTTGTGTTACCTGTGGAGAGGAGAGAGAGGTGTGTGTGTTTGTGTTACCTGTGGAGAGGAGAGAGAGGTGTGTGTGTGTGTTACCTGTGGAGAGGAGAGAGAGGTGTGTGTGTGTGTGTTACCTGTGGAGAGGAGAGAGAGGTGTGGTGTGTGTGTTTGTGTTACCTGTGGAGAGGAGAGAGAGGTGTGTGTGTTTGTGTTACCTGTGGAGAGGAGAGAGAGGTGTGTGTGTGTGTGTTACCTGTGGAGAGGAGAGAGAGGTGTGTGTGTTTGTGTTACCTGTGGAGAGGAGAGAGAGGTGTGTGTTTGTGTTACCTGTGGAGAGGAGAGAGAGGTGTGTGTGTTTGTGTTACCTGTGGAGAGGAGAGAGAGGTGTGTGTGTTTGTGTTACCTGTGGAGAGGAGAGAGAGGTGTGTGTGTTTGTGTTACCTGTGGAGAGGAGAGAGAGGTGTGTGTGTTTGTGTTACCTGTGGAGAGGAGAGAGAGGTGTGTGTGTTTGTGTTACCTGTGGAGAGGAGAGAGAGGTGTGTGTGTGTTTGTGTTACCTGTGGAGAGGAGAGAGAGGTGTGTGTGTGTTTGTGTTACCTGTGGAGAGGAGAGAGAGGTGTGTGTGTTTGTGTTACCTGTGGAGAGGAGAGGAGAGAGAGGTGTGTGTGTTTGTGTTACCTGTGGAGAGGAGAGAGGTGTGTGTGTGTGTTACCTGTGGAGAGGAGAGAGAGGTGTGTGTGTGTGTTACCTGTGGAGAGGAGAGAGAGGTGTGTGTGTTTGTGTTACCTGTGGAGAGGAGAGAGAGGTGTGTGTGTTTGTGTTACCTGTGGAGAGAGAGAGGTGTGTGTGTGTGTGTTACCTGTGGAGAGAGAGAGGTGTGTGTGTGTGTGTTACCTGTGGAGAGAGAGAGGTGTGTGTGTGTGTGTTACCTGTGGAGAGGAGAGAGAGGTGTGTGTGTTTGTGTTACCTGTGGAGAGGAGAGAGAGGTGTGTGTGTGTGTGTTACCTGTGGAGAGGAGAGAGAGGTGTGTGTGTTTGTGTTACCTGTGGAGAGGAGAGAGAGGTGTGTGTGTGTTACCTGTGGAGAGGAGAGAGAGGTGTGTGTGTGTGTTTGTGTTACCTGTATGATCTCAGAGTTGAATTTAGACTCCAGATGAGCAGCTCTCTCAGACTCTATGTTGGTTTCTAGAGTCTTCACTCTCTGCAGGGTTGTCTGGGGAAAACACACACTTTACATGTTTAACATTTAAAGTCATTTAGCAGACGCTCTTATCCAGAGCGACTTACAAATTGGTGCATTCAACTTAGGATAGCCAGTGGGACAACCACATCTTGATCACAGTAAGTACACTTCTTCAAACAAGCAGCTGTGAGCAAAGTCAGTGCAATCAGGGACAACTACATCTCCATCACAATAAGTACATTTCTTTAAACAAGTCAGTGCAATCAGGGACAACTACATCTCCATCACAATAAGTACATTTCTTTAAACAAGTCAGTGCAATCAGGGACAACTACATCTCCATCACAATAAGTACATTACATTTCTTTAAACAAGTCAGTGCAATCAGGGACAACTACATCTCCATCACAATAAGTACATTTCTTTAAACAAGTCAGTGCAATCAGGGACAACTACATCTCCATCACAATAAGTACATTTCTTTAAACAAGGCAGTGCAATCAGGGACAACTACATCTCCATCACAATAAGTACATTTCTTTAAACAAGTCAGTGCTAGCAGGGACAACTACATCTCCATCACAATAAGTACATTTCTTTAAACAAGTCAGTGCTAGCAGGGACAACTACATCTCCATCACAATAAGTACATTTCTTTAAACAAGTCAGTGCAATCAGGGACAACTACATCTCCATCACAATAAGTACATTTCTTTAAACAAGTCAGTGCAATCAGGGACAACTACATCTCCATCACAATAAGTACATTTCTTTAAACAAGTCAGTGCTAGCAGGGACAACTACATCTCCATCACAATAAGTACATTTCTTTAAACAAGTCAAAGTCAGTGCAATCAGGGACAACTACATCTCCATCACAATAAGTACATTTCTTTAAACAAGTCAGTGCAATCAGGGACAACTACATCTCCATCACAATAAGTACATTTCTTTAAAACAAGTCAGTGCTAGCAGGGACAACTACATCTCCATCACAATAAGTACATTTCTTTAAACAAGTCAGTGCTAGCAGGGACAACTACATCTCCATCACAATAAGTACATTTCTTTAAACAAGTCAGAGCTAGCAGGGACAACTACATCTCCATCACAATAAGTACATTTCTTTAAACAAGTCAGTGCTAGCAGGGACAACTACATCTCCATCACAATAAGTACATTTCTTTAAACAAGTCAGTGCAATCAGGGACAACTACATCTCCATCACAATAAGTACATTTCTTTAAACAAGTCAGTGCAATCAGGGACAACTACATCTCCATCACAATAAGTACATTTCTTTAAACAAGTCAGTGCTAGCAGGGACAACTACATCTCATCTCCATCACAATAAGTACATTTCTTTAAACAAGTCAGTGCTAGCAGGGACAACTACATCTCCATCACAATAAGTACATTTCTTTAAACAAGTCAGTGCAATCAGGGACAACTACATCTCCATCACAATAAGTACATTTCTTTAAACAAGTCAGTGCAATCAGGGACAACTACATCTCCATCACAATAAGTACATTTCTTTAAACAAGTCAGTGCTAGCAGGGACAACTACATCTCCATCACAATAAGTACATTTCTTTAAACAAGTCAGTGCTAGCAGGGACAACTACATCTCCATCACAATAAGTACATTTCTTTAAACAAGTCAGTGCTAGCAGGGACAACTACATCTCCATCACAATAAGTACATTTCTTTTAAACAAGTCAGTGCTAGCAGGGACAACTACATCTCCATCACAATAAGTACATTTCTTTAAACAAGTCAGTGCAATCAGGGACAACTACATCTCCATCACAATAAGTTAAGTACATTTCTTTAAACAAGTCAGTGCTATCAGGGACAACTACATCTCCATCACAATAAGTACATTTCTTTAAACAAGTCAGTGCTAGCAGGGACAACTACATCTCCATCACAATAAGTACATTTCTTTAAACAAGTCAGTGCTAGCAGGGACAACTACATCTCCATCACAATAAGTACATTTCTTTAAACAAGTCAGTGCAATCAGGGACAACTACATCTCCATCACAATAAGTACATTTCTTTAAACAAGTCAGTGCAATCAGGGACAACTACATCTCCATCACAATAAGTACATTTCTTTAAACAAGTCAGTGCTAGCAGGGACAACTACATCTCCATCACAATAAGTACATTTCTTTAAACAAGTCAGTGCAATCAGGGACAACTACATCTCCATCACAATAAGTACATTTCTTTAAACAAGTCAGTGCTAGCAGGGACAACTACATCTCCATCACAATAAGTACATTTCTTTAAACAAGTCATCAGTGCAATCAGGGACAACTACATCTCCATCACAATAAGTACATTTCTTTAAACAAGTCAGTGCAATCAGGGACAACTACATCTCCATCACAATAAGTACATTTCTTTAAACAAGTCAGTGCTAGCAGGGACAACTACATCTCCATCACAATAAGTACATTTCTTTAAACAAGTCAGTGCTAAGCAGGGACAACTACATCTCCATCACAATAAGTACATTTCTTTAAACAAGTCAGTGCAATCAGGGACAACTACATCTCCATCACAATAAGTACATTTCTTTAAACAAGTCAGTGCAATCAGGGACAACTACATCTCCATCACAATAAGTACATTTCTTTAAACAAGTCAGTGCTAGCAGGGACAACTACATCTCCATCACAATAAGTACATTTCTTTAAACAAGTCAGTGCTAGCAGGGACAACTACATCTCCATCACAATAAGTACATTTCTTTAAACAAGTCAGTGCAATCAGGGACAACTACATCTCCATCACATCACAATAAGTACATTTCTTTAAACAAGTCAGTGCTAGCAGGGACAACTACATCTCCATCACAATAAGTACATTTCTTTAAACAAGTCAGTGCAATCAGGGACAACTACATCTCCATCACAATAAGTACATTTCTTTAAACAAGTCAGTGCAATCAGGGACAACTACATCTCCATCACAATAAGTACATTTCTTTAAACAAGTCAGTGCTAGCAGGGACAACTACATCTCCATCACAATAAGTACATTTCTTTAAACAAGTCAGTGCTAGCAGGGACAACTACATCTCCATCACAATAAGTACATTTCTTTAAACAAGTCAGTGCAATCAGGGACAACTACATCTCCATCACAATAAGTACATTTCTTTAAACAAGTCAGTGCTAGCAGGGACAACTACATCTCCATCACAATAAGTACATTTCTTTAAACAAGTCAGTGCTAGCAGGGACACTACATCTCCATCACAATAAGTACATTTCTTTAAACAAGTCAAGTCAGTGCTAGCAGGGACAACTACATCTCCATCACAATAAGTACATTTCTTTAAACAAGTCAGTGCTAGCAGGGACAACTACATCTCCATCACAATAAGTACATTTCTTTAAACAAGTCAGTGCAATCAGGGACAACTACATCTCCATCACAATAAGTACATTTCTTTAAACAAGTCAGTGCTAGCAGGGACAACTACATCTCCATCACAATAAGTACATTTCTTTAAACAAGTCAGTGCTAGCAGGGACAACTACATCTCCATCACAATAAGTACATTTCTTTAAACAAGTCAGTGCTAGCAGGGACAACTACATCTCCATCACAATAAGTACATTTCTTTAAACAAGTCAGTGCAATCAGGGACAACTACATCTCCATCACAATAAGTACATTTCTTTAAACAAGTCAGTGCAATCAGGGACAACTACATCTCCATCACAATAAGTACATTTCTTTAAACAAGTCAGTGCTAGCAGGGACAACTACACTACATCTCCATCACAATAAGTACATTTCTTTAAACAAGTCAGTGCTAGCAGGGACAACTACATCTCCATCACAATAAGTACATTTCTTTAAACAAGTCAGTGCTAGCAGGGACAACTACATCTCCATCACAATAAGTACATTTCTTTAAACAAGTCAGTGCTAGCAGGGACAACTACATCTCCATCACAATAAGTACATTTCTTTAAACAAGTCAGTGCTAGCAGGGACAACTACATTCCTCATCACAATAAGTACATTTCTTTAAACAAGTCAGTGCAATCAGGGACAACTACATCTCCATCACAATAAGTACATTTCTTTAAACAAGTCAGTGCTAGCAGGGACAACTACATCTCCATCACAATAAGTACATTTCTTTAAACAAGTCAGTGCTAGCAGGGACAACTACATCTCCATCACAATAAGTACATTTCTTTAAACAAGTCAGTGCTAGCAGGGACAACTACATCTCCATCACAATAAGTACATTTCTTTCTTTAAACAAGTCAGTGCTAGCAGGGACAACTACATCTCCATCACAATAAGTACATTTCTTTAAACAAGTCAGTGCAATCAGGGACAACTACATCTCCATCACAATAAGTACATTTCTTTAAACAAGTCAGTGCTAGCAGGGACAACTACATCTCCATCACAATAAGTACATTTCTTTAAACAAGTCAGTGCTAGCAGGGACAACTACATCTCCATCACAATAAGTACATTTCTTTAAACAAGTCAGTGCTAGCAGGGACAACTACATCTCCATCACAATAAGTACATTTCTTTAAACAAGTCAGTGCTAGCAGGGACAACTACATCTCCATCACAATAAGTACATTTCTTTAAACAAGTCAGTGCTAGCAGGGACAACTACATCTCCATCACAATAAGTACATTTCTTTAAACAAGTCAGTGCTAGCAGGGACAACTACATCTCCATCACAATAAGTACATTTCTTTAAACAAGTCAGTGCTAGCAGGGACAACTAAACTACATCTCCATCACAATAAGTACATTTCTTTAAACAAGTCAGTGCTAGCAGGGACAACTACATCTCCATCACAATAAGTACATTTCTTTAAACAAGTCAGTGCTAGCAGGGACAACTACATCTCCATCACAATAAGTACATTTCTTTAAACAAGTCAGTGCTAGCAGGGACAACTACATCTCCATCACAATAAGTACATTTCTTTAAACAAGTCAGTTGCTAGCAGGGACAACTACATCTCCATCACAATAAGTACATTTCTTTAAACAAGTCAGTGCAATCAGGGACAACTACATCTCCATCACAATAAGTACATTTCTTTAAACAAGTCAGTGCAATCAGGGACAACTACATCTCCATCACAATAAGTACATTTCTTTAAACAAGTCAGTGCAATCAGGGACAACTACATCTCCATCACAATAAGTACATTTCTTTAAACAAGTCAGTGCAATCAGGGACAACTACATCTCCATCACAATAAGTACATTTCTTTTCTTTAAACAAGTCAGTGCTAGCAGGGACAACTACATCTCCATCACAATAAGTACATTTCTTTAAACAAGTCAGTGCTAGCAGGGACAACTACATCTCCATCACAATAAGTACATTTCTTTAAACAAGTCAGTGCTAGCAGGGACAACTACATCTCCATCACAATAAGTACATTTCTTTAAACAAGTCAGTGCAATCAGGGACAACTACATCTCCATCACAATAAGTACATTTCTTTAAACAAGTCAGTGCAATCAGGGACAACTACATCTCCATCACAATAAGTACATTTCTTTAAACAAGTCAGTGCTAGCAGGGACAACTACATCTCCATCACAATAAGTACATTTCTTTAAACAAGTCAGTGCAATCAGGGACAACTACATCTCCATCACAATAAGTACATTTCTTTAAACAAGTCAGTGCTAGCAGGGACAACTACATCTCCATCACAATAAGTACATTTCTTTAAACAAGTCAGTGCTAGCAGGGACGGGACAACTACATCTCCATCACAATAAGTACATTTCTTTAAACAAGTCAGTGCTAGCAGGGACAACTACATCTCCATCACAATAAGTACATTTCTTTAAACAAGTCAGTGCTAGCAGGGACAACTACATCTCCATCACAATAAGT